>CM035412.1:44473009-44483009 GCA_020310875.1 Ceratopteris richardii | reverse complement strand
TATATATTCATTGCTTGTATTTATGTATGTGTGCATGTATTGTTTTAAGTAGAGAGAGAGAGAGAATGTATGTAATGTATCTGAAAATCAACAAAGCATAATTATGAATAATGGTTTCAAAATCTCTAAAACAGAATATAGGATTGAATCTGTTGTGTCAAGTTTGAATCTGTTGTTTGACCGCTTGAACTTAGTTCAAGCCTGTTTGTTCTTATGCACATAAGACGCAATAATCCTAAACTTGATATGGTTGGAAAAGTTGAGAGGCTCGAACTTAAGTTCGAGCCTCGTTGTTCTTTCGCTCATATCATGTGACCAAACAATCCTAAATTTGATATGGTCACATGATATGAGCAAAAGAACAAAGAGGCTCGAACTTAAGTTCGTGTCTCTGAGCTTTTCCAGCCATATCAAGTTTAGGATTGTTGGATCACATGATATAGGCCTCAGGTTCTCCAGCCATGTCAAGTTTAGGATTGTTGTATCTTATGCGCAAAAGAACAAAGAGGCTCGAACTTAAGTTCGAGCCTCTGAGCTTTTCCAACCATATCAAGTTTAGGATTGTTTGGTCACATGATATGAGCAAAAGAACAAAGAGGAGTTAGAGCCTCTGAGCTTTTCCAACCATATCAAGTTTAGGATTGTTGTGTGTTATAGGGTTGTTGTGTCACATGATATGAGCAAAATAAGAAAGAGGAGTTCGAGCCTCTGAGAATTTCCAACCATATCAGTTCAGGATTGTTGGATCACATGATATAAGCCTAAGCTTTTTCAAACCATATCAAGTTTAGGAATTGTTGGATCACATGATATGAGCAAAAGAACAAAGAGGCTCGAACTTAAGTTCGAGCCTCTCAAGCTTTTCCAACCATATCAAGTTTAGGATTGGTGTGTCTTATGTGCAAAAGAACGAAGAGGCTCGAACTTAAGTTCGAGCCTCTGAGCTTTTCCAACCATATCAAGTTCAAGATTGTTGGATCACATGATATGAGCCTCAGCTTTTCCAGCCATATCAAGTTTAGGATTGTTGTGTGTTATGTGCAAAAGAACAAAGAGGCTCGAACTTAAGTTCGAGCCTCTCAGCTTTTCCAACCATATCAAGTTCAGGATTGTTGGATCAGATGATATGAACAGAAGAACAAAGACACTCGAACTTAAGTTCGAGCCTCTGAGCTTTTCCAGCCATGTCAAGTTTAGATTTCTTGTGTCTCATGTGCAAAAGAACAAAGAGGCTCGAACTTAAGTCCGAGCCTCTTAGCTTTTGCAAACCATATCAAGTTTAGGATTGTTGGATCACATGATATAGGCCTTAGGTTCTGCAGCCATGTCAAGTGTAGGATTGTTGTGTCTTATGTGCAAAAGAACAAAGAGGCTCGAACTTAAGTTCGAGCCTCTGAGCTTTTCCAACCATATCAAGTTCAGGATTGTTGGATCACATGATATGAACAGAAGAACAAAGAGGCTCGAACTTAAGTTCGAGCCTCTGAGCTTTTCCAGCCATATCAAGTTTAGATTCCTCGTGTCTTATGTGCAAAAGAACAAAGAGGCTCGAACTTAAGTTCGAGCCTCTGGGCTTTTCCAACCATATCATTGTTTGGTCACATGATATGAGCCTCAGCTTTTCCAGCCATGTCAAGTTTAGGATTTTTGTGTCTTATGTGCAAAAGAACAAAGAGGCTTGAACTTAAGTTCGAGCCTTTGAACTTTTCCAACCATATCAAATTCAGGATTTGTTGGATCACATGATATGATCTTCAGCTTTTCCAGCCATATCAAGTTTAGGATTGTTGTGTCTTATGTGCAAAAGAACAAAGAGGCTCGAACTTAAGTTCGAGCCTCTGAGGTTTTCCAACCATATCAAGTTTAGGATTGTTGGATCACATGATATGAGCCTCACATGATATGAGCCTCAGCTTTTCCAGCCATATCAAGTTTAGGATTCTTGTGTCTTATGTGCAAAAGAACAAAGAGGATCGAACTTAAGTTCGAGCCTCTGAGCTTTTCCAACCATATCAAGTTTAGAATTGTTGGATCACATGATATGAGCAAAAGAACAAAGAGCTTTTCCCACCATATCAAGTTTATGATTTTTTGGTCACATGATATGAGCAAAAGAACAAAGAGGAGTTAGAGCCTCTTAGCTTTTCCAAACATATTAAGTTTAGAATTGTTGGATCACATGATATGAGCAAAAGAACAATGAGGCTCGAACTTAAGTTCGAGCCTTTGAACTTTTCCAACCATATCAAGTTCAGGATTTGTTGGATCACATGATATGAGATTAAGCTTTTCGAGCCATATCAAGTTTAGGATTGTTGTTTCTTATGTGCAAAAGAACAAAGAAGCTCGAACTTAAGTTTGAGCCTTTGAGCTTTTCCAACCATATCAAGTTTAGAATTGTTGGATCACATGATATGAGCCTCAGCTTTTCCAGCCATATCAAGTTTAGGATTGTTCTGTCTTATGTGCAAAAGAACAAACAGGATCGAACTTAAATTCGAGCCTCTGAGCTTTTCCAACCATATCAAGTTTAGGATTGTTGGATCACATGATATGAGCCTCAGCTTTTCCAGCCATATCAAGTTTAGGATTGTTGTGTCTTATATGCAAAAGAACAAAGAGGCTCGAACTTAAGTTCGAGCTTCTTAGCTTTTCCAACCATATCAAGTTTAGGATTGTTAAATCACATGATATGAGCTTCAGCTTTTCCAACAATAGCAAGTTTAGGATTGTTGTGTCTTATGTGCAAAAGAACAAAGAGGCTCGAACTTAAGTTCGAGCCTTTGAACTTTTCCAACCATATCAAATTCAGGATTTGTTGGATCACATGATATGAGCTTCAACTTTTCAAGCCATATCAAGTTTAGGGTTGTTGTGTCTTATGTGCAAAAGAACAAAGAGGCTCGAACTTAAGCTCGAGCCTCTGAGGTTTTCCAACCATATCAAGTTTAGGATTGTTGGATCACATGATATGAGCCTCACATGATATGAGCCTCAGCTTTTCCAGCCATATCAAGTTTAGGATTCTTGTGTCTTATGTGCAAAAGAACAAAGAGGATCGAACTTAAGTTCGAGCCTCTGAGCTTTTCCAACCATATCAAGTTTAGAATTGTTGGATCACATGATATGAGTAAAAGAACAAAGAGCTTTTCCCACCATATCAAGTTTAGGATTTTTTGGTCACATGATATGAGCAAAAGAACAAAGAGGAGTTAGAGCCTCTGAGCTTTTCCAACCATATTAAGTTTAAAATTGTTGGATCACATGATATGAGCAAAAGAACAAAGAGGCTCGAACTTAAGTTCGAGCCTTTGAACTTTTCCAACCATATCAAGTTCAGGATTTGTTGGATCACATGATATGAGATTAAGCTTTTCCAGCCATATCAAGTTTAAGATTGTTGTGTCTTATGTTCAAAAGAACAAAGAAGCTCGAACTTAAGTTTGAGCCTCTGAGCTTTCCCAACCATATCAAGTTTAGGATTGTTGGATCACATGATATGAGCCTCAGCTTTTCCAGCCATATCAAGTTTAGGATTGTTGTGTCTTATGTGCAAAAGAACAAAGAGGATCGAACTTAAGTTCGAGCCTCTGAGCTTTCCAACCATATCAAGTTTAGGATTGTTGGATCACATGATATGAGCTTCAGCTTTTCCAACAATATCAAGTTTAGGATTGTTGTGTCTTATGTGCAAAAGAACAAAGAGGCTCGAACTTAAGATCGAGCCTTTGAGCTTTTCCAACCATATCAAGTTTAGAATTGTTGGATCACCTGATATGAGCAAAAGAACAAAGAGCTTTTCGAACCATATCAAGTTTAGGATTTTTGGTCACATGATATGAGCAAAAGAACAAAGAGGAGTTAGAGCCTCTGAGCTTTTCCAACCATATCAAGTTTAGAATTGTTGGATCACATGATATAAGCAAAAGAACAAAGAGGCTCGAACTTAAGTTCGAGCCTTTGAACTTTTCCAACCATATCAAAGTTTGAGCCTCTCAGCTTTTCCAACCATATCAAGTTTAGGATTGTTGTGTCTTATGTGCAAAAGAACAAAGAGGCTCGAACTTAAGTTCGAGCCTTTGAACTTTTCCAACCATATCAAGTTCAGGATTTGTTGGATCACATGATATGAGCTTAAGCTTTTCCAGCGATATCAAGTTTAGGATTGTTGTGTGTTATGTGCAAAAGAACAAAGAGGCTCGAACTTAAGTTCGAGCCTCTGAGCTTTTCCAACCATATCAAGTTTAGGATTGTTGGATCACATGATATGAGCTTCAGCTTTTCAAACAATAGCAAGTTTAGGATTGTTGTGTCTTATGTGCAAAAGAACAAAGAGAGCCTTTGAACTTTTCCAACCATATCAAGTTCAGGATTTGTTGGATCACATGATATGAGCTTTAGCTCTTCCAGCCATATCAAGTTTAGGATTGTTGTGGTCTTATGTGCAAAAGAACAAAGAGGCTTCGAACTTAAGTTCGAGCCTCTGAGGTTTTCCAACCATATCAAGTTTAGGATTGTTGGATCACATGATATGAGCTTTAGCTCTTCCAGCCATATCAAGTTTAGGATTGTTGTGTCTTATGTGCAAAGAACAAAGAGGCTCGAACTTAAGTTCGAGCCTCTGAGGTTTTCCAACCATATCAAGTTTAGGATTGTTGGATCACATGATATGAGCCTCAGCTTTTCCAGCCATATCAAGTTTAGGATTGTTGTGTTTTATGTGCAAAAGAACAAAGAGAATCGAACTTAAGTTCGAGCCTCTGAGCTTTTCCAACCATATCAAGTTTAGAATTGTTGGATCACATGATATGAGCAAAGGAACAAAGAGCTTTTCCAACCATATCAAGTTTAGGATTTTTGGTCACATGATATGAGCAAAAGAACAAAGAGGAGTTAGAGCCTCTGAGCTTTTCCAACCATATCAAGTTTAGAATTGTTGGATCACATGATATGAGCAAAAGAACAAAGAGGCTCGAAGTTAAGTTCGAGCCTTTGAACTTTTCCAACCATATCAAATTTCGAGCCTCTCAGCTTTTCCAACTATATCAAGTTTAGGATTGTTGTGTCTTATGTGCAAAAGAACAAAGAGGCTCAAACTTAAGTTCGAGCCTCTTAGCTTTTCCAACCATATCAAGTTTAGGATTGTTGGATCACGTGATATGAGCCTCAGCTTTTCGAGCCATATCAAGTTTAGGATTGTTGTGTCTTATGTGCAAAAGAACAAAGAGGATCGAACTTAAGTTCGAGCCTTTGAGCTTTTTCCAACCATATCAAGTTTAGGATTGTTGGATCACATGATATGAGCTTCAACTTTTCCAACAATATCAAGTTTAGGATTGTTGTGTCTTATGTGCAAAAGAACAAAGAGGCTCGAACTTAAGTTCGAGCCTTTGAACTTTTCCAACCATATCAAGTTTAGGATTTGTTGGATCACATGATATGAGCTTCAGCTTTTCCAGCCATATCAAGTTAGGATTGTTGTGTCTTATGTGCAAAAGAACAAAGAGGCTCGAACTTAAGTTCGAGCTTCTGAGGTTTTCCAACCATATCAAGTTTAGGATTGTTGGATCACATGATATGAGCCTCAGCTTTTCCAACCATATCAAGTTTAGGATTGTTGTGTGTTATGTTCAAAAGAACAAAGAGGACGAACTTAAGTTCGAGCCTCTGAGCTTTTCCAACCATATCAAATTTAGAATTGTTGGATCACATGATACGAGCAAAAGAACAAAGAGCTTTTCCAACCATATCAAGTTTAGGATTTTTTGGTCACAAGATATGAGCAAAAGAACAAAGAGGAGTTAGAGCCTCTGAGCTTTTCCAACCATATCAAGTTTAGAATTGTTGGATCACATAATATGAGCAAAAGAACAAAGAGGCTCAAACTTAAGTTCGAGCCTCTAAGCTTCTCCAACCATATCAAGTTTAGGATTGTTGTGTCTTATGTGCAAAAGAACAAAGAGACTCGAACTTAAGTTCGAGCCTCTGAGCTTTTCCAACCATAGCAAGTTCAGGATTTGTTGGATCACATGATATGAGCCTCAGCTTTTCCAGCCATATCAAGTTTAGGATTGTTGTGTCTTATGTGCAAAAGAACAAAGAGGATCGAACTTAAGTTCGATCCTCTGAGCTTTTCCAACCATATCAAGTTTAGGATTGTTTGGTCACATGATATGAGCAAAAGAACAAAGAGGAGTTAGAGCCTCTCAGCTTCTCCAACCATATCAAGTTTAAAATTGTTGGATCACATGAGCATAAGAACAAAGAGGCTCAAACCAAAGTTCGAGCCTCTCAGCTTTTCCAACCATATCAAGTTTAGGATTGTTGTGTCTTATGTGCAAAAGAACAAAGAGACCTGAACTTAAGTTCAAGTCTCTGAGCTTTTCCAACCATATCAAGTTCAAGATTTGTTGGATCACATGATATGAGCCTCACCTTTTCCAGCCATATCAAGTTTAGGATTGTTGTGTCTTATGTGCAAAAAGAATTAAGTTCGAGCCTTTGAGCTTTTCCAACCATATCAAGTTTAGTATTGTTTGGTCACATGATATGAGGAAAAGAACAAAGAGGCTCAAACTTAAGTTCGAGCCTCTGAGCTTTTCCAGTCATATCAAGTTTGGGATTGTTGTGTGTTATGTGCAAAAGAACAAAGAGCAGTTTGAGCCTCTCAGCTTTTTCCAACCATATCAAGTTCAGGATTGTTGGATCACATGATATGAACTTCAGAAAACTTGAGAAACCCAAACTTAAGTTTGTAAATAAGATAGGATTGAAATTCAAACTATGAACTTCAGTTTGAATTTCATTTCAACTTGGATAGAGATCTGATTTGGGTTGAAATTCAAACTATGAACTTCAGTTTGAATTTCATTTCAACTTGGATAGAGAGAGTTTGAGCTTGTATTCAATTTGGAGCCTCTTGATAAGTTCGAGCCTCTCATATACAATTTGGAGTCGCACTTAAGTTTGAGCCTCTATTTAACTTTTTCACGATAAGTTCAAATTTATAGTGGAAACCTCTATTCAACTTCAAGTCAGTGAAGGTGAACTTAAGTTTGGATATTGATTCAAGTTGGAGTTTAAGATTCTATTGACCTTGGAATCGAAGAGGCTGAACTTAAGTTCCAGTCTTTATTCAACTAAGAGTGAGATGGAAACCTCTATTCAACTTCAAGTCAGTGAAGGTGAACTTAAGTTTGGATATTGATTCAAGTTGGAGTTTAAGATTCTATTGACCTTGGAATCGAAGAGGTTGAACTTAAGTTCCAGTCTTTATTCAACTAAGACTGAGAAAGGCTAAAACTTAAGTTCGAGCATGTTAAGTTCAACACAACATTGGATCCAAAAGGACTTATAGATTCGAACTCAAGTTCGAGCCCGTGAGTCATATCAAGTTTAAGATTGTTGGCTCATATGATATGAGGCTCCAACTTAAGTTCGAGCCTCTCAAGTTTTCCGGCAAAAACAGGCTTCAACTTAAGTTCGAGCCTCTCAAGTTTTCTGGTAAAAACACTAATATTTTTAACTCAAAATCTTCTTGCATCTACAAAAGCTAAGCCTCTGAATCATATGAGCTGAGTTATGAAGCTCAAACTTTTTCAGCTTTTCCAAAAGTTGTTAGAAGTTAAGTTCGAGCCTCTTAATTCATGAATCCAAAAGAGCTAAGAGGCTCGAACTTAAATTCGCACCTTTAGAATCATATCAAGTTTGAGTCTTCACGTGATATGAGACTCGAACTTAAGTTCGAGCCCATGAATTTTATGTTGTGTCACATAAATGAGGCTCGGACTGCTTTGAATCATGTCAAGTCTCAATTTGTTTAGTTACAAATGAGGCTCGAACTTAAGTTCGAGCCTCTATTTTGAAATTTTAATAAAAGACGCTCGAACTTAAGTTTGAGCCTACTATTACGTTGAATACTCTCTTACATCCAAAAGAACTAACTGAAGGTGAAGCTTAGGTTTGGATGTCGATTCAAGTTGGAGTTTAAAATTGAATGTCTATTGAACGTAGAGTCGGTCCATGAATTTTATGTTGTGTCACATAATATGAGGCTCGAACTGCTTTGAATCATGTCAAGTCTCAATTTGTTTAGTTATAAATGAGGCTCGAAATTAAGTGAGTCAAACATGATAGTATTGTACAACTAAAATACACACATACAAAGACATACATAATATCATTTCAGGGATGGTTTGAGTGCCTCTTAACATGCTAGCATCAAAATGAAGTTAGAGTTTTTTATTCTTGTAGTTTTCTTGATTGGCTCAAACTCAAGTTTGAAGCTCCATTCAATGTGCAGTTTGAAAGGCTCGAACTTAAGTTTGAGCCTCTATTCAATGTATAATAGAAGAATCTCAAAATTAAGTGAGCCAAACATGATAGTATTGTACAACTAAAATACACACGTACAAAGACATACATAATATCATTTCAGGGATGGTTTGAGTGCCTCTTAACATGCTAGCATCAAAATGAAGTTAGAGATTTTTATTCTTGTAGTTTCCTTGATTTTTGACTAGACTCAAAGTTAAGTTCAATTAGTGAATGTCTGTATATGCAAATATGGATTATTTTTTGTGGAAATGATGTTTGTATCTAGTTTTAATTCAATAATTATTTTTACAATAAGTATTGAAAGAATGATAAATTGATTATTTTTACAATAATTATTGAAAGAATGATAAATTGAATGATAAATTGAATAGCAATGGTATTGAGGATGTAGATGTTGATAAGAATTATTCTCATGCAATTGATGTTCAAGATTGTTTTAATGATATACAAGTTGTTTCTCCTCTTTGAATGGAATCAGATCAACAAGAGGATTTTCATATGGAAAATAGTAACTGTGGATATTTTGAAGTGAACCAAAAAAAAAGAAGTTACATCCACAAGGTTAGAAAAAGTACTACATTGGCTCCTAATAAGAGATGCTCATTTGAGAGAATTCAGATGGTTTCAATGCATGATTGTTGTGAACAGAGATGTTGTCAAGTAGCTAGTAGGGCTAAAATACTGGATGCAAGATTAAACTTTTGGGGACAATGCTATTCAGATAGATGCAAATATGTATTGGATTGCATGAGTATGGTGTACAAAGGTAACTTTGTGAACTCAAGTCAGCGCTTGAGTTTTAATTTCATGTTTGATGCAAAAGAAGTATGTATCAAGGCATGGTATTTAATTCATGGTATTGGAAAGAGCTCATTTTATAGGCTACGAGAAAAATTTCTACTTGGTCAAAAGGTATCCATTCATGGGAATAATGGAATACTTAGAAAAAGTATCAAACATGTAGAAATAGCAAAAGCTTTGATACATGATTTCATTGATAATAATGCAGATCAAATGCCACATAAGTTGAGAACATGTACTGATGGTTCTCGTGAAACACAAAGAGTGCTTCCATCACATTATAAACAAGTCGATATTCTTCGAGAGGTGAATATGACATTAGAGAGTTTGGGATATAATAAATTATCTCAACCAACATTTTCAAGAATGTGGAATACAGAATTTAGAACAGTTTCTTTATCAACGTCAAGTACGTTCTCCAAATGTGACTTTTGTACAGGAATAAAAGCAAAGTTACAATCTACTAAAAACCATGAAGAACGTGCAAGATATTTAGCACAAAGAAGATCTCATATGCTACGTCAAATGAGTTGTAGAAATCTATATTATGCTTGGAGAGTTTCCTCAGAATTATTTCCAGATAAATATTTATGCATTATTCATGATAAAATGGATCAAAGTAAAACAGCTATACCACAGATTAGACCAGTTCCAAAATCTCTTAATGGCATTGATAGATTTCCAATATCTTTAACAGGAATGCTTACTCATGGACATGGACAATGTGCTTATGGTCATTTTGCTTTAGGATTATGGCCCGGTGATCCAAATTTCACAAATTGCATCTATTTCAATGTGTTTAAGAAACTTAGAAAAAAAAAGACAGTTAGTTGTATGGAGATTTGGGATTGAAGAGTTCTGG
>CM035412.1:44090509-44468009 GCA_020310875.1 Ceratopteris richardii | reverse complement strand
TCACATGAGCAATATGGTAAGTAATATTCAAGAGGGCTTTATGAAACGAACATTCATTCTTGATGTAATTATCTCCCTTTTTGAAGGTATGGTCCAAGCTACCCTTCTGGGAGAGGAGTTCTCCTTAATTTTGAAAACTCGTATGATTGAATTTATTGGAGTTTCATTATCTCTAGCCTTAAGGATACAGGATTTGGGCCTCAAGTTATGTCCATCATGTATTACCTTCTCCATAGCACTCATGCTTGCATTGTCGTCAGATGGACTCTCCCTTGCCCTCGTTCTCTTTTCCATCATTATGGATATCCTTCATTGGATATTCCTTTCCAACCTATAGATAGAAGGGATTCGAGTTGCTAACCATACACATCCTATGCACGTGCAAAATAATGCTAACGATATTAACGTCATAACTCAACACCTACAAAAAAGTTTAGAAGAATCCCTCAAAATGCTTGATGTCTATTTTTGTGCTATTGATTTTGTCGATTTCCACCTCAGGAATGCTTTCAAGATGTTTAACTTGCTTCTTGCGGACCCAATCATTGTTCTTGGTGTTGCTATATTTTGGTAGTGATGTGTGTGAAGAAACTTTGGACCGTTGGACACTTTTTTCCCTCGTTAGGAGGTTTTCTTCATCAACTTGTATATATGCATGTATCCCTCAAAATTCATCTTTTTAATACATTGAGTGTTGTGTTTTCCTCAAATGTTCTTATCCTTCATTGTGATGTTTGTGTTCTTTTGTAAACATCAAACTCCAACTAATTGGCATCAAGCAATTCATTGCTTTGTCTATGGCACCGTGAGTAGCAATCAAGTAATAGTCTCAAAATCGCATGAAATTTTCTTTGATTTATGGCATTGAAAGTTTGATTCGAGATTCCTTTCAGCCTCCCAATGCACTATCATAGTGACTATGCGAACATTTTTTTCCTTTTGTCACAAACATATATACAAGTTTTTTTTTCTAATACAAGCCCGTGGAAGTCTAGGACAGGTGTAATAGAGCTCAATTGGGTATTTTTGTTGAAATTTTTGAGATAGAGTTAATTTTCCACATTAGGGTATCTAGTCATTGGCCAAAAGTCTAAAGCAAATGATGTATTACGTATGTTAGTTCTTGAAGATTAGTTGGATGGTACTAATAACCTATTGTAGGCATATATGATGCATCATGTATTGGTAGCAAAACCCTTGTTAAATACTGTGAAGTGCGTTGAAAAACATCCAATTGCACTTGCAAATATAGTGATTGAAGGTGATGTAGATGGTGTTGAAGACGATCTTCAATTTTCTGATTGTGCGATGGATCCTATTGCACCTACTATAGAGCAACTTTGTTGGGATGGAAGAGATGCATATGCACATGCATTGGTAGATTTATCTATCAAACGTGCCATAATCCCTCACATTTTCTCCTACAAGATAGCAAAAGGTGCTTCGATAACTCTTACATCATTATACTTGGGAGGAAATGTTTCTTGTGTTGCCTCCAAAAATAGTTGGAGAGTGAGCATATGCATGAAGGAGATTCAATGCATAGTTTTCTCATGAAGATCAAAGCTTTCAAAGAGTTGTTGATTTCTCTTGATCAAACCTTGCTATATAGTTCATTTTTGAAGACTATTCTTAATGGTATTCCATATTATTATTAGAGTTTTACTTCTAGTCTTTGGTTGATGATGAGACACAATCCAGGATGCCTTAATGTTTGAAGAGTTAGTCTCTATTTTATTACAGGAAGATCAGCCTGTCAAAATATATCATTCATGCATGTTAAAGATCAAGTTTTTTCACAAGGGCAAAGGTTAATGGAGCCTCATATAATGTTAAGGAGAAATCCCCTAATGCTACACAATCAGAAAAGGAGGAAAAACATGACAAGAAAATAGAAAATTAGAAAGAATTCTGCAAGTATTATAAGGAAAATGAACATGTTTTGAATATTTATCCTAAACTGGCTGCAAAGGAGGCAAAGAAGAAAGATTCTATGGCCCATGTTATCATGATTAGTGTATGTCTATATCATACTTGGAAGTTTTGTACTTTCATAGCGGTGCAACCAAACATATTACCTTGTAGCGTAGCTTCTTCACTTCAATTGGGCATACTCCTAAAGGGAATACTATCACATGTGCTAGCAAATCCTCTTATCTTTTCATGGGATTTGGAAAGATCATTCAAACTACTACTAATCCTTTCACATTGTTAGATGCCTTATATATGTCGTGGATCTTGTTGTCAATTCTACAACTACGCAAGATTGGCCTAATTACCAAATTTGTTGATGATAGATGTATAGTTCATGATTTGTTGAATGGTGATGTTATCATAGCTTTTGGATTTTTATGTTGTGGATTTTATAAGCTCATAGATTATGGAAAATCTAAGAATGATTCAAAATGTGTAATTCATGATGTTTAGGTTACTTTAGATGCATACTCACTTTGGAATCTAAATTCTTCTAGTTTTCTTCATATATAGAAATATGAAACGACATCATCTCTGCTTGAAATTGAGGACCATCTAAACGTGTCTATGAAGGCATTGTTTTGGGTAAAACGCATCATTCTTCCTTCCCAAAATATGGTTCAATTAGACCCACATGTAAGCTTTACTTTATACTTAGTCATTTTTGTGGTTCTGTTCAGACACCTTCATTTGGGAATTACTTATACTTTGTGAATATCATTGATGAAATTTCTAGGCATGCATGGTTTTTTCCATTGAGAGAAAGCCCAAAGATTTTATGTGCTTTAAATAGTTTCCGGTTATGGTTGAAAATCTATCAACATGTAAAATGGGCACCCTTTGTTGTGATTGAGGGATGGAGTATATGTTTTCTGACTTTAATGCATTTTGGGTTGCACATGGGATAAAACATCAATGCACAATGGCGTATACACATCAATAGAATGAAGTTGTTGAGAGAAAGAACATGTCTCCGATGGAAAGAAACGGTAAGGTGTATGGTTAAAAGTCATGCTTTACCACGTGGCTTTTGGCTTTGAGGCTCCTATGTGTGCAACATATGTACTTAACAAGTCTCCCACCAAAGGATTGTATTCTATCACTCCATATGAGGCTTGGCATGGTTGCAAGCCATTTGTTTCTCATCTTTGTGTTTTGGGTTGTCTAGCATATTGTTGGCAGCAGTTCATGAAATAAATGAAGAGGGAATACATAAGAAGCAAAGCAGGGGGATGAAAGGGGGCCCTACCAATATGTTTTGCATTCAATATTGCTTCACAGTGGTCAAATGTTGTAAAAAACATCAACAGTGATTCTAATCACTAACGAATGTAATATATAACCGACTAATTTTGCCATGCAATGCTCCATTTTGTGGAAGTTGAGGAGCCCTTGAGCTTGAGGAGCTTAGATGGAATATGTGTACCAATTTTTATATTTTTTGGACCTCATTTGATACCCCAAAAGTATATAAGGACATAAATTCTAATTAGATTGGTCACTTTTGATGTATATATTCATGCATCTATTATTCACTACATTATGATGTCCCTTTGTGTATACCATGTCTCATTGAGCTATTGAAGTTATGAAAATGCATATTTTCATTAGTTTCATTTCGTGCACTAACAAGTATCTTTCCCAAGAGATTTTGAACCTTATTCATTAAGAAAGCAAAAATTTTATGTCTTGAAGGTGTGCTCGATTGAGAGGCGAAGCAATATAATCCATTTCGAATGACATTGAAGGCCTGGAAAATGTAAGGAAGACAATTTTATGTGAATGAATTGGTTAGAGCGTACTATTGAGAGATGATCCCACCCAAGGGAGAGATGAAGTGGCATTCCTGTCCGTGCCACCTCTTTGTACAAGCTCTATAATAGGGAGGGTGACTCGAGATAATTGATGTTAGGAGGTTCATGTGTAAGCACAACCAAAGATGTGTCTTAATCTTCTTGAAGCCCGCTCAATTTGTTTGAAATAGAGACTCATTGATGTTAGTTTCGTCGAAGGGCAATGAGAGAGATGATTGTCGGGGTTGTGTCAAATGGAAGTTAAGAGCAACGTGGAGATGTCAAAGCAAGGGAAGTGTTGAGTGGGGGGGCCACAATTTCTCTAGAATCCCCTTCAATACACTCGGGGCTGCTCACGATCCTTTCCTTTGTGAAACATCCTCCGATCATGAACCCCCTACAAACCCATTGTTATTCATCTTAGAAGAGGCATGGTCGATGATTCCATGGGTAAGGATGAAAATGAAGGGCAGTTGAGATAGCATGTGCACTTGGGGTTGAGGGCGTAGGTGTGAGTGTGAAAGAGGGGAACGAGAAGGGGCATTTGAGCATGAAAACGAGAAGGCAAAGAGTGTGGGTTTGCTCATCTATGCTTTTTGTGGTTGAAGGAACGTTCAGTGATGAAGATGGGGGGGGGGAGCTCAATCCCACATCGGGGCTATGAGATTAGGGAGGCCTCAAAGTGTGGCTGGAAGAGCGCATCCAACTCCACGGGAGGTGCGGGTTGAGCACAGAGCGAACTATTCTTTCGCCTTTTACTAAAGAATACCGTGTGCTCGGCCCACTGAAGCACCATAGCCTAAATTTTTGGCAGGGGTTTCCCTCCGGAATCCCCCTCTCACAATGATGAACGATGGGACAAATTGCGAAAGCGCAGCTGCGTTACCCTGTGATGCGCTCTGTAGCGCCAATTCCTTCTCCTTCTCCCCGCTAGCGATGGATTCCATCTCCTTCTCTTCACGAGTGCCATGCATGCTTCACTCGTGTTCGTGTGGGAGCTCTCATTTGTTGCATTAAACAGGCTATGAAGCGCCATCAGCTCTCTAAGTAGACCGACCAACTTTGGTGTATGGGACAGCCTCGAAATGTAACGAAAATTGCCGCTCATGTCTAAACGCATGATACACAAGAAGCTGAAAGCATCGCACCCATCAGTGATTTTGCGGCGATTCTAAGTACTTTTTGCCTCAATTGATCTGTCAAGCGTATGCATTCTCATCACTTCACTTAAATGTTACATTTCTATAGTATACATATGATTGAGCAGCATGTGCAGGCCCTCTCCTCTATCTGCTCCAATAAAATGCAGGATCAGACAACAAACTTGAAGGTATAAATAGATGCGGCTTGGGTATAGCCTCAAAGTATAGCGATGTGTGAGAGCACTCCCCAAGAGCGAAAGCTGCATGATGGCTGAGGCGATGGCTCTTCATATTCAGAAGATCGCCCACACCACCACCTCCCAACTACTACTGCCTGCTTATGTAGTTTAGACAAATATATACTTATTCCACCAACCAATATGTGTCTCCATTCTTTGATTGAATTAGCCAAATATATACTTATTCCACCAACCAATAGGTGTCTCCATTCTTCAATATTCAATCAGTTATGATGCGCCTGTGCAGGTTCTTATGTATATCATCACTCCATTGGATATCCAGGGAGCCTCTATCGACTTGGGAAACTAAGGTAGCATGAACAAGCAAGTTGATAGAGACCGATATCTACTAGAATGGCGTCGTCTCTGCTTGATTAATATTCCACTTAAATCTATACTACAAACACAGAAGTGGGGGCAAGCAATGGGATGGCACAGCCTTGTCTAATAATAGATGCATGCAATAAAAGATCGTATTAACCTCACTATTCATTGGAACAAAAGAGCACGCATATCCAAGCTAGTCCTAAGCCATTTTCTCTTCTAGACAACGAAGGCACCATTTTGACTCTTTATCATGGTCCTCTTTCTACTAAAGAAGATCAAACATCATCTCTAAAGTTATATCCACACACCAACCCAACCATCTCTCGTGTGGATAGGGCCACTACCACCTCGAAGAATCTCTTCCTCTTTGAGGGCCACCCTAACAATCATCAGCTCTTTGACCACAGATGCTAGCCCCAACATCAAGATGACTAGACCTAGCATTCTCTGCCTCCTTGCTTTGGCCCTAACCTCCCTAGTATGATTATTGCTCTTTTTCTTTCGTACCTGGCTAGTTTTTGACGTGATATATGCAAGCAAACACATCTTATCCCATGTTTTCCTGTGAAATTGGAGGGGATCTTTGATAATCCTTGCATACAAGTTGTAGCTCAGTGATGAGTAGCACCTCCTTTAATGTCAATCCGGGAAGACATGAGGATGGTATGAAGACCTCGAGCAAGTGAAGGCACAAATGTGTGAGTGGAAAGCACACTAACATGCACACACATACACACACACGCGCACACACGGCAAGAACAAAGAGAGTAAGACAATGGAATCACTTCTATTGCAACAAAGTTCTCATACAAGCTCAAGACTACAAGAAGCTCCCCCCAAAAATGAGCTCTCTAGCTCTATTTATAGTTTTTGACTAGCTTTGGCCCTGTCCAGACCTAGTGTCCGGCCTAGTTAAAAATTAGGTTCTAGGGCTTATTTGAGGGCTCAAACGAGATCTAAAAAAAAAGAAAATTGGCAGGCAACTACTTCTAAGGCTCCCCATGCTCGAGGACTCCTCGGCTTGTACAAAATGGAGCTACAAAAACGTGAAATGATATTTACAAGGGTTTTTAGTGATAAGAATCACTTTTAAATGGTGTAGGGGTTTGGAAAAAAATAAAGGGTTGCCTTAGTGCTAGATCTGCATGTATGCTCGTAGTTGCTTCTTCCCGTATACTTCCAACACTCTCCCCCCCCCCCTAGCGTCTGTCGCCTCTGACAGACCTTTGATCTGCGGGTTGATCAATATAGTCCTGGAGAATGTCAGCTCCCACATCATGTTCTTTGATTCGCAGCCCTCGGATCAGGTCTCTCTGCAGGGTATCCCAATTGACTGGGCCCGGTATGTCCGGCTGTGGCGTTGTGTAGAGTTCTGAGTGCATCGTTTGCTCGCATGCAAAGAGGTGTAACAAATGGGTGGGCCGTGGTGCGAACACCTCTGAGTGTGCTTCCCAGAACCCCGTGGTGAACATTTCATCGAAAGTTTGCTTGTAGCAGGCAGGGAGATATCTGATGCGTGCGTGCCATGCATAAGCAACTCGTATGCTCGGGGTGGTGCTCATATCATATAGCAGGTCATAATTACCATTAACAAACCCGGGAATCGGAGGTTGAATATGACAGATATTTCGGAAAGTTTTGAGCACAACCTGCATCATATCGAAGATCTTGAGCATCATCTGGGCAGCCACATCTGGCATAGGGTGGAGGCGTGGAAGCCAATGTCTGATGGTAGCCATCATGTAGGCTACAGTAGGCGTGCCGTTTGGGGGTGCAATGGCAGGGTAATTGAGCCATTCTTTGCAATTGGCGTTGTTCTTGACTTTGATGGCGAATGACTTCCATGTTCTTCTCCGTTGCACTGGTCCATAGCAATTGTTATACTTCAAATGCATGGGTGCGTGGTCCCATGTCCGTAGCATCTCGGGATAGGTTTCCAATAGCTTTTGTCTCCAGATGGGTTGGTGTATTTTCCCTTTGCGCGCCTCCTCTGGAATGTCCTCAGGTTCAAATTGTGTTGCGAAAGTTGGGTACTTGTTGGTCTTACGTTTGATCTCGGCGTTGTAGTCTGCCAACAGTACAAAGTATGGCTTATATTGTAATTCTGAGCTGGTTATTAGTCTTCTAGGGGCCAGATGTCTGAAGTAGTCTGATTGAAGTATGGTTTCTTCAATGGTCTTCATGGCCAACATCTAGTAGGAGATACGTTCTTCATGAGTCTGCCCCATTTCTTCTACCTGTTTCATCCATGCCGATGGGGGTTCCTCATAAGTGTCATGTCCCTCCTCAGTGATTGTGCCTCCGAGAAAAGGTTGAGGCTCATAGTTCTCTTCAAATGCTTCCTCCACTGGAATAATAACTGCTTCTTCTTCTATGGGTTGCTCAGGTGGGGAAGGAGGTCGTTCATATTGTAAGAACTTGATTTTCAACTCTGCAATCTGTTGCCGTAGCTCAAGTACCTCACTGTTGGTAGAAGGTTCAGGTTCTGGCGAAGTGGTGGCATCGACCGTCTCTTTAGGTGTGGGTGGGTGTGTTGTCGGTACTTTGGATCCTTGTAGTGCCTTTATCTGGTCTGCCAATTGATCATGGGCTTCCAAGAGTATCGCATAACCTTCTAAAACCTGTTGAATATGCTATGAGGGGACAGCCTGGAATTTTGCAGGGTCTATAGGTGCTCCCGGGGTGTTTTCCATGGCCGCTTCTAGGTTCTCCTGGTTTTGTTGTTGTAGCCTTCGGTTTTCTTCTGGAGCAGCTGCTAGATGGCAACGTAGTAGGGCCATGTTGCGTTGGAGTCTCGCATTGCAGCCCATTTGTTCTCTGAGTTGTTCCTCCATAGCTTTGCCTGTCTCTGCATACTTAGCTTCGAGTTCTATCTTCGATTGTTGGAGGGCAGTCACCTGGTGTTGTAGTGATGTATTACCTAGTTCCAAGGCATCGACTCGTGCCTGGAGTTGAGCCGAGAGATTGCATAGCTCTGTGTTATTTTCTTCTAATAGCTTATACTCTTGCTTAAGCTGAGTGGCCGCTTCAACCAGGGTGTCTAGTGCATTACTAAATGATGTGGATGCATGGGTAGAGGTGGAACATGCAAAGGGTCGGGAAATGGGGAAGGGAAAAGTGGATGATGTGCCTATGAGTGAAGTGAGATGTGATGATGGTGGAACAGACGTGGCGGTGGGTGCTCCTGTGGATGGTGAAATATCCATGGGATCGGATGTGATAGTGTGTGAAGTGTGAATTGTGAATATGGGAACGGTAGGTGGTGTGTTAGTGGTGGCAGTGAATGTGGGGGAGTGGGGTTGGGGAAGGGACTTTTTATTATAATTCTCCACCTGTTGGAGTATATTTACAAGGTTTGTCCAGAATGACGGTTGTGTGACTTGGGTTGAGCCTGAGGCAGTTACAAGGGAAGTGGTGGATAGGGTTTGGGAGAGGGAAAATGTGTGGGTGAATGGAAAAGGATGGGATAAGGTCTGGCTAGTGGCAAGTGGTTGTCCAAGGGCGGAGAGATAGGAAGGGTGACCTATTATGGTTTGATCGGTGGTAGGATGCCCTGTGTGAGATTCACAAATTTGGGCGGAAGTGATGGATGTGGGTAAGGGGGAGGATGTAAAAACGGAGGTGTGTACAATGGTTTCATGATGGGTGGATATCGGTTGTTCAGAAAGACTAGTGGAGAAGGGTGCTGAGGGTTGAATGGAAGGTGACGGTGGAGATGGTACCTGTGTATTTACATCTTGTTCATCAGTGGGACTTGGGCTAGTCATGTGAACATCCTCTGAAATTGTGGTAGGCAAGGCAGTAGAGACTTCCATTTGAATCATTTTTCATCGCCGTGGTCGTGTATCAATCCTTCATTGATCATAGGTAGGGTTCTCCCAATAGACCATTGTCCTCATTGCTTCCCCGATCCCACATGTGTCCGCCAACAGATTCAATGATTCAACAAAATGTGGGTCTACATTCTCGGCTTGCAGCATTTGGTTCACTAGGGCTCTGTTTGCCTCCTCTGTCATGTTATGTCTTCTCTGTACCTGCTTGATTGTCTTGTATAGCCGCTTGAGTTGTGCTGTGTAAGCAGGGGCCTCCTCTTCACTCTCCTCTAGTTCATTCCCCCGTTCTTCTTCCTGATTTTGTATGCTAGGACCATGAGTATGTGGTGCCTCTTCTCCCCAATGTACCCTGCTTGTCTCGCCCTGTGGCTGTTCTCCTTGGAATGATGATCCCGGATCGGCATTGTCAGGAAAATCTTCACTATCAGATAAGTGGGCTGTCTGCAGGAATCTTTCAAAATCAAAATTGGGATCCTCAGTTAAAGCAGCCATAGATGCAAACTCGGCATCAGTAGGTAGTGGAGGGGCGGATGGGGTGGGCTGTACCACGCCCCCTGATGTAGTTCCTTGGAGGTGTATCGTGAAAGGTGCTATGTGGGCTTCTTCTCTAGGGCAAGCTTCGATTGTGACCTCGTGAGGGATCATGACCTGGGAGAGTGACCCACGCATTCGTTTCGTAGGCTGATTCCCTGACTTCCGCCCCTTGAAAAATTCCAGTTGTGCGTATTTAAGGGCCCTGGCTATTGGCACGTCATATGCGAGACATCTATAAATAATTCTGGTGATCGCACAGCAGCCATGTAATGTATGCTTCCTCACACCCCGCTTGCCTGCTTCATACAATTGGTCCAAAATCCATACAGGCATCTTAATGGGCAAGCGTCCAGTCTCTGCTAGATATAATCCTTACCATATTTTCTTGTTATAATCCTTACCATATTTTCTTGTGAGGTTGTGTGAAGCGATCTTGAGCTGGAAATGCGAAGTGTTGAAGGCACATTCGCAGGGGTATGGCGATGTTAGGGGTGAGGGCACACATTTCCTTCAACTTCTTGATTCTGTTGCTCTTCATTGACTCTGGTATCAAGGGATCGCGATCAGAAGGCACATGGGTGCCATACATCTGGAGGGCTTCCCTAATTACAGTGGTATTAATCTCAAATTTCTTCATTTCTTCCTAGTTTGACAGAGAGGGGACCAAGAATGTGCCGGAATGATCCTTCTTTCTTGTCGGCGTCAGTGTGGCTATCAAATAGTAACATCTAAGGAAATCCGGCCTCAGCAAAGCTGCACTAAAGTAGTCTTGTAATCCCGCTTTCTGCCATATGTCCTGAAGGGGAGCTGCATTTTGTAATGCTTCGAATTCTCTGGAAAAGAACTGGAAAGTCCACCATACTCCTCCGAATTCCAATTTGGACTCCCAAATATGATCAGCATCACCCAAGTCGCCTGGCATCTCATTGAACCAATGCGAGTGCCCTTTCACTCTTTCTGTAAGTCCACTTGGTGGATCCAGAATGGGAATTCTTCTTACATTCAAAAGCTCTTCAGGCCTTGCTATCAGTGGGGCTTCCACAGGCATAGTATTCCAATTGCTTTGATTACCAGTACCCGCCTGGGAGCTTGTTCCTGCAATTGCTGCCATGATACTCTGATGCTTATCTGCTGGAAGACCTAAGCACATTAGTGTCGCATAGGAAACAGGATGTAACAGTGTTCCCTCCACAATACTAACATGACAATCCCGATGGTTAGTGGTTAGAGGTGAAGTGTTTGTGATATATGTGAGTGGTTAGTAGAGGTTAGTGTTATCCTAGATGCATACTTTGGTCATGCAATAGACTCGGAATGCACCTTCATCAGAGGGGATGGATTTACACGATTGGGTCAGGGGGTTTGATACACTGTTTAAGTCTCCAAACCTTGATGGAGGATTCGTAGCTCTTAAAGCTAAAGACAGGCAAAGATTTATGAACTAGAGTGTGATGGATTTGGGACCTTTTGGGTACCCATTTCCAGGCATTCCTCGGTTTGACTGAGTGTGGGTCGGGGTGGTATTTAGGTAGAGTTCCTGCGTTGTTTGTCGAGAGGACCTGTGAGTGTTGAATTATGCCAGTGACTCGAGTTGGAGCTATTTGGGCTCGTAAACAGGCCTTGGGCACCCATACGTATCTGGTAGTTGGGCCAGCCTTCATTGACCGCTTAGGGACCCAAATAGACGTGGTGAGCCTAGGCGGTTGCCAGGGGTACTTCTTTACTTGTGTCCGTGATGATGTGGCTTGTTTCTTCCCTCCTCGAGAGCCTGCTACTAGAGCTGTGGGTTTTCCATCCTTGCATATCCAGATCTGCTTCGCTTCACGAGGTACTCCGTGTTGCATTGGTTGGCATACTTGCTTCTTGATCAGCGGTCTCCTTTGTGTCGAGTGATGTTTGGTCTGCATTCTTAGAATCTCCTTTGGCTCAGCAGCGAACTCCTCATTGACTCTTGTACCTTTGGTAAGATTGACAATCCTCTGCACCATAGAAGTTTGGACAGGAACAGCATTGTTATCTTCATTTGGATTCCTGGAGGGACCAGGAGTTGGTGCCTGTTCTAAGGGTTTAAGTGCTTGATTTTCTAATTCAATCGTAAGATAGCTTTGGCCTGCCCAAGCCTGAAGAAGTCCACTTCGTAGGTTGAGGTTGACTGCATGATCATAGATCCAGTCTTGGCCTAAGACAAGAGGCTCAGTCAGATCCTCGTCCTCACATACTAGCACTTTTACTGGCATTAGTACCTCCTGAATGTAGAGGGGAAGATCCACCTCTCCCATGCAAGGGGTTTCGACACCTCCTAATCCTATTAGATATGCTTACATGGGTTTTATCTCCAATTGCAGTTGTTGGCAGTAAGAGAGCCGGCCTGCACTAGTGGCGGCACCTGAATCAATTAAAGCTCTCACGCTCGTTGGACTGTCTCCTCGTCCTATTTCTAGGGTCACAAAAGGTCTTCGATCGATTATTCTATGGGAACATTCACCGGAAGCCTCACACATGGCCACATGATAACCTGGAGACTCTTGAGGTTCAGACATAGGCTGATCCCTCCCTTGTCTCCTCAATTTCATTTGTAGATGCGCTCTAAGGCCTCTGCCTGTGCTTCTTCTCGAATTCGTTTTTCCTCCTCTTTACGTTGCTTAGCAGTGTTCAGTCGACTTAGCATTTCCTCTGTGAGGGGTTCCTGATACAACTTGACTCTGCATCCGCTAATATAGTTTGGGAGAACATCACCCTCTAAAGTGGCTAGTTGTACTGCTCCACTTGTGGAGATCCTATTGATGATCATAGGTCCGTAGCCTCTCTTTTTTAGCTTCCTTGCGTGTTGTTTCAATGTGTAGACTAAAACTAGATCTCCTGCTTTCAAGCCCTTATCCTTCACATGGGCATCAAAGTATGCCTTCTGTCTCTTCTTAGCTGCATATATCCCTGCAGCTGCTCTCAGTCTTGTTTCTCCTAATCGTTCAAGGTCAAAAAGTCTAGAGGAGAGTTCATGACCCGTCCATTCGTGCTCTTGCGCTACTTTCAATGTAGGTATTAAGAAGTCCAACGGTAGCACAGCATTTTGGCCAGATACCATCTGAAAGGGGGTGGCTTGGAGTACCGTTTTGTAGGCGACTCGGTATGCCCAAACAACATGGTGTAGCTGTTTGTCCCAATCAGAGCGTTTATTGTTCACTAATTTTGTCAATACATTGCATAGGATCTTATTGGTGCTTTCGGCTTGCCCATTGGCTTGAGGGTGATAGGGGGCAGACTTCTTATGTACTACCAAGTATTCTTGGAGCAGATTTTCAATAACTTCATTCAAGAAGTGAGTGCCCCTATCACTTACCAACTCTATAGGTAGCCCGTATCTTGTGAATACATTCTCAAACAAGAATTTAGCAGTTGTCTGAGCGTCGTTCTTCGTTGTGGCTTTTACCTCTACCCACTTGGTGAGATAGTCTGTGGCCACAATGATGTACTCGGCATGTGAACCCTTAGCTGGGGGGTTAATAGGACCGACAAAGTGTATTCCCCATTTAGAGAATGCACGTCCACCCATCATAGGTTTCAATGGCATCTCATCCTTTCGAATAGGGTACTGGGTTCGCTGACAAACCTCACACCTCTTCACATAGGTATGTGCATCCATGTGAAGATTTGGCCACCAAAGACCTGCAAATAGAACTGCTTTGATCACCCGGTCTGGTCCAAAGTGTCCTCCTTCTACACCTTGGTGAGCAGTCTCCAAGATCTTTAGATATTCGCTTTCATGGACACACAGTCTAAGATACCCATCTTTCCCTCGTCTGTATAGATTATCCCCAATGAGAGCATAGTCTAGTGCCTCTTGTTCTAAACTCCTCTGTCTAACCAAAGTCATTTCTTGAGGGAATGTTTTCGACCTCAGAAAGGCCACTAATGGCTCGCTCCAATCTGGCATTAAAGACACGCGGTAAAGAGTGGCATGTTCCACTGGTGGCTTAGTGCAACAAGTTGGGCATTCCTTGCACAACTTTTGGACATCAGCCTCCATAGTCGGCCAATGCACTCCGAGTCTCCTTAGAGTCTGTAGGGTTCTTTGTTTTGAGTAGTGTTGCTCTAATGCGCCTGCATGTGCTATGCAACCATTTAGCGTACTCGTCCTCTTCCACACAACAGGCTAATATTCCTTGATCGGTATGTTTGTACATACTTCCTGCCATGATATGATACTTTTGAGCTTTGACTACCTCCCTATCCTGTGTGTTTACTATTGGATGATTAGGTCCATATGTAAGTACTGGCACTAAGGGCTTGGCCCATTGAGGCACCACTTCCAAATTGAACAAGTAAGCATCAGGTAAGTCATCTGACACTCCTTGTGGGGCCTCTCCGGATGTGAGCCTAGAGAGATGGTCGGCTCTCAAATGAGTCCTGCCTTTCCTCACTACTACCTCAAAGTCATACTCCATTAGTAAGAGAAACCATCTTACTAATCTGTCTGTATTACATGGCTTGTTTACTAGGTACAGTAGAGCTTGGTGATCAGTAAAAAATTTGAACTTATTTTCCAGCAAATAATGTCTAAACTTTTTAACTGCATATACCATGCCTAGTCCTTCTCTCTCCGTAGTGGTATAATTTCGTTCAGCTGCATTCAACTGTCTACTAGCATAGGCAATTGGAAGATCCATATTACCTTCACCGGTAGGTTGCGCGAGTACACACCCAATAGCATAATTGGATGCATCCACGTGGACATGGAATGGATTATTCCAATCCGGTGTGGTCAAGATTGGTGCTGAACACAATCTTCGTTTAAGCTCAATGAAGGAATTCTCACATTCGTCAGTCCATTCAAAGTTAGTCAACAGTCCATACAGAGGCTTTGCTATGATGGCATACATGTGTATAAACCGTCGGTAATAACCACAATGCCCCATGAAAGCTTGTACTTCCTTGACATTCTTTGGCCTAGGTAACTCCGCTATGGCTCTCACTTTCTCTTCATCAGTGGATATGCCATTCTTTGACACTATGTGTCCTAGAATCTTGCCTTGCTTGACCATAAAAACACACTTTTCCGGGTTCAGGCAGACCTGATATTCTCTACATTTGTCAAAGATTTGTTTGAGTTCAGGAATATGGGTTTGTCTAATGTTAGAATGAGCACAAAGATCATCAACATAGACTTCTAAGTTCTTCCTCAGGAACTCTTTAAATACATGACACATTAATCTTTGAAAGGTAGCCGGTGCATTGGTAAGCCCGAACGGCATTACCCGAAAGGCAAAATATGCCCCACTCCGTGGCAAAAGCCGTCTTATGTTGATCCTCTGGAGCAATGGCTACTTGATTGTAGCCCGAAAACCCATCTAGGAAGCTGTACACTTCCTTGCCTGCTACCCTTTCTAATAGATGCTCAGTGATAGGAAGCGGATAACTGTCTCTAATCGTGGCGGCATTAACATTTTTAAGGTTAATACACACACGCAGCTTTCCATTCATTAGGGGAAAAAATGAACCCTGAATGGGCCTTTTAGATTAAGGAGTGATTACTGATGGACCAATCAGAAGAGGGTGGTGGCCACAGTCTATGCCCTATAAAATACTAGGCTGAAGGGTGGAGAGGGGACATATTTCTCCCTTATTTAATGAGCTGCCTCTAGAGAGAGAATGAATCTCGTAACTCAGTTGGGCCCAAAAATTCAAAATTTCTGAAAAGTTAAAAAACTCATCATAACACCTGAAAATGGACCCCCCATTACTTTTTAGGCTCAAAAGTACTCTTTTTGACCCCAAATTCAAAATCCGTGCATGTTTTGAGCTGAAAAAAATGAGTTTTTTCAAAAATACTCAAAAAAGAGTTATTTCCCTCCTAAACCTCACATTTTCATACCCAGGTCCCAAAAAGTCATCTTTTCCCACTACTTTCACTCTGTAGCACACCATTGAAGCTCGTGTTTCTACACTCCAACCTACCTGCATCTCCTATCTCGAATTACTGTTGTAGCTTGAAGACCTTTAGCTTCAATGGCAACATCTAAAGCTTCTAGGCGACCAAAAGATAAAATCCTCACATTAAGATGTCACAATATCAAAGCCACAGATGGGCAGTGGCTATCACATGAGTACTCCAAAGGTGCATGGGTGTACATGCAACCCTCTAGAGTTGGGCCTCATCGAGTTAGAGATCGTGGAAACTTAGATCTTCATTGGAAGGGAAATGTACTTGGCTTCAAGAAGCATAGAGACAATGGGATGGTTGCTATTGTACAACATGTTTTTACAATGGCAACTATGAAACTTGAAAACTCTAGTAGTATGAGATATCCTGTGAACTGTAAGTATTACTCTACAATATTTTATGTTTTCTTGTGTCGGATATATTTCTGAACTATTTAGATATGTTTTTGTTTGTTTCAGATGTATTTCCTTCTACTTTGGTGGAAGAGCAACCACTTCATAGTCTTACATGTACTTTCCAGGCATTGCATGCAGATGTTGGTGCACTAGTCTTTCCAAATATATCTCCTGCTCAACTTTACCATGATAGATTTTTCTTTTACACACATAGATATGTTGTACCCTCTACAATGAATGGTTTTGGAAGGTTAGAGAGAATCAGTTGCGGACACCATTGCATTTGTGTGTGAAGAGATTTTGAGCCATGCCAACCAAGATGCCAGTGAAGAAGATCTAGCCACAGCAAGGGAAAGAATTTTGGAGAAGAAGATTCCAACATCCCTTGTTGTGGAGCAAAGTGGCATGGCCCATTCATCAATTCCACTAGATGCAATGGGAAGAGGAGAGGATGAAGACAGGCTTCAAGATGTAAGTCTCTACTGACATTTATGGTTGTCTCATATTCATACAAGATGTATCTATTTAATTTTATGATTGTCTATGTGCAGGAAACAATTGAAGTGGATAAATTTGCAGCAAGGAGTGGTGGTGACCGTGTTTCCCGGGCCCATGGCTCTTCCTTGGCACAGTACATTGGAAAATTGCTAAAGGAAGATTTTGTAATAATCCACAAGGACTTTTCCCCTCAAGGACACTTCATGACTTGGTGTATGAAGGCCTTGAGTAAAGTTTTGTGCCTATCTACAATAATGCAAGGGACCAATTGTATATTTCTAGTTAGGAAGTCCCTTGCCCTTACTACCCTAGGAGTTAACTTTAGAGGAAAAATATTAGGTCAAATAGGAATAGCTTTGGGTCTTGGATTGACAGACCCTCAATTAATATCGCAATCAGTTTTGACTTACCAATTGCCTCTATCTTTTCAGAGAAGAAAGAATGTAGTGGAGAGGCTCAAGGCCAAGAGCCAATTGTAAAAACTTTATAATACCAATGTTTTGTTTTTAATTTCCATGTGCATTCAATCTATTATATCTTTATGGTTTGACAATCTCATAACTTTTGCACAGTTTAATCAGTCTTTTTCCATTGTTTCTTGTAATTTGTGTTGCCCAAAATGCATGGAATGGCTAAGGAATGCAAAAAAAAGGCCTGCCACAGAAACGCGGGGATGGGCCCTGCAAAACTTTTGCAGGGCCCATCCCCGCGTTTCTATGGCAGGCCTTTTTTTTGCATTCCTAGGCCATCCTATGCACTAGGTTACCTGTATTGCAAGTCTATCTTCTCAATTAGCACCTTCACTTGGGGAAATGTGGAACACTCTTCTTATATGCAATAATTAGAGAAAATTAAGACTCCTTTGGGTGCATATAAGCATGCAGCAATAAATTAGTGCATGTATGTTCATAAACAATGCTTAGCTATTGGTCAGGGGTTTAGCATGCAGTGCACTCTAGCCAAGGCCAATCATATGCCCCCATGTGCATGGCATGGGTTTTCATGGCTTGGAAATGCCAAAAAAAGGCCTGCCACAGAAACGCGGGGATAGGCCCTGCAAAACTTTTGCAGGGCCCATCCCCGCGTTTCTGTGGCAGGCCTTTTTTTGGCATTTCTTGGCCATGAAATGCATTAAATAGCATTACCACTTACAACAAGTACAGAAAAAAGAATGATACAACTATGAAAAACACTTCAAAGATGTACTGGAAAAACACACCTACAAACATAGGAGAAATAAACTTCAAAACATGTACACTAAGAGATAAACATTTGGGAGAGCAAATATGAGAAGACAAAGATTATATTCACCATTTGGGTTTTACAAAATATTCATCGTATGGGATATACAAAAGGTTATCCAAACAAGGGAGTACAAATTATGGTTAATGGTTATTCCCTCTAATTCTCCTAGCTAGCTGCAAATCTTTAGGTTGTATTGTCACTCTCTTTTGCATGGATGGCACATAGGTTAGAGTCCTCCAACATTGATATAAGATACGCCTCTGTAGCTTCTTGGAGAGCTTCAATGGCTATCCCTTGGATACAAAGTCCAGCGCAATAGCATTGGATTTCTTCCTTCACAACTCTTGCAAATGACCTTCGTGGAATCAGAAGCTCCACAGACTTTTGATAGTGTCGAATCTCCGCAAAGGCTCTGGTTTGCTTTCTGCGCCTTTGTGGTGCTCTTGCATTTGGGGGGATGTTGGGTTGTGGTCGTTGTGGTCTACGACGTGGTTGATAGTTCTTCGTTCTTCTTGGAGGACGCCTAGATGGTCCTGCCTCATCATTTACTTCCTCTGCCCGACCTTGCTCTCTTTCTTCATCGGTTGGTCTTTGTCCTTGTCCTGGGGGGAGTGTCTTGCCTCCTTGTATTACTCGATGGTTCACGGGGATATCATCATTGTTCCATGGTGGCTCATTTATACTTTCTTCATCTGAGGAACTCGATAAATTTGATGTCTCAATCACAACTCGTCTATGTCCTCGTTGTTTGGGCCTTGCCTTCATTGGTGTCCTGATTGGGGGCTCATCATGAGATGCAGAAGGGGAATAATTTATTTCTTGGGATACATCTCTCTCTGGTGAACCTTCATCCCCCCGCGATGCAACGCTACCGGACTGTGTCCCTGCACCCGAGTTTCGTCTTGAAGAGTGGCTTGTGGTTCGACGCTTCTTGTGGGGTGTCATCCATGTTGGGCGCTGAGTACCTTGCACATGGCTAGGGTAGACGACATGATCCTTCCTAGCAGTCTGCTTTGTGCGTGCCATTCTCTTAGGTTGTAAAGTGGTAAAATGAGGAAGGACACCTCTATTTATAGGCTTTCACTTAAGAATTGTCCTGTTCACATTTAAATGGATAAAAATTAGTTTTAAGACATTAAAAGTATATTCACAAAAATAGTAGAATTTTATTTGAAGTGAAAGGGGTTATAAAAACCTTGAAAAGTATAATGCATTTTAAGAGTTTGGAAATTATTTCCAAGCAGAATCCTCGCGGACTCTTTGTGCACGCCATTGGGCATGATGTTCGGGTCCTGACGATGACATCCACTTCTCTCTTGCAATATCATGTTGTAGCTTTCGTGTAATCTTTGCTAGTTGTGACTCACATGCCTTTTCCAATACATATTTTCTAGCAAATGTCGCACGAAAGAACCAATTGAACATTTCTTCTAAATAGTTTGATTGGAGTAGACCACCCCCATGACGAGTGTTTTTAAAGTAAACACCTCTAGCCCTGTAATGTGACTTCTCCATTCCTTGTGTACTAAAAGTGTCCAGTGACCCATATCGATTCATAAAATATGCTCCATGTGCAAAAAGAATATGCTATGATCTGGTCAATAAGATATACACATAGTGTTTAAGACCAAATAAAAAAATGTAAGCGAAACTTACTATGTAATGTGTAATGTTGCTTTCTCCCCAAGATAAGATGAATGACTGTGTAAACTCCTTCAAAGTCACTTGGAATAATTCTCGTTGTGAAGCATTAGTGGAAGCCAAACACATCAAATGTAACAATTGATCGAACGATGACCAAACCTTCTTTCACTTGTTAATGAGATCAACCTGACTATCATTGTCAGTTGTAATTGAACAGAGGTCCTTCCAAAGCTCCCATTTCTCATCATCTTGACTATTCACATCTTTTTTAAAGAAACGTCGTGCCTTCTTCCCAGTCATTGAAACTTGTTGTAAAATCTCTTGAGACTCACCATACTTCTTAACAACTAAAGATACGTGGCCACCATGACAACCTATAGAATTCAAAAGATCTTCTATTTTCTGGATTGCTATTGTAGACCTCTCTAGTGGTTTCATTGCAAATGCATATTCAACATGGAGCTTCAAAAGCGTATCAAAGATCCTCATGAATGCATGCAAAGTACAAAAGTGAACATTGACTAATGGAAATGGGATAATGGGGTTCCAATCATTGCTTATTTTATCACGAGTCGGTTCCTGTAACATTGGACACCTCAAAAGTGATATCTCCCATTCCCTGTGATTCAATGAGTCTGTTTCATCAATTTCTTCAGAGTCATCAACTCTCGTCAATGCCCTTGCATGTTTAGACTGTCTCTTAGATCCTTTGTAACCTTGTGTACAATATGGGCAAGGATAGAGAGAATATGCTCCTTGTTTACAACCTAACATGCATTTTATACTCTTAAGGTCTCCACCCAAATGCCATTCTACATCAAAATCACCTATATCATCTACAAAAAGCTTTTGCCCATGTATTTGAGAAGAGATTACTTCCGTAATCCACGGAGTCCTACTAAAAATCCATGAAATAACATTATTTGTTTCTTTGGGAACTTCTATAGCACCTAACCACCAGATATCTCTCTCTGATTGCACACTGTAAGTCAAATGGTCCCTCCCTCCTAAAGTTTCATCACTCATTGCATGGTCCATAATTTCGTTCATTAGCGTCACACTCAACCTTTCTAGTCGCCGACCCTTTATGATTTGACACTCATCAAGCTTCAGTATGAACTTTAACTTAACATTACAGTCTGCACAAAAGAGAAAACATTATCTTAATATGACACTTGAATGCAATAGAACTTCAACACCAAATAAAATGTAGTAGGGGTACCTTTGATTGTTGAACTATAAAAGTGAACCATTGCTTGTTGAAGCTTCTGAAGATCCACAAATATATTGTTGAATTCATTGTAAGTAAATCCTTGTGTAGATAGGATTTTTGATTGCTTGTTGGGAATATTTGGATGATAAATAGAGGCAGGCATAGTTTCTTCTATGAATAAATATTGTCCAATAGTACGAGTCACATCCTCATTTGAAGTTTTTTTATTGATAGACAATTTATATGGGCATGGAAATATACTTTGAGAAATACCTTGTGATTGTAAGGCTTGCCTGAGAAGGGTGTACATTGCAGTATACCCATTTCTACTGATGCCTGCTTTGTCACATATTGCCTGCACTTCTTGCACTGTGATAAGATTTTTTAACTTCTTTGAAAACTCAGCTTCAACAACAACTCTAATACACTTTCCTATGCGTGAGTCTAAAGCAGAAGTGATTTCTTTGGTGTTTATACAGCTATTCATCAGCTTGAATTGGTCTTGTGTTGTTGATGAAGCAGTTATGTCTTCAATAAACGACCTACACAATGAAATATTCCATTACAAATCTTCATTAAAACATATAAAAGTAAAACAAACACTCACCTTGTTGCATATATACATCGTTTGCGTGCTCCACCACCTTTTGAAAGAGCTTCAAAGGATGACAATGATCTTTTCCTATGTCTCATACCAAGTGGAGTCTCTTTCAGCTGCTGGAGATTGGCAGTTAACTTTGAAATTGTGCTTTGTTTTGCTTCAGTATCCTGTTCCAAATCTGCAAGTTGTTTTTGTAAAGATATGATTGTGCTTTCTAAAGTGACCACCCTCATATGATGGATGTGATGTTGTTGGAACCAATACTTAGCAGTAGCAAGTGAATGTGTAGATAATCTCTTGCAGTAACCTAATAGTCCAGCTTCACCCGCACCAATGAACTGAAGTAAGGTTGAGAGGTTATGGAATGTTGGATGGTAAGAAGATATTGGATCAAGAGGATAGAGTGAACCATGAGCCCAAAGATCAATACTTTTTTCTCCAGCTGCACGACGTTCATTTTGAGAATTGGCATCATTGTTGCATCGTGTATTTGGAGCAAACTCTCTAGGCACACGAACATGGATACTTGTTGATGGAGGAGCATGAGGACGTTCTACTGTGAAGTTTGTGATACATGTCAACACCATCTTTGCTAATGACCAACAATATCAAAAACAAAGATGAAAAACCGGTTGGAAGGGAGTCTAAAGCATAGGTTTCGCTCAAAAAATGTGTTTTCTTGTATGTGTATGGGTTAAAGTGTATTTTTCCACTGAGTATGGCTGAAAATGATGAAATTTGAAAAAAGTCATTTTTTGGGGGAAGTGTTGAGAGCATAGGGGAGCAACCAACCCACATCACCTTGCATGGAAGCAAGGAGGAGGACCCAAGAAAGACTCTCCCTTCATCCATCCCATTCTCCAACATGTTCAAGCCATTGGCATCAGCCCCGAGCTATGCCACATGCTTGAAAATATGGAGCAATGGGAGTCAAGGATCATGGTCACACATGGAAAATACAAGTAATGCAACACACTACTCAAACACAAAGGAAGGTTCAGCACACACACACACCACACCCTCTCACACTCCAAGACTACACACATAAATGCACAAAGCCTTAGAATAAAAAAGAGTTCTTCCATTCATGAAGATATTACATGAGCACGTCGAATCAAGAGCCCCCCTTTCTTTACAAAAATGAGCTCATATTTATAGCCTAATCTCTATTCCCCATGTGCCTCTTTGAAAAGTCAAAAAGGTGATTCTCTCTCTAACTGCCAATCTTCTAGGATATTCTAAAGATCAAATTTGTAACAACCCAATCTCCAAGAAGGGCATGCGTGGATTTTCTACGTGGGGAATCTTTCTAGAAGGGTCATAAAGATGAGAGACACTATCCTATAGTATGAAGAAATATTAGAAAGTGCTTTAGGGGAGTGTTCATATGAGACACTCAAATATATACAAAAAGGATTATTCTCCTGGTCTAGGGAGGGTTCTCATGCACAAATGAAGATGTGTGCATACCCTACCACCGAACACTCTCCCTCCCCTAGACTTTGTCGTCCTCGACAAAGCTAAGACCAGAGGGGCATACATTGCAGCATTGTCCAGGTTTGGGTCTTCAAGTCTTCAGACCTGCAGCTCTTCAAGTCTTCAAATTTGCAAGTCTTCAGTCTTCAGGTCTTCAGTGTTTGAGCGACACGATCCCCCTAAGGGGCAGTCAGCCCAACCATGTACACAGCCGCCTGTGTTGCCAAATATGCAGCACTTCTTCTGAGCAATTCTTTAGAGGACCTGAAAACTGCAAGTCCAAAGACACAATGTGCATACACAATCATTGCAAACAAGACAGAGCAAGAAATGGCACATCACACTTAGGATAGCAGTCCTGGCAACAAAGATGTACCAAGCTGCCCACAAGATGGCTGGGGAAGTGGACGCAGTCCCTAAAATAGATCAGTCACATTCAAGACAGCAAGTTCCCTGATCATCCCTTTTTTTCTATTTCATGAAAACCATGCTTGTTCTTTGTAGCTCAAGTCTAATATCTAGCATCACACCCTGAGTAAGAGTTAGGTTTACAGGGCACCACCAGCTTCGGCATCCATCAAGCTTCCTGATCGGTGAGTGTGCACCATCACCAACATGTAGAAAGCACTTTTAATATCTTGTTGTGTGTAGATAGGACTTGAGACTTAGTCCCCCAGAAGGACAGTCACAAAAGAAATTCAGAATCAGATCCTGACTGTCATCCCCAACCATATGAGCAGACATAATTATACCAGAGTGAGGACCCACTTGGAGAATCTGAGGAACAACCATCTGTACACAGCAAGGCATCTACATATAATGCAGATCATTCTCTCCAAATGAGGGAAAAGGCAGCAGACAAAATCCCTACTTGGGGCAGTCACACAAAAACCTAAAAACCCTGTACCAGCCAATATCTGCTGAATATTCATATATAAACAATAAACCAAGGAGCTTGAACCATTTGAAAGCCACAGGACTTAGTTTCCTAGAATTTGCAGGTAGAAAACCATCAGTTGACAGTCCTGAAAATGTCATGCAGCCTCCCTGCCAGTAGTCAGCAAACCTGGTGCTTTAAGCCATCCATAGAGTGATGGGGAACAACCTGGATCCAAGTAACCTGGTGAGGAGCAGACTGCAACATAGTGATTGGAAGACCCATCAATAGGCCCTGAGGCCCAACAACAACCTCAATCCATTCCCTATATGCGTATGCTTGGCCTGTAGATGATGTGCAACCACTACAAAGAGCACATTAAAAATGAGAGCCAATAAAATTTTGAAATAAAGAGTGGCTGGTTCACCAGAATAGTGTCCTTGCACTCCAGCCTGTGCTATGTTGCTTGATGCAGTGCAAATATCCAGAGGATTTGCCCTGAGCTACAATGATTCAGTGCCCAAGATTCACATGGGAGTCTCAGGACATGGTCAGAAGCTGCCTTATGTGGAAGCATGGGTTGTACAGACACCACAACCATCATTAGTTGCAGATGTGAAACCAGCCTGAGCACCATCCTTTACTACAAGAATCTTTAAACAAGGTCCCTAGACCACATCATCCTTCAACTTTAAGTTTAAAAAGACCCAAAGGAATTTCCTTGGATCTAGTATCCTGTTAAAAGAACCTGCCAGAAGCATAAAGAAAATAACAACACACATAACCCTGGCTCATGCTTGGCCATTGGGATCCAATAGCTGGACCTATATTCTGATCATATCCACGTATAGGTATGATCCATCATTTTTGTCTAGACCCTCAGAAGCTCAGCAGATGGTGGAGATGGTGCCAATCCAAAAAACTTTGTTTCTTCATACTTACTGTGCAATGTGGCTGATACATCCCTGAATCTTTAGCTACAACCAGTGAAGCAAAAAAAATCAGCAGCAATAGTAATTTAATAATTACAACTGAGAACCCAGCCTGGCCAAAAGTTGAAATGCCACTCCAGCACATTTCTCGAGGCATTTCTTCTCCTGGTTCACTCAGTTTTGACAGAATACCCCCATTTAGTGATCATTCCTCCGCCAGATATATAGTTGTCCCCTTAGTCTTCATGACAACGATTTCAGGTGCTCAGAGAAGGCCACAGAGGATATCAGATCCATAGTCTCATTGAACACAAAATTATTTCTCAGCACAAAGCATCGAGCCATTCCCTTGCGCTTAAAGACAAGTTTCTGCAATATCTATTGCTACATCTTTTGTTGCACCTTGACCATATGCCAACAATTATGTCTGGTATATTCCTCCTGCTGTTGATGAGCCATGGTGTTTGAGAAGTAGTTGCAGGACTCAGAGATGGTGCCTTCTGACCACCAGCCGCCTGTGTACTCATAATGCTCCAGTTAGTAGTTAGTACACAGAAGCACATAAAAGCTCACAATGTATTTTGGAGTGGGGATAACAACTTTGAACGGACACTAAGTTCCCACTACCCTGCAGATAAATACTGGAGATGGTGCTTCAGTTATATATCACTCTCCATCCATGGTGCCTAAGAGTGAGCTGAATGAGTCGGACCACAGGTATCCTTGTATATTCAATCATTTTTGTTGTACCAGACGTGGATGAGGGTTACAGATCAGAAGGTGCTGATGGCCATACTTCCTGACTGGTATAGATGAAACACTATGCGACCGGTCTGATCTGGGTCTTTTTATTATGTTGCAGCACATGGCACAAGCCTGAAAAAAAGAGTCTTATCCTACATGATGCATTCCACCATGGTATTGTCTGGGCAAAGAGGACTTCCTCTAGAAAGAGCTGCTGGCTGATGACTTCTGACAAAGCTTCACCTTGGTCCTCAATCTTGCTCGTAGCCAATTATAAAGGCATGTGCTTGCTGCACTGGTTATGACTGAATGAATCGATCAGCCTCATGTATCGGAGATCTCTTGGGGTTTTTTTTGCCCTACTTTTATGAGTGCTGCTAGCAATGGGGAACCAGAGAATAGTTCTATGCCAAGATCCTCCTCACCATCATATATGTCTGCTGAGCATATTTTACTTGTTGCTCGAGCACAAAAAAATTTGTTTCAACATACTTGTTATTTCAGCAGGTGATAGCACCATCAATGTCTAAAAGTTCTGTCCTGACCAACTGTACCTTTGACTTAGACCTTGCAGGCTGAGATGGATAGGGAAGTGGACACAGCCCTGGCCTGATGTAGATATTTCCTCCAGCCACCCTTTGCAAGAGCAGCACATGCTACACATATCTTCTGGGAATTCTTCTTCCTCCATGCCTTCTCCCTGCTGCTAGTATTCTCTGAGTAAGGACTAGCTTGGCCAACAGAAGAATTTCTTTGCACTCCAACCCAATCATCAAGGTTCGAAGGAATTATTCCTATGTCAACTTGAAGTTCAAGCAATATTATCAGTTCCATGAGCCACCTCCAGCCAATACCTGTGCTGTTTTGCTCGATCTACAGTGATTGAGAGCTTAATATGCTTATGGGGCCCTCAGAATCATTTTGGCAGCAACACCTGTCGGTGGTAGAGCGCAAGCTGAAGGTTTAATCCAGGTCTGATTTGGTGCAGCTCTCACCCTTGATGCACTCATTACTAGCTTCATCAGGAGCAAAACTAGTATTGAACATGGCTTGTTGTCCCAGCTGAATGGCATCAAACTCTAGATGAATGATATTAAACTTTGGCCCAATACCCACATGAGGCCACAACAAGCTGTTCAGCACCAGGGGCAGTTGCAGAGCAAGACCTTATATGCATCCTCATCCCTTCACAGTGCTGATGGAGTTTCCTATACTCAACATGCATGTTCTTTTTGTTCACCAACTCCACTATTTTCTCAAGTGTCTTGAGGATCTTCATCATGAAATGCTTGAACACTAATCTTCCATAAAGAACCTGCTTAGAAAAGAATCAACAGGACGCTTTGACTGTCCATTAACAAGACGATGACCATTCTTGAATTCCACTCTGAATTTGAATGGTGGGCCCGATCATAATGATGTTTCTCGATTTAATGTAACTGGATCATTTGGTTCCTAGTCTTGAGACCAACTTTGCTCTGGTTTTGGGTTCTGTTGACAGTCAATCCAAGAAATTGTCCCCAATGGAGATTCATTACCTGCTAGATTCCAAAAGACGCATAGCTATGGTCATCATAAACCAGGGCAGCACACTGAAAAGCCCAGACTCCATAAGGTTGAAAAACCTAGTAATAATAAGTCTGCATCCAAGTAAGTAAGTTAAATGTACACCAGTTATGACAGAAATGGCACACTATCAGAACCCACACTGGAACCTTTGACAAAAACAGATATCTTTGGATCTTCTCGAGGAAGACTTGAGGCAAGACATTGCCAAGCAAGGTGCCAGAGAGCCCTCAGAAAGCCAAAGGACCAGAACAAAGATGGCCAACTGATTTTGTTTACTAGAGATGCAGAAAGTGCAAAACCCTATCACAGGACCAAGATACATCCCACGGTTCGCAAGAGCCAAGGACCGAATGCACAAAAAGTAGAACTAGAAGCCCAATCTTTGCAGCAAACAGACTACCCCAAAAACCCAAAGCATGTTTTCTCGCAATTCTTATCTGCACAAATTCCTCCAGCAATCTGAGTAAGAGGATGTCCCTAGAAAGAAGAAGACTGCACCGGCCCAATCAGTTGCATGGTCTCGATTCACACTGCAGAAGCCTTGCCAACTACACATCGAGCTATGAGTTTAAATGAGTGGATGCCACCAGCATGTGTGAAGCCCAGCAGTGTCTGCCTTTTGTATTCCAACTTGCAGCCTATCTCTTTCTCCATTAAAAGTGGGCATCATCAGCACATAATGCAATGGGATCATCAAGGGGGCCATATTCCTGGTCATTTGTTGATTCTGCACATATTTGTAAAGGTTTGAGTGCTTCAGCCAATATGTGTAATACCGGAAAGCTTCAGCAAGGAGAGCTTCAACTGGTGCATAAAATGGTGAGAGTTCTCTTGCTCAAATGCAAGGAGAGCAAAAACGAGCTCGACCCCAGCATGGTATGAGAAGTGCGGCAACAGTGGAACAATGCCCGAATCCAAGCATTTCAGATATGCCAGCAGATAGTGATTCATCTGTGCTTGAAATAACATCATTCCTAGTCGAGATGCAGACCAGGAATCTTGAATCAACCTGCCCACAGGCTTGCTGCCGTCCTTATGCCTAGAGAATGGAGTAGGGGTGTGAGAATAGATTCCTCATATCCAGGGCAACTGATTTAATATTGACATTAAGTTCGTCAGCATTGAGCTTCATCAAGAACGTCAAGAACTTCTTTAGCTCGCAAAAAAGAAATGGAGCAGCAAACAGAAATGAATGGGGGAATGCTTAGTTCTACCACATATAATTTCTTGATTTGGACCGAGAGCAAGGGGCAAAGATTTCCATGTGTACGAGCATACCAGTTAGGGGGGATTTAGACCTCGTAATTTTTGGTGACTTTTCATGAATGGTTGGATATGGCATTGAGTTTCCCCCAGCCTTTATCAGGTATCGCCCCCAGCAAGCCCGAATCCACCTGTGGACAACAGCCTAATGCGGTAGAACATGTCCTCGTATGAGATGTCATCTGAAAATGGCTTCAATAGATTTGTCCAATGCTCGTCTGCAGAGGGAATGATCCCATGTAATTCAGAAAGGTGCATCCAGATTTGGTCTTTGCCTGCCCCACTCCAGAGTGAAGCTCATCCCCATCCTTCTAGAGTTTTTGTATGTGCATCACGCCAGCAGAATTGTAGATAGAGAGCTGTAGAGAGGGACTTTTGGCCCTATGGCAACCACCAGATGTGAGACGGGTGTGGCCCCTGTTGGACCGCAAGAAGAAGTCTGGTGGGCATGGAGCTCTACCCCACGGTAGAGGCAAATGAGGAGCAGATCTTCACTCATCATTAGTGGAGGAAAGTGCGGTTCACGATACCCATTTGAAACGAACTCCTCTGATGTGCCAGAAGAGCCTTTCATCCAACCAAGCACTGAACTCAACTTGAGAGCCTCAAAGATGCCGACCCAAGCTCGAGATCCTCCACGAAGTCCACACTTTGTATCAAGGACATAGAAGCATGGTAGCGAAAACACCCAGAAGGTAGAGCACAAACGGCTTGTCATCATGTCGATGATGCAGAGGATCTTGGGGAGCAAAGCTCAACCCCAAATGCACAGGAGGTAGGTGAAGAAAAGGAGGGGAGCCATCGCTCAACCCCTCGTGGAGAAGCCCGCTTGGCAGATCACACAGAGGCGAAGACGCGCGGCAGGGGGAGCTCGCTTGGAGCTCAACCCCATGAAAATTATGCAAGAAGGGGGAGCCCAGGATGCTCAACCCCGAAAATTAGCGAAGAGAGAGAGAACAGGACGGTGTGTCTGCTTCACAATCAAGGGAGGAGAGAGAAAGGGCCAGTTAAGTCCCTCCACCGGAGTCCCACCTACCCTTCATATGTTGTCGACATCCTTATTCTCAAAAAGTGAGAGTCCAATGAATTGAGAATTTTGCAACTCATTCAACTAAGTGTCCTATTGGTATCCGTTGTAGATCATCAATCTCTTTTTGGTTTTTTTCAAAAATGAAGAGAGGGAGAGAGAAGAGAGGACAACTACCCATCCCTCTTTCCAAGGCATTCACTTGTGTCAGAGAGATGGCAGTGGTGGAAAGTGATGGCCCAATGAATGTGTGGGAGTGTGTGTATATGTGAGAGAGAAATAGAGAGAAGGGGTTGGGGGGTGTTTTTGTGCATCAAACAAATATGAACTAAAACTATCATACTAAAACAAGGAAATGGGGAGCAATTGGCCCAAAGGAAGGGTGAAAGTGCCATGCAAAAACTCAAATCCTACGCAATTGAGCAAAAAAATTGCAACACAATATTTTACCACATGTTCTTGAGCTCTCCAAGTGATGAAAGGCCGACCATCCCCGGCAACGGTGCCAAAAAGTGTTGTTGAGAGCATAGGGGAGCAACCAACCCACATCACCTTGCATGGAAGCAAGGAGGAGGACCCAAGAAAGACTCTCCCTTCATCCACCCCATTCTCCAACATGTTCAAGCCATTGGCATCAGCCCCGGGCTATGCCACATGCTTGAAAATATGGAGCAATGGGAGTCAAGGATCATGGTCACACATGGAAAATACAAGTAATGCAACACACTACTCAAACACAAAGGAAGGTTCAGCACACACACACATCACACCCTCTCACACTCCAAGACTACACACATAAATGCACAAAGCCTTAGAATAAAAAAGAGTTCTTCCATTCATGAAGATATTACATGAGCACGTCGAATCAAGAGCCCCCCTTTCTTTACAAAAATGAGCTCATATTTATAGCCTAAGCTCTATTCCCCATGTGCCTCTTTGAAAAGTCAAAAAGGTGATTCTCTCTCTAACTGCCAATCTTCTAGGATATTCTAAAGATCAAATTTGTAACAACCCAATCTCCAAGAAGGGCATGCGTGGATTTTCTACGTGGGGAATCTTTCTAGAAGGGTCATAAAGATGAGAGACACTATCCTATAGTATGAAGAAATATTAAAAAGTGCTTTAGGGGAGTGTTCATATGAGACACTCAAATATATAAAAAAAGGATTATTCTCCTGGTCTAGGGAGGGTTCTCATGCACAAATGAAGATGTGTGCATACCCTACCACCGAATAGGAAGCATAGTCACGGATTTGATGATGTGGCACTTACTTTTGCAGAGAGTTTGAAAATTATACTTTTTCTAAAAGAAACTTCAGAAAATGGGCCCAAAAAAGTGACTTCTGACATATATATTAAAAAATAGGCTCTTTTGAGTTAATATACACTGAAAATGAGACTTTTTAAAAAAATTCATTTTTTTATTCAAATACATGTACGAGTTTGATGATGTGGAAACTAGATTCTCTTTCTCTCTCTCTAGAATAAGAAAGAGAGAGGCCTATTGAAGCCTAAAAAAAAGCCTACTCCAGCCTACTAAAAAGTGCCCTATTAAATACACTTTGTCCCCTTAAACAAGAACAGAACTAAGCTTAATCCCTAAAAATTAGGGATCCTTACAAGGCCCATGCAGGGTTCATTTTTTCCCCTAATGTTCTTGGGCACCACTACAATGGGGGATACCCACTCAGTGTGCTCAATTTCATAGATGAATCCGGATTCAACCAGTCGATCTATCTCCTCTTTGATCTTAGCAGCATAGTTATCGTTGTATGTGTAGGGCTTCTGTTTCGAGGGTCTGGCGTCTGAGGTCATGGGGATTGTATGTGAACATATATCAGGGTCTACCCCTTTCAAGTCCTTATAACTCTAAGCAAATACATCTCGGTATTCTCTTAGCAAGGTTATCAGCTCTTGTTCTTCCTCTTCTCTCAGGTCATGACCTATGTATGTGCATCTTTCTTCTCCCTCCTCAATGGCGACAACTATTTTCTTGGTAGTTTCCTTGCTATCATAGGCTTCTTAGCAGTCCATCAAAGTGTAACTGCATCTTAGCTTATTCCAATCCGGTGTGGTCAAGATTGGTGCTGAACACAATCTTCGTTTAAGCTCAATGAAGGAATTCTCACATTCGTCAGTCCATTCAAAGTTAGTCAACAGTCCATACAGAGGCTTTGCTATGATGGCATACATGTGTATAAACCGTCGGTAATAACCACAATGCCCCATGAAAGCTTGTACTTCCTTGACATTCTTTGGCCTAGGTAACTCCGCTATGGCTCTCACTTTCTCTTCATCAGTGGATATGCCATTCTTTGACACTATGTGTCCTAGAATCTTGCCTTGCCTGACCATAAAAACACACTTTTCGGGGTTCAGGCAGACCTGATATTCTCTACATTTGTCAAAGATTTTTTTGAGTTCAGGAATATGGGTTTGTCTAATGTTAGAATGAGCACAAAGATCATCAACATAGACTTCTAAGTTCTTCCTCAGGAACTCTTTAAATACATGACACATTAATCTTTGAAAGGTAGCCGGTGCATTGGTAAGCCCGAACGGCATTACCCGAAAGGCAAATATGCCCCACTCCGTGGCAAAAGCCGTCTTATGTTGATCCTCTGGAGCAATGGCTACTTGATTGTAGCCCGAAAACCCATCTAGGAAGTTGTACACTTCCTTGCCTGCTACCCTTTCTAATAGATGCTCAGTGATAGGAAGCGGATAACTGTCTCTAATCGTGGCGGCATTAACGTTTTTAAGGTTAATACACACACGCAGCTTTCCATTTTTCTTGGGAACCACTACAATGGGGGATACCCACTCAGTGTGCTCAATTTCATAGATGAATCCGGATTCAACCAGTCGATCTATCTCCTCTTTGATCTTAGCAGCATAGCTATCGTTGTATGTGTAGGGCTTCTGTTTCGAGGGTCTGGCGTCTGAGGTCATGGGGATTGTATGTGAACATATATCAGGGTCTACCCCTTTCAAGTCCTTATAACTCCAAGCAAATACATCTCGGTATTCTCTTAGCAAGGTTATCAGCTCTTGTTCTTCCTCTTCTGTCAGGTCATGACCTATGTATGTGCATCTTTCTTCTCCCTCCTCAATGGCGACAACTATTTTCTTGGTAGTTTCCTTGCTATCATAGGCTTCTCCTGCTTGTGCCTCACGTTTAGGCATTCTTATCATGACTCTCCTATCGTCTATCTCATATTTTTTAAAGTTTTCAGGGACCTCAAACAAGGATTCTTCTACCTCCGGAGTGACTTCCTTCTTTTTTCTTTTCTTTCCTCTGCTCTTAGTAGCTACTTGTGTGGCTAACCTCACCTCATTTGTAAGCTCTCCGTGCCTCTGGGGTTGAAATTCTACTTCATAGAAGTATTCTTCATCTGATGCAAAAGGTGGGTCCATAATGATTGACTCTATATCGGAGTCACTCGCATCCTCAAATGCATCAAGGCTAGGTTCGCATTCTTCTAAAACTGCATCTCCCATGATTGGCTCTATTGAAAAGACTGAAATGTCATAGCCATCCTCATCACAGTGAGGTGTCCACTGCTCTTCATTGATGGCTACATCCATTGTTGCTAGGATTTCTCCCCAGCCATGGGGTTCAAATTCCTCATCAGGAAAGACTACAGGTGCATAGGCTGGGTCTTGAATTGATCTATGGTTTTCTTTTGCACCTAGCTCTCTGGCTTTCTCTCTCTTCTCTTCTTCTACTACTACCTTACACATCCATAAATGGGTGTCTTCATGCATCCACGAGGATCCGGATCCTATGGAATGCACAGACTCAGTCTCATCTTTAGTTCTATGGATGGGATTCCATTGAATAGGTGGTACGTCTCTATGAGAGTAATCCTTAAGATTGACTTTGGTTGTAACACCTAGATGTTGCAAATACAAGGAATTGGTTCCCCAATCCTGGACTACTTGCAATTGCCGCATAAATGGCCTTCCCAAAATCATCTCGTAGGTATTTCAGGTACTGTTCAATGAGATCCTACTTGGGAGCGCGATTTCGCTATGTCTGGCACTTGTTTGGCTACATGTTTCCACACTTGTGGGTTAACTTTGAGTAGCTCTTCTAAAGTGAGATTGCACTACACTTTAGTGTTCTTTACTACCTCTGTATTCCTAAGTATGATAGAATCTTCATTTCTTATCATGACTGTGGGTGCTCTCAGACAAGTAGACTTGGTTTCCCATGGGCCTGTGAAATGTGGTAATCCTTGTAGAGAATTAGACTCAAAGTCTAATCGCTCTTGAGAGTGGGTGCTCTCATGCTCCTCATAAATGGATGGGATGTCCTGTGGGAATTGCTCGTGTGCATCATCCACAAGTTCAATGGGAGGAGGGACTTCACTTTCTTTAGCCCATTTGTCTTCTTGAATCTCTCGTAGGAATTCTGGTGTGAACCGATTCATAGAAGATGATGTGTCTGGCTCCGTAGAGTTAGGCACGTAGGCTTCCTGGGGAGGTAGGCTCCCTTTCTCACTTGCCTTGCCCTTATTTTGAGAGGCGGGTTCCTTTTCTGATTGTGCAATTAGCCTCTCTATTCGTTCTAGCAGTCCATCAAAGTGTAACTGCATCTTAGCTGAACTAGAGATGTTAAAGAGGCGACTGGCTTCAAACATAGTCTGAGCCAATTCCACCATCTTAGCACAAATTTTGGTTCGTTCTAGCTCTAGTTCTGCTCTAGGGTAACACTTTTCATGATCAGTTACGTTTGGCCCTTCTTGGATTCTGGCCTGATATGCTCTAAGCATCATGTTTAGGTCCTCGGGAGTGGGATTGGCTAGGACGGATCCTACTCTGGGTGGTGGGTGGGTTAAGGGTGGTGTATGGAAAGGTTATGGAATGGAAGAAGATGGATTGGCGGTTAAAGGGAGAGGTGGTGGAGGGGTGGTGTGAGAGTGGTTTTGAGATGCAAGTTCACTTATCTTTGCTTTGGTTTCTCTCAAGCTTTCTTCAAGTTCGCTCATCTTTTTTGCCCATTGCCTTTTCATTCTTTCACGACTATCCTTCCAGGCTCTAGTCCTCTTTTTGGTTATGCTCTCTGTTTCACTCACCTCGGGGCTCTTTTCCTGACCTACACCTTGGTTTTGCTGTAGTACTTGGGCTCTTGTGATCACTTGCACAGGTGCAGTGGAAGTCACACTCCCTGTGGAGTCTATAACTAACCCAACAACATTGATAGGAGTGATTTTAGGCATGTTATTAGGGTTCTTTGGGCAATCTCATAGGAGATGCTCTTTTCCGTAATCTTGACAGAAACCCTGAATTGTCACTGGTTGGGGCTGTGTAGGGGCAGGCAGTGGACAATCACGTATAAGGTGGTCTCCCTGATATCTGAAGCATGGTCCTCTAGGAAATGGGGGTCGTACCTGCCTAGGTTGAGGTCTAGTGTTGGGGTTGGTGTACATGACATTAGCATACTCAGGCTCCCCACTATTTTCACTTGGGTCCTCATAATAGTATGACTCGTTATGCTCGGGTGACTGCATGTAGTAAGCCTGTGGGCTATCAATATGTGTGGAGTCAAAACTATGGTCACTTGGATCACTGTCTGATGGCAATGGGGTGACTGGGACTATGGCTCTGTTCATATTTTCTTCAGCAGATGCATATTTCACTGGGATCACATTGGTTGGAGCAGGGGGTTGTTGCACTAGGACTGGTTGAGGTCTCTGCTGCCCTTGATAAGGTGGCTGATAAGTTTGATGTGGTATGTTGTACTGTTGTGGTGGGTACTGATTCTGGTATCTACCCTGTTGTGGATATGGTTGAGGGTAATTTTGCCTAACGGTTTGCTTGTTATATGGGCAGTCTTGTGCAGTGTGGTTGGTGTACCTTCGCTCTATGGTGCAGTACTGGCTACTAGGATTCACCTGGGGTTGAGCCATAATGGGACATACATTTGCCATATGGTCGCCTCCACAAGTGTAGCACCGCTTAACTGGGGCAAATCTCGGAATTTGTTTGCTAGAGACACCTAGTTTTTGAGCTACCTTCTCTGCAAGTTCCTCAATGGATGTGAATTGACCAGATGTGAGGCTACTAGAGCTATCCGAATCCTTATAGATTTTTGATAGCTCTAACTCCTCGCCTAGATTATCCTCAATGTCTATGCACATGCGTACGCATTCTTCTATAGTTCTGAGGTCCTTCAGATATACATATGACCTGAGCTTGGTGCTCAGCAATCCATCTAGGAACAAGGCCACTTGTTTGGCTGGTGTGGGTAACTCAGGCATCGGGCATCTCTTGAGGTATTGCCTAAACCGTCTTCCTGCTAGTCTGACCGTCTCTTGAGGTGTTTGCTTAAAGCTGTGAATCAGGGAGGAGGTATTGTGCCTTATGCCACTCTTAGAAAACTCAATGATAAATGCCTCTAGGAGTTGGTCTATACTCCTAAACTGCCTCTCATGTAGTGGTTGAAACCACGTAAGAGCTGTGTTTCTAAGAGTTAATCCAAAAGCATTATATTGTGTGAATAGGTGCTCTACCTGTTCAGCTTTCAAGACTTGCTTAAATTCAGCCACGTGGTCGTAAGGGTCTCCAGTGCCATCGAAGTAATTCTTCATGGACTTCACCAGTTGAGTTGGCCTTAGGGTCCTAATGTGTTCTCTCGGTCTGGGTAAAGGGAATTCGTAAGCATTTCTTTGGTTTCTTGGGACTCTAAATCTCTCGTTTTCCTCTCTATCCGTCCCTGTTCTCCTTCTTTCTCTTCCCTGGGAGTTGGCAAAGCTTACTTCAGGTCTATCTCTACCTCTATCTCCTTGGACTCCATGAGCCTGGGAGGTCTCGGTTCCTTGGTGACCAAAGGACACATTAGACCAGTCAAGGTCCACGTAGGATTCTCAACAAGCTTTCCAACGAGACCAAAATCTCCTCAATCGGAGTTCGTATGGCAAAGTTATGACCAATCAGGCACCTAGGGGTTAAAACACGCTCTCAGGGTTCAGGAAATTCCTCCCTGATGTCTAGGTCTTTTGCCCACTCCTAAGGCTCTAATGTTATCCCAATGTGTCCAAACGTAGGCCCAATTATACCTCAATTCACTCCATTAATTTGACTTTAAAATTTTATGCGTTAAGCCCATGTATCGCGATAGGTCGCGTCAAGGTGTCGCGATAGGTCGAGGTGTCACGATACTTGGGAGTGTCGCGATACTTCGAGGTGTCGCGATAGGTGGGAAGTGTCGCGATAGGTCGAGGTGTCGTGATACTTGGGAGTGTCGCGATACTCCGAGGTGTCGCAATAAGTCGTGAATGTCACGATACCTCGAGGTGTCGCGATAGGTCAAGCTATGGCCAATTTTGTGGTTCTATCTTGTGATCCTAGGTGCTCTCGGCCTGCGTAGTGTCGTGGTGCACTCAAAAACGTGATTAGTCGAAGTTTTCAAAGTGTCGCGATAGCTCGAGCTCAACGCCTATGTCAAGCGTATGCATTCTCATCACTTCACTTAAATGTTGCATTTCTATAGTATACATATGATTGAGCAGCATGTGCAGGCCCTCTCCTCTATCTGCTCCAATAAAATGCAGGATCAGACAACAAACTTGAAGGTATAAATAGATGCGGCTTGGGTATAGCCTCAAAGTATAGCAATGTGTGAGAGCACTCCCCAAGAGCGAAAGCTGCATGATGGCTGAGGCGATGGCTCTTCATATTTAGAAGATCGCCCACACCACCACCTCCCAACTACTACTGCCTGCTTATGTAGTTTAGACAACTATATACTTATTCCACCAACCAATATGTGTCTCCATTCTTTGATTGAATTAGCCAAATATATACTTATTCCACCAACCAATAGGTGTCTCCATTCTTCAATATTCAATCAGTTATGATGCGCCTGTGCACGTTCTTATGTATCATCACTCCATTGGATATCCAGGGAGCCTCTATCGACTTGGGAAACTAAGGTAGCATGAACAAGCAAGTTGATAGCGACCGATATCTACTAGAATGGCGTCGTCTCTACTTGATTAATATTCCACTTAAATCTATAGTACAAACACAGAAGTGGGGGCAAGGAATGGGATGGCACAGCCTTGTCTAATAATAGATGCATGCAATAAAAGATCGTATTAACCTCACTATTCATTGGAACAAAAGAGCACGCATATCCAAGCTAGTCCTAAGCCATTTTCTCTTCTAGACAACGAAGGCACCATTTTGACTCTTTATCATGGTCCTCTTTCTACTAAAGAAGATCAAACATCATCTCTAAAGTTATATCCACACACCAACCCAACCATCTCTCGTGTGGATAGGGCCACTACCACCTCGAAGAATCTCTTCCTCTTTGAGGGCCACCCTAACAATCATCAGCTCTTTGACCACAGATGCTAGCCCCAACATCAAGATGACTAGACCTAGCATTCTCTGCCTCCTTGCTTTGGCCCTAACCTCCCTAGTATTATTATTGCTCTTTTTCTTTCGTACCTGACTAGTTTTTGACGTGATACATGCAAGAAAACACATCTTATCCCATGTTTTCCTATGAAATTGGAGGGGATCTTTGATAATCCTTGCATACAAGTTCTCATTAAAGCTGAATAGAAATGAGCTTGTGAAGAGAATGAAGCAGGGGATCTCCTAGCCTCTAATCAAGTACAAAGTAGGGGAGAGGTGCTCCTTGTTTTGGGTTCTTCAAAGCTCTCCAAAGTACATCATATGTGGGATAACTCTCCTAGAATGAGAATGAATACAAGGTAGAAACAAATGGCAAGGTACCCAAATACAATGCAATACAAATAAAATAATATCAAATGGAGTACTCTCCCCCAAATATAAAATTGACTACACTCATACAGGTACATACCATATGTTGATTTTCCACATTAAGTAAACCTAGGACAGATTGGATGGTCACCATGATAGCTTCTATGCCTTATTCATTGAAATGTCCTAACCTTTTATACCAATTGTCTAACTAAGTCTTTGTAATAGCCTCCTAGAGAGCCTCATCATATTGTTTGTTTGGGTCTCTCAGAACAACTCCATCTGTAAATCTGACTTAGAAACCTTTTTCAACTATTTGTCCCTCACTAATTAGGTTCTTAGGTACTACGCAAACATACAACACATTTGTCAGTAGGTCTGCTTGAATCTTGCACTTCACTTTTCCAATTGAATGCAAATTATGCTTTGTGTTGTTACATGTTTGAAGTGTATGACTAGGGATACCTTCTTCTAATTCAAACATTAGCTCTATATCCCTTGATATATGGTTAGAATAACCAAATTCAATGTAAAATAATACCTTAAAATTTTCATTCTTTGAGGTGTTAATGGATTTCATCACCAATGTTGCATGGTTCTCATTATGTGTATCATTTATATAGTTGTAATAGGTGGTGTTGTAGGACTGATTCTGTGCCCAACTTCTTCCTCCACCTCTACCATAGCCTGCTCGTTGACTTTTTCTTCCTCTTCAAAAGTTATTGTCATACCTTCCACCTATGCATCTAGTATTGTATTCTGATTTTGATTTGAATTTTGTTGATTGCTCCAACAATCATATGCCCGATAATTGTTCAAGCCACATACCCAACATGTGTTGTTGTTATTATTATGATTTCCTCTACCTCTTCCATTTCCTCTTTCTCTACCTCTGCCATTACCTCTTCATTTTACATAATTGGCATCTGAGGTCAATTCTTCATCTTCCTTAGCTTTACCTTTATCATTTTTCTCTTATTCTTAGCGTACAAAGCACAACTTTTGCCCTTTATCTCGATCCGAATTGAATTCTTGCTCAAATGTGAGCACCAATCCAAGCAATTGATTTAGATGTGGTACAAAATTATTTAATGAAAGCTGAGTCGATAAGACAAAAGCTTTTCACCTTTGATCTCCTCTCAGACCTGTAAGTAATTGTGCAATCAATCCATGATCTTCAATGTCTTCATCTTTATATCCAATACTATCTTCATTTGTTGTCCATCATGATATTTTGCTAAGGATTTTCCCCTCCATCGAGACTATTCATGGTTGGATTAAGAATAATAAACTCTCAAATGTTTATATTGGCCATTTGAAGATTAAAGGGTAGTGTAGGGGTTGCAATTGGTATCTTTCCTACAATATGCCTAACTTCCACTATTATAGATTCCCACAATAGGTTTAATGTGTGCAATTTTGAGAGTTCTTTCAACTCCTTCTAATGACATAGAGCTGGCCATCATCTTATATCTCAAATCAAAGTTATTGAGATTCAATAAGACATAGAAGTTGCAAAAGCTCTAACATTTTCTAGGAAAAACATAAGGACAAACCTTGCCCTGAGATGGTCCAGAGCACTCATGTATTACCTTCTCCATAGCACTCATGCTTGCATTGTCGTCAGATGGACTCTCCCTTGCCCTCGTTCTCTTTTCCATCATTATGGATATCCTTCATACACATCCTATGCACGTGCAAAATAATGCTAACGATATTAACGTCATAACTCAACACCTACAAAAAAGTTTAGAAGAATCCCTCAAAATGCTTGATGTCTATTGTTGTGCTATTGATTTTGTCGATTTCCACCTCAAGAATGCTTTCAAGATGTTTAACTTGCTTCTTGCGGACCCAATCATTGTTCTTGGTGTTGCTATATTTTGGTAGTGATGTGTGTGAAGAAACTTTGGACCGTTGGACGCTTTTTTCCCTTGTTAGGAGGTTTTCTTCATCAACTTGTATATATGCATGTATCCCTCAAAATTCATCTTTTTAATACATTGAGTGTTGTGTTTTCCTCAATTGATCTGTCAAGCGTATGCATTCTCATCACTTCACTTAAATGTTACATTTCTATAGTATACATATGATTGACAGCATGTGCAGGCCCTCTCCTCAGGCCCTCTCCTCTATCTGCTCCAATAAAATGCAGGATCAGACAACAAACTTGAAGGTATAAATAGATGCGGCTTGGGTATAGCCTCAAAGTGTAGCGATGTGTGAGAGCACTCCCCAAGAGCGAAAGCTGCATGATGGCTGAGGCGATGGCTCTTCATATTCAGAAGATCGCCCACACCACAACCTCCCAACTACTACTGCCTGCTTATGTAGTTTAGACAAATATATACTTATTCCACCAACCAATATGTGTCTCCATTCTTTGATTGAATTAGCCAAATATATACTTATTCAACCAACCAATAGGTGTCTCCATTCTTCAATATTCAATCAGTTATGATGCGCCTGTGCAGGTTCTTATGTATATCATCACTCCATTGGATATCTAGGGAGCCTCTATCGACTTGGGAAACTAAGGTAGCATGAACAAGCAAGTTGATAGAGACCGATATCTACTAGAATGGCGTCGTCTCTGCTTGATTAATATTCCACTTAAATCTATACTACAAACACAGAAGTGGGGGCAAGGAATGGGATGGCACAGCCTTGTCTAATAATAGATGCATGCAATAAAAGATCGTATTAACCTCACTATTCATTGGAACAAAAGAGCACGCATATCCAAGCTAGTCCTAAGCCATTTTCTCTTCTAGACAACGAAGGCACCATTTTGACTCTTTATCATGGTCCTCTTTCTACTAAAGAACATCAAACATCATCTCTAAAGTTAAATCCACACACCAACCCAACCATCTCTCGTGTGGATAGGGCCACTACCACCTCGAAGAATCTCTTCCTCTTTGAGGGCCACCCTAACAATCATCACCTCTTTGACCACACATGCTAGCCCCAACATCAAGATGACTAGACCTAGCATTCTCTACCTCCTTGCTTTGGCCCTAACCTCCCTAGTATGATTATTGCTCTTTTTCTTTCGTAGCTGGCTAGTTTTTGACGTGATATATGCAAGCAAACACATCTTATCCCATGTTTTCGTGTGAAATTGGAGGGGATCTTTGATAATCCTTGCATACAAGTTGTAGCTCAGTGATGAGTAGCACCTCCTTTAATGTCAATCCGGGAAGACATGAGGATGGTATGAAGACCTCGAGCAAGTGAAGGCACAAATGTGTGAGTGCAAAGCACACTAACATGCACACACATACACACAAACGCGCACACACGGCAAGAACAAAGAGAGTAAGACAATGGAATCACTTCTATTGCAACAAAGTTCTCATACAAGCTCAAGACTACAAGAAGCTCCCCCCAAAAATGAGCTCTCTAGCTCTATTTATAGTTTTTAGGTAGCTTTGGCCCTGTCCAGACCTAGTGTCCGGCCTAGTTAAAAATTAGGTTCTAGGGCTTATTTGAGGGCTCAAACGAGATCTAAAAAATATGAAAATTGGCAGGCAACTACTTCTAAGGCTCCCCATGCTCGAGGACTCGGCTTGTACAAAATGGAGCTACAAAAAGGTGAAATGATATTTACAAGGGTTTTTAGTGATAAGAATCACTTTTAAATGGTGTAGGGGTTTGGAAAAAAATAAAGGGTTGCCTTAGTGCTAGATCTGCATGTATGCTCGTACTTGCTTCTTCCCATATACTTCCAACACTCTCCCCCCCCCCCCCCCTAGCGTCTGTCGCCTCTGACAGACCTTTGATCTGCGGGTTGATCAATATAGTCTTGGAGAATGTCAGCTCCCACATCATGTTCTTTGATTCGCAGCCCTCGGATCAGGTCTCTCTGCAGGGTATCCCAATTGACTGGGCCCGGTATGTCCGGCTGTGGCGTTGTGTAGAGTTCAGAGTGCATCGTTTGTTCGCATGCAAAGAGGTGTAACAAATGGGTGGGCCGTGGCACGAACACCTCTGAGTGTGCTTCCCAGAACCCCGTGGTGAACATTTCATCGAAAGTTTGCTTGTAGCAGGCAGGGAGATATCTGATGCATGCGTGCCATGCATAAGCAACTCGTATGCTCGGGGTGGTGCTCATATCATATAGCAGGTCATAATTACCATTAACAAACCCGGGAATCGGAGGTTGAATATGACATACATTTCGGAAAGTTTTGAGCACAACCTGCATCATATCGAAGATCTTGAGCATCATCTGGGCAGCCACATCTGGCATGGGGTGGAGGCGTGGAAGCCAATGTCTGATGGTAGCCATCATGTAGGCTACAGTAGGCGTGCCGTTTGGGGGTGCAATGGCAGGGTAATTGAGCCATTCTTTGCAATTGGCGTTGTTCTTGACTTTGATGGCAAATGACTTCCATGTTCTTCTCCGTTGCACTGGTCCATAGCAATTGTTATACTTCAAATGCATGGGTGCGTGGTCCCATGTCCGTAGCATCTCGGGATAGGTTTCCAATAGCTTTTGCCTCCAGATGGGTTGGTGTATTTTCCCTTTGCGCGCCTCCTCTGGAATGTCCTCAGGTTCAAATTGTGTTGCGAAAGTTGGGTACTTGTTGGTCTTACGTTTGATCTCGGCGTTGTAGTCTGCCAACAGTACAAAGTATGGCTTATATTGTAATTCTGAGCTGGTTATTAGTCTTCTAGGGGCCAGATGTCTGAAGTAGTCTGATTGAAGTATGGTTTCTTCAATGGTCTTCATGGCCAACATCTGGTAGGAGATACGTTCTTCATGAGTCTGCCCCATTTCTTCTACCTGTTTCATCCATGCCGATGGGGGTTCCTCATAAGTGTCCTGTCCCTCCTCAGTGATTGTGCCTCGGGAAAAGGTTGAGGCTCATAGTTCTCTTCAAATGCTTCCTCCACTGGAATAATAACTGCTTCTTCTTCTATGAGTTGCTCAGGTGGGGAAGGAGGTCGTTCATATTGTAACAACTTGATTTTCAACTCTGCAATCTGTTGCCGTAGCTCAAGTACCTCACTGTTGGTAGAAGGTTCAGGTTCTGGCGAAGTAGTGGCATCGACCGTCTCTTTAGGTGTGGGTGGGTGTGTTGTCGGTACTTTGGATCCTTGTAGTGCCTTTATCTGGTTTGCCAATTGATCATGGGCTTCCAAGAGTGTCTCATAACCTTCTAAAACCTGTTGAATATGCTCTGAGGGGACAGCCTGGAATTTTGCAGGGTCTATAGGTGCTCCCGGGGTGTTTTCCATGGCCGCTTCTAGGTTCTCCTGGTTTTGTTGTTGTAGCCTTCGATTTTCTTCTTGAGCAGCTGCTAGATGGCGACGTAGTAGGGCCATGTTGCGTTGGAGTCTCCCATTGCAGCCCATTTGTTCTCTGAGTTGTTCCTCCATAGCTTTGCTTGTCTCTTCATACTTAGCTTCGAGTTCTATCTTCGATTGTTGGAGGGCAGTCACCTGGTGTTGTAGTGATGTATTACCTAGTTCCAAGGCATCGACTCGTGCCTGGAGTTGAGCCGAGAGATTGCATAGCTCTGTGTTATTTTCTTCTAATAGCTTATACTCTTGCTTAAGCTGAGTGGCCGCTTCAACCAGGGTGTCTAGTGCATTACTAAATGATGTGGATGCATGGGTAGAGGTGGAACATGCAAAGGGTCGGGAAATGCGGAAGGGAAAAGTGGATGATGTGCCTATGAGTGAAGTGAGATGTGATGATGGTGGAACAGACGTGGCGGTGGGTGCTCCTGTGGATGGTGAAATATCCATAGGATCGGATGTGATAGTGTGTGAAGTGTGAATTGTGAATACGGGAACGATAGCTGGTGTGTTAGTGGTGGCAGTGAATGTGGGGGAGTGGGGTTGGGGAAGGGACTTTTTATTATAATTCTCCACCTGTTGGAGTATATTTACAAGGTTTGTCCAGAATGACGGTTGTGTGACTTGGGTTGAGCCTGAGGCAGTTACAAGGGAAGTGGTGGATTGGGTTTGGGAGAGGGAAAATGTGTGGGTGAATGGAAAAGGATGGGATAAGGTCTGACTAGTGGCAAGTGGTTGTCCAAGGGCGGGGAGATAGGAAGGGTGACCTATTATGGTTTGATCGGTGGTAGGATGTCCTGTGTGAGATTCACAAATTTGGGCGGAAGTGATGGATGTGGGTAAGGGGGAGGATGTAAAAATGGAGGTGTGTACAATGGTTTCATGATGGGTGGATATCGGTTGTTCAGAAAGACTAGTGGAGAAGGGTGCTGAGGGTTGAATGGAAGGTGACGGTGGAGATGGTACCTGTGTATTTACATCTTGTTCATCAGTGGGACTTGGGCTAGTCATGTGAACATCCTCTGAAATTGTGGTAGGCAAGGCAGTAGAGACTTCCATTTGAATCATTTTTCCTCGCCGTGGTCGTGTATCAATCCTTCATTGATCATAGGTAGGGTTCTCCCGATAGACCATTGTCCTCATTGCTTCCCCGATCCCACATGTGTCCGCCAACAGATTCAATGATTCAACAAAATGTGGGTCTACATTCTCGGCTTGCAGCATTTGGTTCACTAGGGCTCTGTTCGCCTCTTCTGTCATCTTATGTCTTCTCTGTACCTGCTTGATTGTCTTGTATAGCCACTTGAGTTGTGCTGTGTAAGCAGGGGCCTCCTCTTCACTCTCCTCTAGTTCATTCCCCTGTTCTTCTTCCTGATTTTGTGTGCTAGGACCATGAGTATGTTGTGCCTCTTCTCCCCAATGTACCTTGCTTGTCTCGCCCTGTGGCTGTTCTCCTTGGAATGATGATCCCGGATCGGCATTGTCAGGAAAATCTTCACTATCAGATAAGTGGGCCGTCTGCAGGAATCTTTCAAAATCAAAATTGGGATCCTCAGTTAAAGCAGCCATAGATGCAAACTCGGCATCAGTAGGTAGTGGAGGGGCGGATGGGGTGGGCTGTACCACGCCCCCTGATGTAGTTCCTTGGAGGTGTATCGTGAAAGGTGCTATGTGGGCTTCTTCTCTAGGGGAAGCTTCGTTTGTGACCTCGTGAGGATCATGACCTGGGAGAGTGATCCACGCATTCGTTTCGTAGGCTGATTCCCTGACTTCCGCCCCTTGAAAAATTCCAGTTGTGCGTATTTTAGGGCCCTGGCTATTGGAACGTCATATGCGAGACATCTATAAATAATTCTGGTGATCGCACAGCAGCCATGTAATGTATGCTTCCTCACACCCCGCTTGCCTGCTTCATACAGTTGGTCCAAAATCCATACAGGCATCTTAATGGGCAAGCGTCCAGTCTCTGCTAGATATAATCCGTACCATATTTTCTTGTGAGGTTGTGTGAAGCGATCTTGAGCTGGAAATGCGAAGTGTTGAAGGCACATTCGCAGGGATATGGCGATGTTAGGGGTGAGGGCACACATTTCCTTCAACTTCTTGATTCTGTTGCTCTTCATTGACTCTGGTATCAAGGGATCGCGATCAGAAGGCACATGGGTGCCATACATCTGGAGGGCTTCCCTAATTACAGTGGTATTAATCTCAAATTTCTTCATTTCTTCCTGGTTTGACAGATAAGGGACCAAGAATGTGCCGGAATGATCCTTCTTTCCTGTCGGCGTCAGTGTGGCTATCAAATAGTAACATCTAAGGAAATCCGGCCTCAGCAAAGCTGCACTAAAGTAGTCTTGTAATCTCGCTTTCTGCCATATGTCCTGAAGGGGAGCTGCATTTTGTAATGCTTCGAATTCTCTGGAAAAGAACTGGAAAGTCCACCATACTCCTCCGAATTCCAATTTGGACTCCCAAATATGATCAGCATCACCCAAGTCGCCTGGCATCTCATTGAACCAATGCGAGTGCCCTTTCACTCTTTCTGTAAGTCCACTTGGTGGATCCAGAATGGGAATTCTTCTTACATTCAAAAGCTCTTCAGGCCTTGCTATCAGTGGGGCTTCCACAGGCATAGTATTCCAATTGCTTTGATTACCAGTGCCCGCCTGGGAGCTTGTTCCTGCAATTGCTGCCATGATACTCTGATGCTTATCTGCTGGAAGACCTAAGCACATTAGTGTTGCATAGGAAACAGGATGTAACAGTGTTCCCTCCACAATACTAACATGACAATCCCGATGGTTAGTGGTTAGAGGTGAAGTGTTTGTGATATATGTGAGTGGTTAGTAGAGGTTAGTGTTATCCTAGATGCATACTTTGGTCATGCAATAGACTCGGAATGCACCTTCATCAGAGGGGATGGATTTACACGATTGGGTCAGGGGGTTTGATACACTGTTTAAGTCTCCAAACCTTGATGGAGGATTCGTAGCTCTTAAAGCTAAAGACAGGCAAAGATTTATGAACTAGAGTGTGATGGATTTGGGACCTTTTGGGTACCCATTTCCAGGCATTCCTCGGTTTGACTGAGTGTGGGTCGGGGTGGTATTTAGGTAGAGTTCCTGCGTTGTTTGTCAAGAGGACCTGTGAGTGTTGAATTATGCCAGTGACTCGAGTTGGAGCTATTTGGGCTCGTAAACAGGCCTTGGGCACCCATACGTGTCTGGTAGTTGGGCCAGCCTTCATTGACCGCTTAGGGACCCAAATAGACGTGGTGAGCCTAGGGGGTTGCCAGGGGTACTCCTTTACTTGTGTCCGTGATGATGTGGCTTGTTTGTTCCCTCCTCGAGAGCCTGCTACTAGAGCTGTGGGTTTTCCATCCTTGCGTATCCAGATCTGCTTCGCTTCACGAGGTACTCCGTGTTGCATTAGTTGGCATACTTGCTTCTTGATCAGCGGTCTCCTTTGTGTCGAGTGATGTTTGGTCTGCATTCTTAGAATCTCCTTTGGCTCAGCAGCGAACTCCTCATTGACTCCTGTACCTTTTGTAAGATTGACAATCCTCTGCACCATAGAAGTTTGGACAGGAACATCATTGTTATCTTCATTTGGATTCCTGGAGGGACCAGGAGTTGGTGCCTGTTCTAAGGGTTTGAGTGCTTGATTTTCTAATTCAATCGTAAGATAGCTTTGGCCTGCCCAAGCCTGAAGAAGTCCACTTCGTAGGTTGAGGTTGACTGCATGATCATAGATCCAGTCTTGGCCTAAGACAAGAGGCTCAGTCAGATCCTCGTCCTCACATACTAGCACTTTTACTGGCATTAGTACCTCCTGAATGTAGAGGGGAAGATCCACCTCTCCCATGCAAGGGGTTTCGACACCTCCTAATCCTATTAGATATGGTTACATGGGTTTTATCTCCAATTGCAGTTGTTGGCAGTAAGAGAGCCGGCCTGCACTAGTGGCGGCACCTGAATCAATTAAAGCTCTCACGCTCGTTGGACTGTCTCCTCGTCCTATTTCTAGGGTCACAAAAGGTCTTCGATTGATTATTCTATGGGAACGTTCACCGGAAGCCTCACACATGGCCACATGATAACCTGGAGACTCTTGAGGTTCAGACATAGGCTGATCCCTCCCTTGTCTCCTCAATTTCATTCGTCTGATGCGCTCTAAGGCCTCTGCCTGTGCTTCTTCTCGAATTCGTTTTTCCTCCTCTTTACGTTGCTTAGCAGTGTTCAGTCGACTTAGCATTTCCTCTCTGAGGGGTTCCTGATACAACTTGACTCTGCATCCGCTAATATAGTTTGGGAGAACATCACCCTCTAAAGTGGCTAGTTGTACTGCTCCACTTGTGGAGATCCTATTGATGATCATAGGTCCGTAGCCTCTCTTTTTTAGCTTCCTTGCGTGTTGTTTCAATGTGTAGACTAAAACTAGATCTCCTGCTTTCAAGCCCTTATCCTTCACATGGGCATCAAAGTATGCCTTCTGTCTCTTCTTAGCTGCATATATCCCTGCAGCTGCTCTCAGTCTTGTTTCTCATAATCGTTCAAGGTCAAAAAGTCTAGAGGAGAGTTCATGACCCGTCCATTCGTGCTCTTGTGCTACTTTCAATGTAGGTATTAAGAAGTCCAACGGTAGCACGGCATTTTGGCCAAATACCATCTGAAAGGGGGTGGCTTGGAGTACCGTTTTGTAGGCGACTCGGTATGCCCAAACAGCATGGTGTAGCTGTTTGTCCCAATCAGAGCGTTTATTGTTCACTAATTTTGTCAATACATTGCATAGGATCTTATTGGTGCTTTCGGCTTGCCCGTTGGCTTGAGGGTGATAGGGGGCAGACTTCTTATGTACTACCAAGAATTCTTGGAGCAGATTTTCAATAACTTCATTCAAGAAGTGAGTGCCCCTATCACTTACCAACTCTATAGGTAGCCCGTATCTTGTGAATACATTCTCAAACAAGAATTTAGCAGTTGTCTGAGCGTTGTTCTTCGTTGTGGCTTTTACCTCTACCCACTTGGTGAGATAGTCTGTGGCCACAATGATGTACTCGACATGTGAACCCTTAGCTGGGGGGTTAATAGGACCGACAAAGTCTATTCCCCATTTAGAGAATGCACGTCCACCCATCATAGGTTTCAATGGCATCTCATCCTTTCGAATAGGGTACTGGGTTCGCTGACAAACCTCACACCTCTTCACATAGGTATGTGCATCCATGTGAAGATTTGGCCACCAAAGACCTGCAAATAGAACTGCTTTGATCACCCGGCTGGTCCAAAGTGTCCTCCTGCTACGCCTTGGTGAGCAGTCTCCAAGATCTTTAGATATTCGCTCTCATGGACACACAGTCTAAGATACCCATCTTTCCCTCGTCTGTATAGATTATCCCCAATGAGAGCATAGTCTAGTGCCTCTTGTTCTAAACTCCTCTGTCTAACCAAAGTCATTTCTTGAGGGAATGTTTTCGTCCTCAGAAAGGCCACTAATGGCTCGCTCCAATCTGGCATTAAAGACACGCGGTAAAGAGTGGCATGTTCCACTGGTGGCTTAGTGCAACAAGTTGGGCATTCCTTGCACAACTTTTGGACATCAGCCTCCATAGTCGGCCAATGCACTCCAAGTCTCCTTAGAGTCTGTAGGGTTCTTTGTTTTGAGTAGTGTTGCTCTAATGCACCTACATGTGCTATGCAACCATTTAGCGTACTCGTCCTCTTCCACACAACAGGCTAATATTCCTTGATCGGTATGTTTGTACATACTTCCTGCCATGATATGATACTTTTGAGCTTTGACTACCTCCCTATCCTGTGTGTTTACTATTGGATGATTAGGTCCATATGTAAGTACTGGCACTAAGGGCTTGGCCCATTGAGGCACCACTTCCAAATTGAACAAGTAAGCATCAGGTAAGTCATCTGACACTCCTTGTGGGGCCTCTCCGGATGTGAGCCTAGAGAGATGGTCGGCTCTCAAATGAGTCCTGCCTTTCCTCACTACTACCTCAAAGTCATACTCCATTAGTAAGAGAAACCATCTTACTAATCTGTCTGTATTACATGGCTTGTTTACTAGGTACAGTAGAGCTTGGTGATCAGTAAAAAATTTGAACTTATTTTCCAGCAAATAATGTCTAAACTTTTTAACTGCATATACCATGCCTAGTCCTTCTCTCTCCGTAGTGGTATAATTTCGTTCAGCTGCATTCAACTGTCTACTAGCATAGGCAATTGGAAGATCCATATTACCTTCACCGGTAGGTTGCGCGAGTACACACCCAATAGCATAATTGGATGCATCCACGTGGACATGGAATGGCTTATTCCAATCCGGTGTGGTCAAGATTGGTGCTGAACACAATCTTCGTTTAAGCTCAATGAAGGAATTCTCACATTCGTCAGTCCATTCAAAGTTAGTCAACAGTCCATACAGAGGCTTTGCTATGATGGCATACATGTGTATAAACCGTCGGTAATAACCACAATGCCCCATGAAAGCTTGTACTTCCTTGACATTCTTTGGCCTAGGTAACTCCGCTATGGCTCTCACTTTCTCTTCATCAGTGGATATGCCATTCTTTGACACTATGTGTCCTAGAATCTTGCCTTGCCTGACCATAAAAACACACTTTTCGGGGTTCAGGCAGACCTGATATTCTCTACATTTGTCAAAGATTTGTCTGAGTTCAGGAATATGGGTTTGTCTAATGTTAGAATGAGCACAAAGATCATCAACATAGACTTCTAAGTTCTTCCTCAGGAACTCTTTAAATACATGACACATTAATCTTTGAAAGGTAGTCGGTGCATTGGTAAGCCCGAACGGCATTACCCGAAAGGCAAATATGCCCCACTCCGTGGCAAAAGCCGTCTTATGTTGATCCTCTGGAGCAATGGCTACTTGATTGTAGCTCGAAAACCCATCTAGGAAGCTGTACACTTCCTTGCCTGCTACCCTTTCTAATAGATGCTCAGTGATAGGAAGTGGATAGCTGTCTCTAATCGTGGCGGCATTAACGTTTTTAAGGTTAATACACACACGGAGCTTTCCATTTTTCTTGGGAACCACTACAATGGGGGATACCCACTCAGTGTGCTCAATTTCATAGATGAATCCGGATTCAACCAGTCGATCTATCTCCTCTTTGATCTTAGCAGCATAGTTATCGTTGTATGTGTAGGGCTTCTGTTTCGAGGGTCTGGCGTCTGAGGTCATGGGGATTGTATGTGAACATATATCAGGGTCTACCCCTTTCAAGTCCTTATAACTCCAAGCAAATACATCTCGGTATTCTCTTAGCAAGGTTATCAGCTCTTGTTCTTCCTCTTCTGTCAGGTCATGACCTATGTATGTGCATCTTTCTTCTCCCTCCTCAATGGCGACAACTATTTTCTTGGTAGTTTCCTTGCTATCATAGGCTTCTCCTGCTTGTGCCTCACGTTTAGGCATTCTTATCATGACTCTCCTATCGTTTATCTCATATTTTTTAAAGTTTTCAGGGACCTCAAATAAGGATTCTTCTGCCTCCGGAGTGACTTCCTTCTTTTTTCTTTTCTTTCCTCTGCTCTTAGTAGCTACTTGTGTGGCTAACCTCACCTCATTTGTAAGCTCTCCGTGCCTCTGGGGTTGAAATTCTAGTTCATAGAAGTATTCTTCATCTGATGCAAAAGGTGGGTCCATAATGATTGACTCTAGATCGGAGTCACTCGCATCCTCAAATGCATCAAGGCTAGGTTTGCATTCTTCTAAAACTGCATCTCCCATGATTGGCTCTATTGAAAAGACTGAAATGTCATAGCCATCCTCATCACAGTGAGGTGTCCACTGCTCTTCATTGATGGCTACATCCATTGTTGCTAGGATTTCTGCCCAGCCATGGGGTTCAAATTCCTCATCAGGAAAGACTACAGGTGCATAGGCTGGGTCTTGAATTGATCTATGGTTTTCTTTTGCACCTAGCTCTCTGGCTTTCTCTCTCTTCTCTTCTTCTACTACTACCTTACACATCTATAAATGGGTGTCTTCATGCATCCACGAGGATCCGGATCCTATGGAATGCACAGACTCAGTCTCATCTTTAGTTCTATGGATGGGATTCCATTGAATAGGTGGTACGTCTCTATGAGAGTAATCCTTAAGATTGACTTTGGTTGTAACACCTAGATGTTGCAAATACAAGGAATTGGTTCCCCAATCCTGGACTACTTGCAATTGCCGCATAAATGGCCTTCCCAAAATCATCTCGTAGGTATTTTAGGTACTGTTCAATGAGATCCTACTTGGGAGCGCGATTTCGCTATGTCTGGCATTTGTTTGGCTACATGTTTCCACACTTCTGGCTTAACTTTGAGTAGCTCTTCTAAAGTGAGATTGCACTGCACTTTAGTGTTCTTTACTACCTCTGTATTCCTAAGTATGATAGAATCTTCATTTCTTATCATGACTGTGGGCGCTCTCAGACAAGTAGACTTGGTTTCCCATGGGCCTGTGAAATGTGGTAATCCTTGTAGAGAATTAGACTCAAAGTCTAATCTCTCTTGAGAGTGGGTGCTCTCATGCTCCTCATAAATGGATGGGATGTCCTGTGGGAATTGCTCGTGTGCATCATCCACAAGTTCAATGGGAGGAGGGACTTCACTTTCTTTAGCCCATTTGTCTTCTTGAATCTCTCGTAGGAATTCTGGTGTGAACCGATTCATAGAAGATGATGTGTCTGGCTCCGTAGAGTTAGGCACGTAGGCTTCCTGGGGAGGTAGGCTCCCTTTCTCACTTGCCTTGCCCTTATTTTGAGAGGCGGGTTCCTTTTCTGATTGTGCAATTAGCCTCTCTATTCGTTCTAGCAGTCCATCAAAGTGTAACTGCATCTTAGCTGAACTAGAGATGTTAAAGAGGCGACTGGCTTCAAACATAGTCTGAGCCAATTCCACCATCTTAGCACAAATTTTGGTTCGTTCTAGCTCTAGTTCTGCTCTAGGGTAACACTTTTCATGATCAGTTACGTTTGGCCCTTCTTGGATTCTGGCCTGATATGCTCTAAGCATCATGTTTAGGTCCTCGGGAGTGGGATTGGCTAGGACGGATCCTACTCTGGGTGGTGGGTGGGTTAAGGGTGGTGTATGGAAAGGTTATGGAATGGAAGAAGATGGATTGGCGGTTAAAGGGAGAGGTGGTGGAGGGGTGGTGTGAGAGTGGTTTTGAGATGCGAGTTCGCTTATCTTTGCTTTGGTTTCTCTCAAGCTTTCTTCAAGTTCGCTCATCTTTTTTGCCCATTGCCTTTTCATTCTTTCACGACTATCCTTCCAGGCTCTAGTCCTCTTTTTGGTTATGCTCTCTGTTTCACTCACCTCGGGGCTCTTTTCCTGACCAACACCTTGGTTTTGCTGTAGTGCTTGGGCTCTTGTGATCACTTGCACAGGTGCAGTGGAAGTCACACTCCCTGTGGAGTCTATAACTAACCCAACAACATTGATATGAGTGATTTTAGGCATGTTATTAGGGTTCTTTGGGCAATCTCATAGGAGATGCTCTTTTCCGTAGTCTTGACAGAAACCCTGAATTGTCACTGGTTGGGGTTGTGTAGGGGCAGGCAGTGGACAATCACGTATAAGGTGGTCTCCCTGACATCTGAAGCATGGTCCTCTAGGAAATGGGGGTCGTACCTGCCTAGGTTGAGGTCTAGAGTTGGGGTTGGTGTACATGACATTAGCATACTCAGGCTCCCCACTATTTTCACTTGGGTCCTCATAATAGTATGACTCGTTATGCTCGGGTGACTGCATGTAGTAAGCCTGTGGGCTATCAATATGTGTGGAGTCAAAACTATGGTCACTTGGATCACTGTCTGATAGCAATGGGGTGACTGGGACTATGGCTCTGTTCATATTTTCTTCAGCAGATGCATATTTCACTGGGATCACATTGGTTGGAGCAGGGGGTTGCTGCACTAGGACTGGTTGAGGTCTCTGCTGCCCTTGATAAGGTGGCTGATAAGTTTGATGTGGTATGTTGTACTGTTGTGGTGGGTACTGATTCTGGTATCTACCCTGTTGTGGATATGGCTGAGGGTAATTTTGCCTAACGGTTTGTTTGTTATATGGGCAGTCTTGTGCAGTGTGGTTGGTGTACCTTCGCTCTATGGTGTAGTACTGGCTACTAGGATTCACCTGGGGTTGAGCCATAATGGGACATACATTTGCCATATGGTCGCCTCCACAAGTGTAGCACCGCTTAACTGGGGCAAATCTCGGAATTTGTTTGCTAGAGACACCTAGTTTTTGAGCTACCTTCTCTGCAAGTTCCTCAATGGATGTGAATTGACCAGATGTGAGGCTACTAGAGCTATCCGAATCCTTATAGATTTTTGATAGCTCTAACTCCTCGCCTAGATTATCCTCAATGTCTATGCACATACGTACGCATTCTTCTATAGTTCTGGGGTCCTTCAGATATACATATGACCTGAGCTTGGTGCTCAGCAATCCATCTAGGAACAAGGCCACTTGTTTGGCTGGTGTGGGTAACTCAGGCATCGGGCATCTCTTGAGGTATTGCCTAAACCGTCTTCCTGCTAGTCTGACCGTCTCTTGAGGTGTTTGCTTAAAGCTGTGAATCAGGGAGGAGGTATTGTGCCTTATGCCACTCTTAGAAAACTCAATGATAAATGCCTCTAGGAGTTGGTCTATACTCCTAAACTGCCTCTCATGTAGTGGTTGAAACCACGTAAGAGCTGTGTTTCTAAGAGTTAATCCAAAAGCATTATATTGTGTGAATAGGTCCTCTACCTGTTCAGCTTTCAAGACTTGCTTAAATTCAGCCACGTGGTCGTAAGGGTCTCCAGTGCCATCGAAGTAATACTTCATGGACTTCACCAGTTGAGTTGGCCTTAGGGTCCTAATGTGTTCTCTCGGTCTGGGTAAAGGGAATTCGTCAGCATTTCTTTGGTTTCCTGGGACTCTAAATCTCTCGTTTTCCTCTCTATCCGTCCCTGTTCTCCTTCTTTCTCTTCCCTGGGAGTTGGCAAAGCTTACTTCATGTCTATCTCTACCTCTATCTCCTTGGACTCCATGAGCCTGGGAGGTCCCGGCTCCTTGGTGACCAAAGGACACATTAGACCGTGGTTGGGGAAAAACAAATTCACCCTTCCATGTGTAGGCATGTCTGCCATGCTCAGTGACCATGAAGATTCTCTCTGATGTATTGTCTAGGTAGGTTACTTTGCCTGGGCTATCAGGGTCTTTAAACTCATAGATTGTGAGGGCACTCACTTCCTGAGGTTGAGCAGGTTTATATCTCCAAAAAGCCTCATCGGTTTCTCGGTTAAAAAGCAAATCTATGCTTTTATTATCCTGTGGAATCCACTCTGGAGTCATGATTCTGGTCAAGACGGATTTACCACGGGGAGTTCTTGGCTCTCTCTCTAAATTCCCTTGCTCTATATCACCCATGTCGGTCTTCGCAATCACATTTCCAAACTCATCTGTTCTATCCGGAAGAGTGGTGACTACATACATAGTCCCCTCTTTATCTAGGTAGGCTCCATTCTCGAACTTAACTACCGGGTGTTCTAGTCCATGGGGTTGATCGGGGTTCTTAATCTGGACCACTGATCTCCTCAGGCCATCTTCATAGATGCGAGCACCTAGACGATTAGTCCTGATGTATTCCAATTGAGTCTTATAAGGTCCTTCTGGCTTTTCTAGATACACCACCCCTGAACTACCTACTGGTCTCTCCATGTGATAGGACATTTCAGAATCACTTGTTTCTGATCGTGGGGTGTATGGGTAATCACTCAACTGCTGGGCCCAAGACCTAGCAGTGTGATTGACACTAGCTTCAGAAGTTCTGAGGCTTTGTCTGTCTCTGCCTAAGTGTCTACCTGACCTAAGGTTCATATGCCTTGTTTCTCTACCTCCTTGATCCCGAGTACACTCTCATTGCAGGTTATTTAACACCAATCACTTTGTTCTTTTTAGTTTATTATTTTGTTTATGATCTTGTCTGATATCACGTCCTCAGGAATGCTTAAGTGAATTTCGCACTTGATAAGTGATCGATTCAAGTTTACTTTTGTCCCTTAGGGTTTTCGCACTTAAGTCCTACTTAATGCTTGCACTTAGTTGCTTAGTTCTCTTGGACTTGATGTGTGCCTAGCGTTGTCCTAATTAATTACCACACCTAAGTCGTACTTAGCCTAGGCTAGGAATTGACAAAGGAGGGTTGAGAGATCTTCCAACCTCAATTAGCTGGTTGACCAGACTACTACACAAGCCCAAGAAGCCTTCTCCCAAGCTTGGTACTCACCCTTGCTAGCTTTCCTTGGAATGCCTTGCTTGCACACAATGTTCCTGCAAAAGTTCACAAGTCAATATAGCTCTATTACCACAAGGGATTGAAAGACACACATCAACATTTACAGGCCCCCCCTTGGAGTCACTCACTGTACCCCCCAAAATCTTATGACCACCTAGTTCAACCTAAAGGCCAACTTAAAAATACATCGGAGTTCGTATGGCAAAGTTATGACCAATCAGGCACCTAGGGGTTGAAACACGCTCTCAGGGTTCAGGAAATTCCTCCCTGATGTCTAGGTCTTTTGCCCACTCCTAAGGCTCTAATGTTATCCCAATGTGTCCAAAATTAGGCCCAATTATACCTCAATTCACTCCATTAATTTGACTTTAAAATTTTATGCGTTAAGCCCATGTATCGCGATAGGTCGGGTCAAGGTGTCGCGATAGGTCGAGGTGTCGCGATACTTGGGAGTGTCGCGATACTTCGAGGTGTCGCGATAGGTGGGAAGTGTCGCGATAGGTCGAGGTGTCGTGATACTTGGGAGTGTCGCGATACTCCGAGGTGTCGCGATAAGTCGTGAGTGTCGCGATACCTCGAGGTGTTGCGATAGGTCGAGCTATGGCGAATTTTGTGGTTCTGTCTTGTGATCCTAGGTACTCTCGGCCTGCGCAGTGTCGTGGTGCACTCAGAAACGTGATTAGTCGAAGTTTTCGAAGTGTCGCGATAGCTCGAGCTCAACGCCTATGTCAAGCGTATGCATTCTCATCACTTCACTTAAATGTTGCATTTCTATAGTATACATATGATTGAGCAGCATGTGCAGGCCCTCTCCTCTATCTGCTCCAATAAAATGCAGGATCAGACAAAAAACTTGAAGGTATAAATAGATGCGGCTTGGGTATAGCCTCAAAGTATAGCGATGTGTGAGAGCACTCCCCAAGAGCGAAAGCTGCATGATGGCTGAGGCGATGGCTCTTCATATTCAGAAGATCGCCCACACCACCACCTCCCAACTACTACTCCCTGCTTATGTAGTTTAGACAAATATATACTTATTCCACCAACCAATATGTGTCTCCATTCTTTGATTGAATTAGCCAAATATATACTTATTCCACCAACCAATAGGTGTCTCCATTCTTCAATATTCAATCAGTTATGATGCGCCTGTGCAGGTTCTTATGTATATCATCACTCCATTGGACATCCAGGGAGCCTCTATTGACTTGGGAAACTAAGGTAGCATGAACAAACAAGTTGATAGAGACCGATATCTACTAGAATGGCGTCGTCTTTGCTTGATTAATATTCCACTTAAATCTATACTACAAACACAGAAGTGGGGGCAAGGAATGGGATGGCACAACCTTGTCTAATAATAGATGCATGCAATAAAAGATCGTATTAACCTCACTATTCATTGGAACAAAAGAGCACGCATATCCAAGCTAGTCCTAAGCCATTTTCTCTTCTAGACAACGAAGGCACCATTTTGACTCTTTATCATGGTCCTCTTTCTACTAAAGAAGATCAAACATCATCTCTAAAGTTATATCCACACACCAACCCAACCATCTCTCGTGTGGATAGGGCCACTACCACCTCGAAGAATCTCTTCCTCTTTGAGGGCCACCCTAACAATCATCAGCTCTTTGACCACAGATGCTAGCCCCAACATCAAGATGACTAGACCTAGCATTCTCTGCCTCCTTGCTTTGGCCCTAACCTCCCTAGTATTATTATTGCTCTTTTTCTTTCGTACCTGGCTAGTTTCTGACGTGATATATGCAAGCAAACACATCTTATCCCATGTTTTCCTGTGAAATTGGAGGGGATCTTTGATAATCCTTGCATACAAGTTCTCATTAAAGCTGAATAGAAATGAGCTTGTGAAGAGAATGAAGCAGGGGATCTCCTAGCCTCTAATCAAGTACAAAGTAGGGGAGAGGTGCTCCTTGTTTTGGGTTCTTCAAAGCTCTCCAAAGTACATCACATGTGGGATAACTCTCCTAGAATGAGAATGAATACAAGGTAGAAACAAATGGCAAGGTACCCAAATACAATGCAATACAAATAAAATAATATCAAATGGAGTACTCTCCCCCAAATATAAAATTGACTACACTCATACAGGTACATACCATATGTTGATTTTCCACATTAAGTAAACCTAGGACAGATTGGATGGTCACCATGATAGCTTCTATGCCTTATTCATTGAAATGTCCTAACCTTTTATACCAATTGTCTAACTAAGTCTTTGTAATAGCCTTGTAGAGAGCCTCTTCATATTGTTTGTTTGCGTCTCTCAGAACAACTCCATCTGTAAATCTGACTTGGAAACCTTTTTCAACTATTTGTCCCTCACTAATTAGGTTCTTAGGTACTACGCAAACATACAACACATTTGTCAGTAGGTCTGCTTGAATCTTGCACTTCACCTTTCCAATTGAATGCAAATTATGCATTGTGTTGTTACATGTTTGAAGTGTATGACTAGGGATACCTTCTTCTAATTCAAACATTAGCTCTATATCCCTTGATATATGGTTAGAATAACCAAATTCAATGTAAAATAATACCTTAAAATTTTCATTCTTTGAGGTGTTAATGGATTTCATCACCAATGTTGCATGGTTCTCATTATGTGTATCATTTATATAGTTGTAATAGGTGGTGTTGTAGGACTGATTCTGTGCCCAACTTCTTCCTCCACCTCTACCATAGCCTGCTCGTTGACTTTTTCTTCCTCTTCAAAAGTTATTGTCATACCTTCCACCTATGCATCTAGTATGATTTTGATTTGAATTTTGTTGATTGCTCCAACAATCATATGCCCGATAATTGTTCAAGCCACATACCCAACATGTGTTGTTGTTATTATTATGATTTCCTCTACCTCTTCCATTTCCTCTTTCTCTACCTCTGCCATTACCTCTTCATTTTACATAATTGGCATCTGAGGTCAATTCTTCATCTTCCTTAGCTTTACCTTTATCATTTTTCTCTTATTCTTAGCGTACAAAGCACAACTTTTGCCCTTTGTCTCGATCCGAATTGAATTCTTGCTCAAATGTGAGCATCAATCCAAGCAATTGATTTAGATGTGGTACAAAATTATTTAATGAAAGCTGAGTCGATAAGACAATTATTTTGCTAAGGATTTTCCCCTCCATCGAGACTATTCATTCTTGGATTAAGAATAATAAACTCTCAAATGTTTATATTCGCCATTTGAAGATTAAAGGGTAGTGTAGGGGTTGCAATTGGTATCTTTCCTACAATATGCCTAACTTCCACTAGTATAGATTCCCACAATAGGTTTAATGTGTGCAATTTTGAGAGTTCTTTCAACTCCTTCTAATGACATAGAGCTGGCCATCATCTTATATCTCAAATCAAAGTTATTGAGATTCAGTAAGACATAGAAGTTGCAAAAGCTCTAACATTTTCTAGGAAAAACATCAGGACAAACCTTGCCCTGAGATGGTCCAGAGCATGAAGAAGGCCAAGGTCAAGGAGCTAATTCTTGACCTTGATACCCCTACCGGATCCACCAATAATGAGTTGTAAAAGAGGAATTTGATCTTTAACCACTTCTTAGCTCTTTTCTCTCTCCGCCTCTTGTCCCTCTAAAGTTTTTGATTATCATAGGCTTATCTTTACCATTAGAAAATCTACCATCTTTCCCAATCGTGATTAAATCTTTGAAAAGAGCTTCATCTCTCATCCGATTTCTAGAGCTATGCTTAACCACAAAAAGAAGAAAACCATAAATTTCTGACCAAAGAGTGGCAAGCCTTTGATACTCAAAGTTTGTCCCTTATCTACTTATCAAGCACATACAAGGTTTATGCCAAAGTCCTTATTGAGGCAGATAGCAATCACATGAGCAATATGGTAAGTAATATTCAAGAGGGCTTTATGAAACGAACATTCATTCTTGATGTAATTATCTCCCTTTTTGAAGGTATGGTCCAAGCTACCCTTCTGGGAGAGGAGTTCTCCTTGCTTAAAATTAATTTTGAAAACTCGTATGATTGAATTTATTGGAGTTCCACCATGTATTACCTTCTCCATAGCACTCATGCTTGCATTGTCGTCAGATGGACTCTCCCTTGCCCTCGTTCTCTTTTCCATCATTATGGATATCCTTCATTGGATATTCCTTCATTATAGATAGAAGGGATTAGAGTTGCTAACCATACACATCCTATGCACGTGCAAAATAATGCTAACGATATTAACGTCATAACTTAACGTCGATTTCCACCTCAATAATGCTTCTTGCGGACCCAATCATTGTTCTTGGTGTTGCTATATTTTGGTAGTGATGTGTGTGAAGAAACTTTGGACCGTTGGACACTTTTTTCCCTCGTTAGGAGGTTTTCTTCATCAACTTGTATATATGCATGTATCCCTCAAAATTCATCTTTTTAATACATTGAGTGTTGTGTTTTCCTCAAATGTTCTTATCCTTCATTGTGATGTTTGTGTTCTTTTGTAAACATCAAACTCCAACTAATTGGCATCAAGCAATTCATTGCTTTGTCTATGGCACCGTGAGTAGCAATCAAGTAATAGTCTCAAAATCGCATGAAATTTTCTTTGATTTATGGCATTGAAAGTTTGATTCGAGATTTCTTTCAGCCTCCCAATGCACTATCATAGTGACTATGCGAACATTTTTTTCCTTTTGTCACAAACATATATACAAGTTTTTTTTTCTAATACAAGCCCGTGGAAGTCTAGGACAGGTGTAATAGAGCTCAATTGGGTATTTTTGTTGAAATTTTTGAGATAGAGTTAATTTTCCACATTAGGGTATCTAGTCATTGGCCAAGTCTAAAGCAAATGATGTATTACGTATGTTAGTTCTTGAAGATTAGTTGGATGGTACTAATAACCTATTGTAGGCATATATGATGCATCATGTATTGGTAGCAAAACCCTTGTTAAATATTGTGAAGTGCGTTGAAAAACATCCAATTGCACTTGCAAATATAGTGATTGAAGGTGATGTAGATGGTGTTGACGACGATCTCCAATTTTCTGATTGTGCGATGGATCCTATTGCACCTACTATCTGCAAGTATTATAAGGAAAATGAACATGTTTTGAAGATTTATCCTAAACTGGCTGCAAAGGAGGCAAAGAAGAAAGATTCTATGGCCCATGTTATCATGATTAGTGTATGTCTATATCATACTTGGAAGTTTTGTACTTTCATAGCGGTGCAACCAAACATATTACCTTGTAGTGTAGTTTCTTCACTTCAATTGGGCATACTCCTAAAGGGAATACTATCACATGTGCTAGCAAATCCTCTTATCTTTTCATGGGATTTGGAAAGATCATTCAAACTACTACTAATCCTTTCACATTGTTAGATGCCTTATATATGTCGTGGATCTTGTTGTCAATTCTACAACTACTCAAGATTGGCCTGATTACCAAATTTGTTGATGATAGATGTATAGTTCATGATTTGTTGAATGGTGATGTTATCATAGCTTTTGGATTTTTATGTTGTGGATTTTATAAGCTCATAGATTATGGAAAATCTAAGAATGATTCAAAATGTGTAATTCATGATGTTTAGGTTACTTTAGATGCATACTCACTTTGGAATCTAAATTCTTCTAGTTTTCTTCATATATAGAAATATGAAACGACATCATCTCTGCTTGAAATTGAGGACCATCTAAACGTGTCTATGAAGGCATTGTTTTGGGTAAAACGCATCATTCTTCCTTCCCAAAATATGGTTCAATTAGACCCACATGTAAGCTTTACTTTATACTTAGTCATTTTTGTGGTTCTGTTCAGACACCTTCATTTGGGAATTACTTATACTTTGTGAATATCATTGATGAAATTTCTAGGCATGCATGGTTTTTTCCATTGAGAGAAAGCCCAAAGATTTTATGTGCTTTAAATAGTTTCCGGTTATGGTTGAAAATCTATCAACATGTAAAATGGGCACCCTTTGTTGTGATTGAGGGATGGAGTATATGTTTTCTGACTTTAATGCATTTTGGGTTGCACATGGGATAAAACATCAATGCACAATGGCGTATACACATCAATAGAATGAAGTTGTTGAGAGAAAGAACATGTCTCCGATGGAAAGAAACGGTAAGGTGTATGGTTAAAAGTCATGCTTTACCACGTGGCTTTTGGCTTTGAGGCTCCTATGTGTGCAACATATGTACTTAACAAGTCTCCCACCAAAGGATTGTATTCTATCACTCCATATGAGGCTTGGCATGGTTGCAAGCCATTTGTTTCTCATCTTTGTGTTTTGGGTTGTCTAGCATATTGTTGGCAGCAGTTCATGAAATAAATGAAGAGGGAATACATAAGAAGCAAAGCAGGGGGATGAAAGGGGGCCCTACCAATATGTTTTGCATTCAATATTGCTTCACAGTGGTCAAATGTTGTAAAAAACATCAACAGTGATTCTAATCACTAACGAATGTAATATATAACCGACTAATTTTGCCATGCAATGCTCCATTTTGTGGAAGTTGAGGAGCCCTTGAGCTTGAGGAGCTTAGATGGAATATGTGTACCAATTTTTATATTTTTTGGACCTCATTTGATACCCCAAAAGTATATAAGGACATAAATTCTAATTAGATTGGTCACTTTTGATGTATATATTCATGCATCTATTATTCACTACATTATGATGTCCCTTTGTGTATACCATGTCTCATTGAGCTATTGAAGTTATGAAAATGCATATTTTCATTAGTTTCATTTCGTGCACTAACAAGTATCTTTCCCAAGAGATTTTGAACCTTATTCATTAAGAAAGCAAAAATTTTATGTCTTGAAGGTGTGCTCGATTGAGAGGCGAAGCAATATAATCCATTTCGAATGACATTGAAGGCCTGGAAAATGTAAGGAAGACAATTTTATGTGAATGAATTGGTTAGAGCGTACTATTGAGAGATGATCCCACCCAAGGGAGAGATGAAGTGGCATTCCTGTCCGTGCCACCTCTTTGTACAAGCTCTATAATAGGGAGGGTGACTCGAGATAATTGATGTTAGGAGGTTCATGTGTAAGCACAACCAAAGATGTGTCTTAATCTTCTTGAAGCCCGCTCAATTTGTTTGAAATAGAGACTCATTGATGTTAGTTTCGTCGAAGGGCAATGAGAGAGATGATTGTCGGGGTTGTGTCAAATGGAAGTTAAGAGCAACGTGGAGATGTCAAAGCAAGGGAAGTGTTGAGTGGGGGGGCCACAATTTCTCTAGAATCCCCTTCAATACACTCGGGGCTGCTCACGATCCTTTCCTTTGTGAAACATCCTCCGATCATGAACCCCCTACAAACCCATTGTTATTCATCTTAGAAGAGGCATGGTCGATGATTCCATGGGTAAGGATGAAAATGAAGGGCAGTTGAGATAGCATGTGCACTTGGGGTTGAGGGCGTAGGTGTGAGTGTGAAAGAGGGGAACGAGAAGGGGCATTTGAGCATGAAAACGAGAAGGCAAAGAGTGTGGGTTTGCTCATCTATGCTTTTTGTGGTTGAAGGAACGTTCAGTGATGAAGATGGGGGGGGGGAGCTCAATCCCACATCGGGGCTATGAGATTAGGGAGGCCTCAAAGTGTGGCTGGAAGAGCGCATCCAACTCCACGGGAGGTGCGGGTTGAGCACAGAGCGAACTATTCTTTCGCCTTTTACTAAAGAATACCGTGTGCTCGGCCCACTGAAGCACCATAGCCTAAATTTTTGGCAGGGGTTTCCCTCCGGAATCCCCCTCTCACAATGATGAACGATGGGACAAATTGCGAAAGCGCAGCTGCGTTACCCTGTGATGCGCTCTGTAGCGCCAATTCCTTCTCCTTCTCCCCGCTAGCGATGGATTCCATCTCCTTCTCTTCACGAGTGCCATGCATGCTTCACTCGTGTTCGTGTGGGAGCTCTCATTTGTTGCATTAAACAGGCTATGAAGCGCCATCAGCTCTCTAAGTAGACCGACCAACTTTGGTGTATGGGACAGCCTCGAAATGTAACGAAAATTGCCGCTCATGTCTAAACGCATGATACACAAGAAGCTGAAAGCATCGCACCCATCAGTGATTTTGCGGCGATTCTAAGTACTTTTTGCCTCAATTGATCTGTCAAGCGTATGCATTCTCATCACTTCACTTAAATGTTACATTTCTATAGTATACATTTCTATAGTATACATAGTATACATTTCTATAGTATACAAGTTGATAGAGATCGATATCTACTAGAATGGCGTCGTCTCTGCTTGATTAATATTCCACTTAAATCTATACTACAAACACAGAAGTGGGGGCAAGGAATGGGATGGCACAGCCTTGTCTAATAATAGATGCATGCAATAAAAGATGGAATTAACCTCACTATTCATTGGAACAAAAGAGCACGCATATCCAAGCTAGTCCTAAGCCATTTTCTCTTCTAGACAACGAAGGCACCATTTTGACTCTTTATCATGGTCCTCTTTCTACTAAAGAAGATCAAACATCATCTCTCAAGTTATATCCACACACCAACCCAACCATCTCTCGTGTGGATAGGGCCACTACCACCTCGAAGAATCTCTTCCTCTTTGAGGGCCACCCTAACAATCATCAGCTCTTTGACCACAGATGCTAGCCCCAACATCAAGATGACTAGACCTAGCATTCTCTGCCTCCTTGCTTTGGCCCTAACCTCCCTAGTATGATTATTGCTCTTTTTCTTTCGTACCTGGCTAGTTTTTGACGTGATATATGCAAGCAAACACATCTTATCCCATGTTTTCCTGTGAAATTGGAGGGGATCTTTGATAATCCTTGCATACAAGTTGTAGCTCAGTGATGAGTAGCACCTCCTTTAATGTCAATCTGGGAAGACATGAGGATGGTATGAAGACCTCGAGCAAGTGAAGGCACAAATGTGTGAGTGGAAAGCACACTAACATGCACACACATACACACACACGCGCACACACGGCAAGAACAAAGAGAGTAAGACAATGGAATCACGTCTATTGCAACAAAGTTCTCATACAAGCTCAAGATTACAAGAAGCTCCCCCCAAAAATGAGCTCTCTAGCTCTATTTATAGTTTTTGACTAGCTTTGGCCCTGTCCAGACCTAGTGTCCGGCCTAGTTAAAAATTAGGTTCTAGGGCTTATTTGAGGGCTCAAACGAGATCTAAAAAAAATGAAAATTGGCAAGCAACTACTTCTAAGGCTCCCCATGCTCGAGGACTCCTCGGCTTGTACAAAATGGAGCTACAAAAAGGTGAAATGATATTTACAAGGGTTTTTAGTGATAAGAATCACTTTTAAATGGTGTAGGGGTTTGGAAAAAAATAAAGGGTTGCCTTAGTGCTAGATCTGCATGTATGCTCGTAGTTGCTTCTTCCCGTATACTTCCAACACTCTCCCCCCCCCTAGCGTCTGTCGCCTCTGACAGACCTTTGATCTGCGGGTTGATCAATATAGTCCTGGAGAATGTCAGCTCCCACATCATGTTCTTTGATTCGCAGCCCTCGGATCAGGTCTCTCTGCAGGGTATCCCAATTGACTGGGCCCGGTATGTCCGGCTGTGGCGTTGTGTAGAGTTCTGAGTGCATCGTTTGTTCGCATGCAAAGAGGTGTAACAAATGGGTGGGCCGTGGCGCGAACACCTCTGAGTGTGCTTCCCAGAACCCCGTGGTGAACATTTCATCGAAAGTTTGCTTGTAGTAGGCAGGGAGATATCTGATGCGTGCGTGCCATGCATAAGCAACTCGTATGCTCGGGGTGGTGCTCATATCATATAGCAGGTCATAATTACCATTAACAAACCCGGGAATCGGAGGTTGAATATGACAGACATTTCGGAAAGTTTTTGTCATGGACGAAGGAAACCATCCTGAACCTAAGATTCCATGTGAACCCTGTATCTCATGATTGGTTCAAAATTAGGAGAAACCAATGCTTCCATTGCGTCCGGAATGTGCCAAAACCCCAAGATCGACTGTCTATTCGCTGAATTCTGACATTGGGAGGTCTTGTTACAAATCGATGACATCATGATGACATCATCAGTTCGCAACCGCCTTGGGAACCGCCCTTGAAAACCTATATAAGGAGGGGTTGGCCACATTCATAATCAGTCTTGCCAATGCCAGTCTTGGGAGCTCAAGGAGTCGTGACCTCCAAGTAAGTACATTCAAGTTCCAGTTCAAGTTCTAGTCTTGTTTCTAGCTCTAGTCTTGTCTAGTCTTGTATTGTGGACATCCTTTCTTGTCCTATTGTAATCTCGTAGTACGAGATCCTTTCTAGTTATTTCTTGTATCCAGTTCATATCCCTGAGGGGATTTCTTGTAATCGAGATATCTTGTTTCCTACCTACGATCCCGGGTTGTGGAATCTCCTGTATCATCTCTAGTCGAGTTTTCCATACCTATTGGTCCCGGGTTGTGGGACATCTTGTATCGATCGTATATTCTTGTAGCATTTTCCCTTCGTGGGTATTCTTGTAATCAGAACTGTGTTTCCGAAATCTTGTCTTGTGTAGTCAGAGAGCACAATCTAGTGCTCCCCTGACATTTTGGCAAGACCATCTTCTATCCAAGACCAGACATCATGGAGAACGCTTATGAACAGATCGTAGCATCACTTCAGAGTCTCCAACAACAAGTCGAAGACCTAAGTCGTCGACAGACACAAGTCGAGATGGGACATCCAGTGCATGTAGGTACACTCCTTCAAGAATTACAAGAACGAATCGGGAGTCTTCAAGCGAATCAAGGGAGTATTCAAGTGAACCAACGGCCCAGTACATCATTTGTGAAGGAACCCAAGGTTTGCATGCCAGAAAAGTTCAATGGTGATCGTACAAAGTTTCGAGGATTCTTGCAACAAGTCAAATTGTACATTCGCATGCAGCCTGATAGATACCCTGATGATGCATCCAAGGTCGGTTTTATTGGAACCTTGCTCTATGGTCAAGCTTTATCATGGTTCGCCCCAATCTTGGAGAAGGATATGGCCGTACTTCATAATTATGAGGCATTTCTTGGAGAGCTTGTCGCCACATTTGGAGATGCAGACACGAGTCGAGTGGCAGAAACAAAACTTCGAAAGCTACGTCAAGGTAACCGCCCTGCCTCTACCTATGCATCAGAATTTAGGCAGTTGATATGTGACCTCACTTGGCATGAAGATTATTTCATTAGCCAATTTAGATGGGGCTTAAGGGATGACGTGAAGGACCTTCTACTCACGATGCCAGAGGTGAAGACATTGAATGAATACATCAACCAAGCCATTCAATGTGATAACCGTCTTTTTGAAAGGAAACAAGAAAAACAAGTAGAAGGAAGACCTCGCCAATGGAAACCTTTCCAGCCTACTCCTAGAGATGACACTATGCCCGAACCTATGCAGATAGATGTAACTAGGTTCCAGCCTCTAACACCACAAGAGAAACAAAGAAGGAGGGATAACAAATTATGTCTATATTGTGGAAACCCTGGCCACATTGCAGTTAATTGTCCCAACAAGAGAACAAACTCCAAAGTCGCAGCCACCCTTGTAGAGCAGGGAAACGAGGAAGTCCAGTTGTAAAAGAGACCATACAGCCGGACCATGATATACGAAAGGGTCTCATAATTCCATCCACACCCGTAGAAACATGTCTTGCCCCTGTCAAGTTAATCCTGTCTAAGAAGACCCTTTCCCTCATAGCTCTAGTAGATTCAGGAGCGTCCTCATGTTTCATTGATGAAGGACTCGTTAAGAAACATGGAATTCCAGTACTTCGAAAGAACAGACCAGTAGTAGCCGAAGTAGTAGATGGACGGCCTCCAGCATCGGGGAATATAACCATGGAAACCATACCACTAAGAGTACACCTTGGTGACCATGATTCACACATATGTTTCAATGTAATATCGAGTCCAGCAAATATGGTTATCATCGGAATGCCGTGGTTAAAGAAACATAATCCAGAAATTAATTGGGAAAAGAATAAAATCACCCGTCGAGATATCCAGAAGAACCCAACATATGTTGGAGCTAAAGCCTTCATACATGCAGTAAGGAAGGAACCTACATATATGATCTATGCCATACCAGCTCAAGAATCCAAGAAAGATGATCCAGTACAGCTACCCAATCAGTACAACGGCTTTGAAGATGTTTTTGAAAAGAAGAATGCAGATATCCTTCTAGAGCATAGACCTTATGATTGTCCCATAGATCTTCAAGAGGGAACACAACCACCCTTTGGACCAATCTACAGACTATCTCCAGAGGAACTTACAGAACTACGCAAGAACATTGATGAGAATCTAGCAAAGGGGTTTATCAAACACTCGAAGTCTCCAGCAGGAGCTCCTATTCTATTTGTAAAGAAGAAGGATGGGACTCTCCGGATGTGTGTAGATTATCGTGGATTGAACAAAGTCACTATAAAAAACAGATACCCTCTACCACTCATATCAGAGCTCTTGGAACGCCTTGGAAAAGCAAAATTCTTCACGAAAATTGATCTTCGAGGAGCTTACAACCTTGTCAGGATCAGAGAAGGAGACGAATGGAAGACAGCATTTCGAACAAGGTATGGGCATTTTGAATATGTAGTTATGCCCTTCGGTCTTACAAATGCTCCAGCTGTCTTCCAACATATGATGAATGATATTTTTCGAGAATATTTAGATGATTTTGTTGTAATATACCTTGATGATATCTTGATATTTTCAAAAAATCTAGAGGATCATGAAGATCATGTAAAGATAGTCCTAGAGAAACTAAGAGAAAAAGGATTGTATGCGAAATTGGAGAAGTGTTCTTTTCATAAGACAGAAGTGGAATTTTTAGGGTACATAGTATCAGATAAAGGAATTTTTATGGACCCTAAGAAGATTGAGACAATCCTTGATTGGCAACCACCTTCATGTGTTCGAGATGTACAATGTTTTTTGGGGTTTGCCAATTTCTATAGGATATTCATCAGAGATTACTCCAAGATAGTGACACCTCTTACCAAGCTTACAGGGAACTCCAAATTCTCATGGACCGAAGAAGCAGAGAAGGCCTTTCAGACCTTGAAATCAGCATTCACTACTGCTCCAATCCTAGTTCATCCTGATTCTAGTAAGCCCTTCTTCCTTGAGACAGATGCATCGGACTTTGCTCTAGGGGCCATTCTTTCCCAATATGGAGATGATGGACAACTACATCCAGTTGCATATCATTCAAGGAAGTTTTCCCCTCCAGAAATTAATTATGAAATTCATGATAAAGAACTCCTTGCCATAGTAGACGCGTTTGATACCTGGCGTCACCATCTAGAAGGAGCAGCTCATAAAGTCATTGTATATTCAGATCACAAGAACCTAGAGTATTTTATGACCACCCGGATCCTCAATAGAAGGCAATCTCGATGGAGTAACTTTTTATCCAGATTCGACTTTGTCATCACATACCGTCCAGGACGTCATCAATGTCAGTCAGATGCCCTATCCAGAAGATCTTACCTTGCACCAAAGAAGGGTGAAGAGGCCTTTGATCAACAAGAGAGTGTATTACTCAAGCCCGAGCATCTCCAGTTATCAGCTATCTCTTCAAGCCATCATGAAGATTCAGCCTTGAATCAGTTGATCCGTGAGAATCTACCACAGGATGAATTGTTTTGTAACGTTAAGCAGAAAGCCCAAGAAGGAAAATTCCAAGAAGTAAACGAATTTCAGGAAAAGGATGGTTTACTACTCTATAAGAACCTATTGTATGTCCCTCCAGGAAAGCCCAGGATCCAAGTACTTCAACAACGCCATGACAACCTTGCAGCAGGACATTTTGGAGTAAATAAAACAATAGAACTCATATCAAGGGACTTTTGGTGGCCTCAGATGTGGAAGGAAGTCAAAGAATACATTCGAACCTGTGATACTTGCAATAGATCTAAGGTACCCCGACATAAACCTCATGGCCTCTTGCAACCTCTACCTATTCCAGAAAGGCCATGGGCTTCATTGTCGATGGATTTCATCACAGATCTACCAAAGTCAGATAAGTATGATGCCATTCTTGTTATTGTGGATAGATTTACAAAGATGGCACACTTCATTCCAACTACCAAGGCAATCACAGGTGCAGCCACTGCCAGACTTTTTCTTAGGTACATATTTAGGCTTCATGGATTGCCTGATGACATTGTCAGTGATCGAGGTCCACAGTTCATATCCAGCTTTTGGAACAGTCTTTGCAAGCTCCTTGGTGTTCAAGTTAAACTATCTATAGCAAATCATCCACAGACTGATGGACAAACAGAACGAGTGAATCAAGTCCTGGAGCAATATCTCCGTTGCACTAGCAACTATCACCAAAATGATTGGTTTGAGTTGTTACCCTTTGCAGAGTTTGCCTATAACAATAGTGTTCATGCATCTACTAAGCAAACTCCCTTCTTTGCAAACTATGGACAACATCCAAGGATGGATATACAACTCTCAAATCATGTCAAGAACCCAGCTGCCAGAGACAAGGCCCAGTACCTGATGGACATTCACAAAGAACTGAAGGAAGAGATCCATAAAGCTCAACAACAATATAAGTACTATGCAGATCAACATCGTGTCCAGAATCCATCGTATCAAATTGGGGATAAAGTATGGTTACTCCGAAACAATTTACAAACTTCAAGGCCTTGTGCAAAGTTAGATCATCAAAAGTTTGGACCATTTACCATCTTGGCCAAGATTAATCCAGTCACCTTCAAACTCCAGTTACCGAGTACCATGAGAATACATCCAGTTTTCCATGTATCCATGTTGGAACCATATCAGATTTCACCATTGAGGGGGGAGAGACCTAGTCCTTCACCACCTATCGAGATTGATGATCATGAAGAATTTGAAGTCGAGCATGTCCTAGATTCCAGAATATCCCGGGGAAGATTGGAATACCTTATTCATTGGAAAGGGTATGACATCAGTGATCGTACTTGGGAACCTGCAGAAAACCTTCAGAGAGCACCAATCAAGGTTCGAGAATTCCATAAGAAAAATCCAACGAAGCCGAGACCAGATAACATGACCGCTCCTCGTGGAACTCGTCGCTTGAGGGGGAGGTGATGTCATGGACGAAGGAAACCATCCTGAACCTAAGATTCCATGTGAACCCTGTATCTCATGATTGGTTCAAAATTAGGAGAAACCAATGCTTCCATTGCGTCCGGAATGTGCCAAAACCCCAAGATCGACTGTCTATTCGCTGAATTCTGACATTGGGAGGTCTTGTTACAAATCGATGACATCATGATGACATCATCAGTTCGCAACCGCCTTGGGAACCGCCCTTGAAAACCTATATAAGGAGGGGTTGGCCACATTCATAATCAGTCTTGCCAATGCCAGTCTTGGGAGCTCAAGGAGTCGTGACCTCCAAGTAAGTACATTCAAGTTCCAGTTCAAGTTCTAGTCTTGTTTCTAGCTCTAGTCTTGTCTAGTCTTGTATTGTGGACATCCTTTCTTGTCCTATTGTAATCTCGTAGTACGAGATCCTTTCTAGTTATTTCTTGTATCCAGTTCATATCCCTGAGGGGATTTCTTGTAATCGAGATATCTTGTTTCCTACCTACGATCCCGGGTTGTGGAATCTCCTGTATCATCTCTAGTCGAGTTTTCCATACCTATTGGTCCCGGGTTGTGGGACATCTTGTATCGATCGTATATTCTTGTAGCATTTTCCCTTCGTGGGTATTCTTGTAATCAGAACTGTGTTTCCGAAATCTTGTCTTGTGTAGTCAGAGAGCACAATCTAGTGCTCCCCTGACAGTTTTGAGCACAACCTGCATCATATCGAAGATCTTGAGCATCATCTGGGCAGCCACATCTGGCATAGGGTGGAGGCGTGGAAGCCAATGTTTGATGGTAGCCATCATGTAGGCTACAGTAGGCGTGCCGTTTGGGGGTGCAATGGCAGGGTAATTGAGCCATTCTTTGCAATTGGCGTTGTTCTTGACTTTGATGGCGAATGACTTCCATGTTCTTCTCCGTTGCACTGGTCCATAGCAATTGTTATACTTCAAATGCATGGGTGCGTGGTCCCATGTCCGTAGCATCTCGGGATAGGTTTCCAATAGCTTTTGCCTCCAGATGGGTTGGTGTATTTTCCCTTTGCGCGCCTCCTCTGGAATGTCCTCAGGTTCAAATTGTGTTGCGAAAGTTGGGTACTTGTTGGTCTTACGTTTGATCTCGGCGTTGTAGTCTGTCAACAGTACAAAGTATGGCTTATATTGTAATTCTGAGCCGGTTATTAGTCTTCTAGGGGCCAGATGTCTGAAGTAGTCTGATTGAAGTATGGTTTCTTCAATGGTCTTCATGGCCAACATCTAGTAGGAGATACGTTCTTCATGAGTCTGCCCCATTTCTTCTACCTGTTTCATCCATGCCGATGGGGGTTCCTCATAAGTGTCCTGTCCCTCCTCAGTGATTGTGCCTCCGGGAAAAGGTTGAGGCTCATAGTTCTCTTCAAATGCTTCCTCCACTGGAATAATAACTGCTTCTTCTTCTATGGGTTGCTCAGGTGGGGAAGGAGGTCGTTCATATTGTAACAACTTGATTTTCAACTCTGCAATCTGTTGCCGTAGCTCAAGTACCTCAGTGTTGGTAGAAGGTTCAGGTTCTGGCGAAGTGGTGGCATCGACCGTCTCTTTAGGTGTGGGTGGGTGTATTGTCGGTACTTTGGATCCTTGTAGTTCCTTTATCTGGTCTGCCAATTGATCATGGGCTTCCAAGAGTGTCGCATAACCTTCTAAAACCTGTTGAATATGCTTTGAGGGGACAGCCTGGAATTTTGCAGGGTCTATAGGTGCTCCCGGGGTGTTTTCCATGGCCGCTTCTAGGTTCTCCTGGTTTTGTTGTTGTAGCCTTCGGTTTTCTTCTTGAGCAGCTCCTAGATGGCGACGTAGTAGGGCCATGTTGCGTTGGAGTCTCGCATTGCAGCCCATTTGTTCTCTGAGTTGTTCCTCCATAGCTTTGCCTGTCTCTGCATACTTAGCTTCGAGTTCTATCTTCGATTGTTGGAGGGCAGTCACCTGGTGTTGTAGTGATGTATTACCTAGTTCCAAGGCATCGACTCGTGCCTGGAGTTGAGCCGAGAGATTGCATAGCTCTGTGTTATTTTCTTCTAATAGCTTATACTCTTGCTTAAGCTGAGTGGCCGCTTCAACTAGGGTGTCTAGTGCATTACTAAATGATGTGGATGCATGGGTAGAGGTGGAACATGCAAAGGGTCGGGAAATGGGGAAGGGAAAAGTGGATGATGTGCCTATGAGTGAAGTGAGATGTGATGATGGTGGAACAGACGTGGCGGTGGGTGCTCCTGTGGATGGTGAAATATCCATGGGATCGGATGTGATAGTGTGTGAAGTGTGAATTGTGAATATGGGAACGGTAGGTGGTGTGTTAGTGGTGGCAGTGAATGTGGGGGAGTGGGGTTGGGGAAGGGACTTTTTATTATAATTCTCCACCTGTTGGAGTATATTTACAAGGTTTGTCCAGAATGACGGTTGTGTGACTTGGGTTGAGCCTGAGGCAGTTACAAGGGAAGTGGTGGATAGGGTTTGGGAGAGGGAAAATGTGTGGGTGAATGGAAAAGGATGGGATAAGGTCTGGCTAGTGGCAAGTGGTTGTCCAAGGGCGGAGAGATAGGAAGGGTGACCTATTATGGTTTGATCGGTGGTAGGATGCCTTGTGTGAGATTCACAAATTTGGGCGGAAGTGATGGATGTGGGTAAGGGGGAGGATGTAAAAACGGAGGTGTGTACAATGGTTTCATGATGGGTGGATATCGGTTGTTCAGAAAGACTAGTGGAGAAGGGTGCTGAGGGTTGAATGGAAGGTGACGGTGGAGATGGTACCTGTGTATTTACATCTTGTTCATCAGTGGGACTTGGGCTAGTCATGTGAACATCCTCTGAAATTGTGGTAGGCAAGGCAGTAGAGACTTCCATTTGAATCATTTTTCCTCGCCGTGGTCGTGTATCAATCCTTCATTGATCATAGGTAGGGTTCTCCCGATAGACCATTGTCCTCATTGCTTCCCCGATCCCACATGTGTCCGCCAACACTGAAAGGGGGCCCTACCAATATGTTCAGTGATGAAGATGGGGGGGGGGGGGGGGGAGCTCAATCCCACATCGGGGCTATGAGATTAGGGAGGCCTCAAAGTGTGGCTGGAAGAGCGCATCCAACTCCATGGGAGGTGCGGGTTGAGCACAGAGCGAACTATTCTTTTGCCTTTTACTAAAGAATACCGTGTGCTCGGCCCACTGAAGCACCATAGCCTAAATTTTTGGCAGGGGTTTCCCTCCGGAATCCCCCTCTCACAATGATGAACGATGGGACAAATTGCGAAAGCGCAGCTGCGTTACCCTGTGATGCGCTCTGTAGCGCCAATTCCTTCTTCTCCCCGCTAGCGCTGGATTCCATCTCCTTCTCTTCACGAGTGCCATGCATGCTTCACTCGTGTTCGTGTGGGAGCTCTCATTTGTTGCATTAAACAGGCTATGAAGCGCCATCAGCTCTCTAAGCAGACCGACCAACTTTGGTGTATGGGACAGCCTCGAAATGTAACGAAAATTGCCGCTCATGTCTAAACGCATGATACACAAGAAGCTGAAAGCATCGCACCCATCAGTGATATTGCGGCGATTCTAAGTACTTTTTGCCTCAATTGATCTGTCAAGCGTATGCATTCTCATCACTTCACTTAAATGTTACATTTCTATAGTATACATATGATTGAGCAGCATGTGCAGGCCCTCTCCTCTATCTGCTCCAATAAAATGCAGGATCAGACAACAAACTTGAAGGTATAAATAGATGCGGCTTGGGTATAGCCTCAAAGTATAGCGATGTGTGAGAGCACTCCCCAAGAGCGAAAGCTGCATGATGGCTGAGGCGATGGCTCTTCATATTCAGAAGATCGCCCACACCACCACCTCGCAACTACTACTCCCTGCTTATGTAGTTTAGACAAATATATACTTATTCCACCAACCAATATGTGTCTCCATTCTTTGATTGAATTAGCCAAATATATACTTATTCCACCAACCAATAGGTGTCTCCATTCTTCAATATTCAATCAGTTATGATGCGCCTGTGCAGGTTCTTATGTATATCATCACTCCATTGGATATCCAGGGAGCCTCTATCGACTTGGGAAACTAAGGTAGCATGAACAAGCAAGTTGATAGAGACCGATATCTACTAGAATGGCGTTGTCTCTGCTTGATTAATATTCCACTTAAATATATACTACAAACACAGAAGTGGGGGCAAGGAATGGGATGGCACAGCCTTGTCTAATAATAGATGCATGCAATAAAAGATCGTATTAACCTCACTATTCATTGAAACAAAAGAGCACGCATATCCAAGCTAGTCCTAAGCCATTTTCTCTTCTAGACAACGAAGGCACCATTTTGACTCTTTATCATGGTCCTCTTTCTACTAAAGAAGATCAAACATCATCTCTAAAGTTACATCCACACACCAACCCAACCATCTCTCGTGTGGATAGGGCCACTACCACCTCGAAGAATCTCTTCCTCTTTGAGGGCCACCCTAACAATCATCAGCTCTTTGACCACAAATGCTAGCCCCAACATCAAGATGACTAGACCTAGCATTCTCTGCCTCCTTGCTTTGGCCCTAACCTCCCTAGTATTATTATTGCTCTTTTTCTTTCGTACCTGGCTAGTTTTTGACGTGATATATGTAAGCAAACACATCTTATCCCATGTTTTCCTGTGAAATTGGAGGGGATCTTTGATAATCCTTGCATACAAGTTCTCATTAAAGCTGAATAGAAATGAGCTTGTGAAGAGAATGAAGCAGGGGATCTCCTAGCCTCTAATCAAGTACAAAGTAGGGGAGAGGTGCTCCTCGTTTTGGGTTCTTCAAAGCTCTCCAAAGTACATCACATGTGGGATAACTCTCCTAGAATGAGAATGAATACAAGGTAGAAACAAATGGCAAGGTACCCGAATACAATGCAATACAAATAAAATAATATCAAATGAACTACTCTCCCCCAAATATAAAATTGACTACACTCATACAGGTACATACCATATGTTGATTTTCCACATTAAGTAAACCTAGGACAGATTGGATGGTCACCATGATAGCTTCGATGCCTTTTTCATTGAAATGTCCTAACCTTTTATACCAATTGACTAACTAAGTCTTTGTAATAGCCTCCTAGAGAGTCTCATCATATTGTTTGTTTGGGTCTGTCAGAACAACTTTATCTGTAAATCTGACTTGGAAACCTTTTTTGTCATGGACACAAAGAAAACCATCTTGAACCTTATATTCTATGTCAATTTCTATATCTTATGATTGGTTCAGATTTTGGAGAAACTAATGCTTCCATTGCGTCCGGAATGTGCCAAGACCCCAAGATCGACTGTCTATTTGCTGAATTTTGACACCCGGAGGTCCTGATTCAAATCGATGACATCATGATGACATCATCAAGTCGCAACCGCCCTTGGGAACCGCCCTTGAAAACCTATATAAGGAGGGCTTGGCCACATTCATAATCAGTCTTGCCAATACCAGTCTTGGGAGCTCAAGGAGTCGTGACCACCAAGTAAGTACTCTTCAAGTTCCAGTTCCAGTTCCTGTCTTGTTTCTTTTTCTAGTCATGTCTAGTATAGTTCTTGGACATCATGTCTTGTCCTCTTGTAATCTCATAGTACGAGATCTTGTCAAGTTCTTTCTTGTACCTAGTTCATCTCTCAAAAGGGAGTTCTTGTAATCTAGAGATCTTATTTTCATACTTACGATCCTGAGTTGTGGGATCTCCTGTATCATCTCTAGTCGAGTTATTCATACCTATCAGTCCCAGGCTATGGGACATCTTGTATCAATCACGTATTCTTGTATCATTTCCCCTTTGCGGGTGATCTTGTAATCAGAAGTGTATTTCCGAAATATTGTCTATTGTAGTCAGAGAGCACAATCTAGTGCTCCCCTGACATTTTGGCAAGACTATCTTCATCAAGACCAGGCACCATGGATTCCCTATGCAAGGAGATTCAATCTACCATAAAGGACATGATCGAACATGTCCAAAAGATGAAAAGATTGCTACGACAGGATGATCGATCAGTTTCAAGTTATGCCTTGAATATCAAGATGTTGTTTCATGGAACTACATATCAAGAAGACTACATGGTTAATCAATTTCGAAGTGGCCTCAATCCTGAAGTCAAGTATCTCTTGCAATCCATGCCTCAAGCAAATACCTTGGAGGATGTGAGTCAAGTATCTCTTGCAATCCATGCCTCAAGCAAATACCTTGGAGGATGTTATGAATCAGGCAGTTCAATGTGAGAACCAATTATTCAAAGAAAGTCAAGCCCAAGAGCTAGAAGAGTTGAATAATCAAGACAATGTTCTTCAAGAATCCGAATCAAGAACCTTTGAAGCCCAAGGAGTCATTACAAATGATATGGAGTATGCATGTTATGAAGATATCAAGAAGGTAAAGGATAAGGAGGAGTTAATGTTCAATCAAGGAGGTGGGCTTACTCAACACTCTTCATCAAAGATCTTGGAAACACCACACCATTACACTAAAAGCTCAAAGGACCTATATTGTCATGAAGCTAAGGAAGCTCAAGCGAGACCCAATCCTTCACTACATTTCAAGATTAAGGATCATGAAGAATTCAAGGTTGATCATGTCTTAGATTCAACAATCTCTCGAGGAGGATTGGAATGCTTTAGTCATTGGAAAGCATATGACATCAGTGATCGTACTTGTGAATTTACAGAAAATCTTCAGAGAGCAAAAGTCAAGGTTTGAGAATTCCATAAGAAGAATCCAATGAAACCCAAGCTAGTGAACATGGCCGCTCCTCGTGGAACTCGTCGCTTGGGGGGGAGGTGATGTCATGGACACAAAGAAAACCATATTGAACCTTATATTCTATGTCAATTTCTATATCTCAAGATTGGTTCAGATTTTGGAGAAACTAATGCTTCCATTGCATCCAGAACGTGCCAAAACCCCAAGATCGATTGTCTATTTGCTGAATTTTGACACCCACAGGTCTTGATTCAAATCGATGACATCATGATGATATCATCAAGTCGCAACCGCCCTTGGGAACCGCCCTTGAAAACCTATATAAGGAGGGGTTGGCCACATTCATAATCAGTCTTGCCAATACCAGTCTTGGGAGCTCAAGGAGTCGTGACCGCCAAGTAAGTACTCTCCAAGTTCCAGTTCCAGTTCCTGTCTTGTTTCTTGTTCTAGTCATGTCTAGTATAGTTCTTGGACATCATGTCTTGTCCTCTTGTAATCTCGTAGTACGAGATCTTGTCAAGTTCTTTCTTGTACCTAGTTCATCTCTCAAAAGGGAGTTCTTGTAATCTAGAGATCTTATTTTCATACTTACGATCCTGGGTTGTGGGATCTCCTGTATCATCTCTAGTCGAGTTATTCATACCTATCAGTCCCAGGCTATGGGACATCTTGTATCAATCACGTATTCTTGTATCATTTCCCCTTCGTGGGTGATCTTGTAATCAGAAGTGTATTTCCGAAATATTGTCTATTGTAGTCAGAGAGCACAATCTAGTGCTCCCGACATTTTTCAACTATTTGTCCCTCACTAATTAGGTTCTAAGGTATTGCGCAAACATACAACACATTTGTCAGTAGGTCTGCTTGAATCTTGCACTTCACTTTTCCAATTGAATGCAAATTATGCTTTGTGTTGTTACATGTTTGAAGTGTATGACTAGGGATACCTTCTTCTAATTCAAACATTAGCTCTATATCCCTTGATATATGGTTAGAATAACCAAATTCAATGTAAAACAATACCTTAAAATTTTCATTCTTTGAGGTGATAATGGATTTCATCACCAATGTTGCATGGTTCTCATTATGTGTATCATTTATATAGTTGTAATAGGTGGTGTTGTAGGACTGATTCTATGCCCAACTTCTTCCTCCACCTCTACCATAGCTTGCTCGTTGACTTTTTCTTCCTCTTCAAAAGTTATTGTCATACCTTCCACCTATGCATCTAGTATTGTATTCTGATTTTGATTTGAATTTTGTTGATTGTTCCAACAATCATATGCCCGATAATTGTTCAAGCCGCATACCCAACATGTCTTGTTGTTATTATTATGATTTCCTCTACCTCTGCCATTACCTCTTCATTTTACATAATTGGCATCTGAGGTCAATTCTTCATCTTCCTTAGCTTTACCTTTATCATTTTTCTCTTATTCTTAGCATACAAAGCACAACTTTTGCCCTTTATCTCGATCCGAATTAAGTTCGTGCTCAAATGGGAGCATCAATCCAAGCAATTGCTTTAGATTTAGTACAAAATTATTCAATGAAAGCTGAGTCGATAAGAAAAATGGTTTTCACCTTTGATCTCCTCCCAAACCTGTAAGTAATTGTGCAATCAATCTATGATCTTCAATGTCTTCATCTTTATATCCAATACTATCTTCATTTGTTGTGCATCATGATATTTTGCTAAGGATTTTCCCCTCCATCGAGACTATTCGTGCTTGGATTAAGAATAATAACCTCTCAAATGTTTATATACGCCTTTTGAAGATTAAAGGGTAGTGTAGGGGTCGCACCCATCAGTGATATTGCATTCTCATCACTTCACTTATTATTAAATGTTACATTTGTATAGTATACATATGATTGAGCAGCATGTGCAAGCCCTCTCCTCTATCTGCTCCAATAAAAGGCAGGATCAGACAACAAACTTGAAGGTACTCCCAAGAGCACTCCCAAGAGTGAAAGATGCATGATGGCTCTTCATATTTAGATCGCCCACACCAAAACCTCCCAACTATTGCCTGCTTATGTACTTTTAGAAAAATATATACTTATTTCACCAACCAATATGTGTCTCCATTCTTTGATCAAATTAGACAAATATATACGTATTCCACCAACCAATTGGTGTCTCCATTCTTCAATATTCAATTAGTTATGATGCGCATGTGTAGGTTCTTATGTATATCATCACTCCATTGGATATCTAAGGAGCTTGAAGGGACTCTCTATCGACTTGGGAAAAATAGGTAGCATGAATAAGCAAGTTGATAGAGACGGATATCTACTAGAATGGCCTCATCTGTACTTGATTAATATTCCACTTAAATCTATACTACAAAGGAAGAAGTGGGGGCAAGGAATGGGATGGCACAACCTTCTCTAATAATAGATCCATGCAATAAAAGATCGTATTAACCTCACTATTCATTGGAACAAAAGAGCATGCATATCCAAACATCTCTAAATAGCTAGTCCTAAGCCATTTTCTCTTCTAGACAACAAAGGCACCATTTTGATTCTTTATCATGGTCCTCTTTCTACTAAAGAAGATCAAACATCATCTCTAAAGCTATATCGACACACCAACCCAACCATCGCTCGTGTAGATAGGGGCACTACCACCTCGAAGAATCTCTTCCTCTTTGAGGGCCACCCTAACAATCATCAGCTCTTTGACCACATATGCTAGCCCCAACATCAAGATGACTAGACCTAGCATTCTGTACCTTCTTGCTTTGGCCCTAACCTCCCTAGTATTATTATTGCTCTTTTTCTTTCGTACCTAGTTAGTTTTTGACGTGATGCAAGCAAACACATTTTATCCCATGTTTTCCTGTGAAATTGGAGGGGATCTTTGATAATCCTTGCATATAAGTTCTCATTAAAGCTTTTGATATCGCAACCCAGAAAGCCTCCACAATATCCAACACAATTCTACAAGAAGCAAAAGAAGAACCCTAGCACACAATAACACAGCTTTTAGTCATTGTGGTCATCCTTCCTTGGTCCGCAACCTCCATGCTATAAACATACATTAATACCCACCTATTACTTCCTCCATATAAGCAACACATTTTAACTGTACTTTGCAATGAACGTCAACGGGATCTTTGATGATCCTTGCACAAACTCTCCAACGGGAGTCTACTATATTTGGCCACACCAACTTAGAAGGATGTAGGATGTAGGACAAGATAGGACTATACATACGGTTAAAAAAAAAGAACAGAAGAGTTTACATGCGATTTTTCATTGTAAATGGATGCGAATGCTAAGTAAGTTGGAAGAAAGGAAAAGAGGATGTACATAAACAGAAAGAAAAATAAATATAGCCATCAAGAATTGAAGACTGATCACCATGCTCCAAACGGGTTAGAGGATAATAACGAATTGCATGGTCAACATGATGTCAAACCCTCTCAAGGAACATACCATATAAGGACCATAAGGCCTTCATCAAAGGCTTATCCATCATGAAATTAATCGTTTTGTAGTCGAGAAGATGTGAATTTTGCCATAGAGTAGGGACAATGCTTCCTCTTATTGAAGATTGGCTTAGATAAAGCTTATAATGACTTAGATTGGGATGTCAGCTTGCATTCATTGAAAGACCTTGACTTGGGTGATAAATTTATCAAGATGGTTTTAACATCAAGAATAATATCTCTTCCTCATTTCTCATACACAATCGATTAGACAAGTGTGTTCTGCTCCTTTTCACTAGCATTATTAATGCTTTTGATTGCTTAGCAGAGGTTTGAACTAGAAGGTGTGATAATTAGAGAATTTTTAATCCTTCTTAATGGATAGGACCGAATGGTTCTTATATGTTTTGGATGACACGACTTTCATTCAAAATAATCAAGAACATGGTAGGTCATTTTGGACCTGCTTAGACACACTTTACATCATTTCCAAATCAAATATCAATCATGAGAAGAGTTCAATTAAATACCTCACTCAACCTCCTCCCCAATTCATCGTTGATCATGGTTGCGACGAGATTGCAATAGGAAAAAGTTTTAAGTTGATTTCTCGGTATCCCAATGGGATTCCAAGTCCCTATGGCACAAAGATGGGACTACATATTTGGAATGTTAGAAACCAAATAAGAGCATTGGAAAGGAAAATTAACTCAGGGTAGCAAGCAAGGTTAGAGTGCTTAACACCTTCCTTATCTCCTCCAGCATCTACTTCCTCTCTTGCTCAAGACCTTCTGACAAGGTTGCACAAGCTAGAGACTTCATGTAGGAAGGTCATGTGGACTCGAAACCCTAATGGAATGAGGATCCTCAAGATCAAAAGAGACACATATTGCCTCCCAAAGGATTGGAGCATGAATCTTGGGCCTAATCTGATGTGTAGAAACAAAGAGGAACTCTCCTTAGTTGATCCCTCCTTTGGAAAGACCACGCCCTAATTGATCCACCCTTTTCTCCCTTAAAAGTGACCCGTAAGAGATCAAACCTTGTAATATCTTTATGAAAAGTATGTAATAATGTGAAGATGCAATGCCATACCAAATTTTACTAAAAGTGGGCAATCAACAAAAGAAATAATATCTTCATTTTGTTCCCTATTAGTAAGGTCCCACCCATCAAAAGAGAACATGTTTGTAGGGTGACGAGACTCGATTCCAAAGGATTATGCTATTGGAGGTAGTTATGGAACAACAAAGCCAATAGGTCAATTAGACAAGAGGATATAGATAGCAACTTAGATTGGACTACAAGGCTTGGTGCATGTTTAAAAGAAGAATAAAATACTAATATAGAGAGGAAAAAATGTTATTTGGATATGTTGTTGTACTCCCATATGGGAGGTATTTAGTGGTGTAATGAAGAAGACATTGATTAAATCCGTAGCGGGCCTAGGGAAAGCAACTCCCACCATACCCTAAACCATAATTGGTAGTTGGAATGGTCAACGTTTAGGTGGAAGCTAAACTTTAAATCCCTTTCTTGTCTATTGATTGGGATAAAGGACGTAGATCTGCTTTCATTGATTCTACATAATGGCATCTTGACGATTTCGAGAGCTCAAGTTGATTAACACCCCTTGACGGAAATGCTTGAAAGAAGAGGAAGACACCAATCATCTCTTCTTCTTGTGTCGGAGTACTAGAGAGTTTGGCACTCGGTACAAAGAATCCTTGAGTTGAAAGTGAAGATCTCTTGGCAACAAGCTATCCTAGAAGAGGCATCATTTGCTCGGTAGCTCTTTGGAATGCTATCGGAGGTAAAAGTGTTGTGGAAGATGTGGAAAGAGAGATGCATGGTCAACTCTAAAAATCCCTCTAGAGAGTCCAATGAAGAGAACCCTTACCTTGCTAGAAAAAAGAATAAGAGTGCTCCCCCCATTGAGACATTGATGATTATTGTAATTCAAAGAGCTAAACGAAAAAAAGAAGTGTGTCCAGGAAGGAGATGACAAGTTTATGAAGCTGACTTGTATCTTCTCCTATTCTAGTTTTCTCCTTTTAATCTAGTTCAACTCATAAAACCCTTTTTGTATCGTATGCACATCGATGGGTTGTGAAGCCTTCTCTCTTCCAGGGCACTCTCACTTTCGGCTACATGTTGAAGCTGTACATGCGTTTACAGTGTCTGTATTTTCTTGAACAGCAAGCGTATTTTGTTTGCGACCAGAGCGCAGGCATATGTTGATGTGTCAAACGGCGTGATTGACAACCAGATGTGTCAAGACCATGAGATTGCCAACCAGACAGCGTTGAGGAAGTTGTCTTGAATTACAATAGGTTTGAAGCAATGGCTGATTTGGTTCTGGTGTCGATGATCCCAACATCCTGTCTCACTGCGCCGGTACATGCTTCTTCGTATAACTTTCGTCTTCTTTTCTTGTCAGCGGTTCTACTTTCGTATACTTTTTAAAGTTGTCTATGCATCCATACCTTACTTGACTGCGTAAAGAGTTGGCGTCTGGTATTTTATTCGCACAGGCATGGAATTGTATCATGAAGCTGAAGGTAAGACAGATCTGAAAGCATTTCTTTTGAAAGTGGAGACCACCATCACTCCGCTTGGGAAGACGAAGAAGACGTAGAACTAATGTTGCGCAAGATTCGTGACCATTTTCCACAAACATGCAGAGCTCAATACACAGTTTGAGAAGAATACATTGTTCTGCTGCAATTGTTCATGCACACAGTAGAAGACCTGCTCTCTACTAAACAATGTTCTTTTTTACATGTAAAAGTCAAGCTTCATGCGGATGTTTCCTGTCTTATTAATTGAGACAATCCACATGATCTTATTACTTGAGATTCTGCATTCCCACATGGCAGACCGTTTAGATCAAATAAACGGAGCTGGATCCCCATAATTCCGAGCCACATATGTATACTATATTACAGTTCCAAAACTATGATTCTGTTAAGGAGAGAATAACTAAGGAAATGAGAACACTGTCTTATAGCTGAGATTGAAGCAAATGGAACAGGCTTCAAAAGAAGTACAAAAGCCTTCGATTGCATTGTTTAGGTGAAAGTACTCGTAGAATTGTTGTTTGCATCAAGGGTCATAGCAAAAAGTTTGCAGTAAATGTGAGAGTTTCTACTTCAGGTAATGACTTCCGTACATGTTGGTCTAATGGTAGAGAGTTTGTTACATGATACTTAACTCTTTTATCACCTGATGATAAATCGGGCTGAAGATCAGAGAGCTCTATGTTGTGAAATGGTGGGAAAATAGTTAAGGAGAGTAAAAGAATTTTCCTTACACAAAAGGACACACACCTATTATATTGGTTAGTAAGGGAATCCAGTAAATCCCTACTTTGGTGCTTATGAACTCACTAGACTTGGTTGGGTAATGATCTTAGAATCATCTAAACCAAGCTAGTCAAGTTATACCATACGTGATTCATGAGAATCCACCAGATATGATATATGAGAGTTCCTTCTTGGTGATGGGAACTAGGTATGTGATTTGTTTAGAGGAATTGTATTATATGGATTGGAGATGAGAACCATTGGTATGGGATGGTGGGACTATCTCCCCTTGAGAACTCTTCTTTTGTGCACAGGGAGAAAAGGGCTCATCATCCATAGAGTATAACTTCTACTAGACTAAGGAGAGGTATTTTGAGCATATCTCTTAGTTTACATTGCACGAGTAGACCTATGACTCTACTAAGACGTTTATTGACTCTACTTTCATAGTAGTTTTTCTTCATATTGGAGTTGGATTCTCCATTGATTAGGAAGGGAAATAGTTTGAGAGCTTATGTATTCTCATATTTATGGGAAGTAGAGCCAAACAGATCCATCAGAGTCTCTTTTAAGGGAAAGGGAAAGTGGAATAGATTCAGTGGAATAGATTCCATTACTAGAACCTTCTTCCTTAGAAGAGATGAAGAGTTTATATAATCTATAGATTGCATAGATAGAGTGGAACTCTTCTATCTAAGACAATAGGGAGATCAGATAGTGAATGGTTAGATTATATCTTGATTGAAGATTTGAGAGATAAGTGGTTATGTCTATTTCTAGTGATGGTCTTTGATTAGACAAGATGATCCAGTTATTGACATTACTGAGGCTACAAGTAGAGTAATGACTCCTCACTTTAGCATTTCTAGGAGATGAGATTACCAAACTCTTAGTTGATGCTTCATCGTGATGATGATGATTGAGCATCAATTAGGAGAATGGGTATGTATGGATTGTCTAAATCTCAAGAAAGAATGCTTTTTGCATTCATATGGCAAACTAAAGGGAAGAAAAAATATTAGAGTTTACAATAGTACTGATAGATGCTCTTGCAATAGAACGTAGTCCAACTTAATGGATGGAAAACCAAAGAACACTTGGTTAGAGGAATGTAGAGATTTCATTTTGCTACCAAGGAATTCTTATATGTGAGCTAAGATCATGATTTTGCATGGATCACAAGGTAATTCAAAACTATTACTTGTGAGTATACTCAAGGTTAGGAAGACCTATGATAGCATGAGGGTAAGTCTATCATCTTAGGTCTAGAAAGGTTTGGAGTCACTTTTCTATTGGACTTTTTTCTATGTTACAAGATTCCATGGTTTATTATCTCCATTATAATATGGTCAATTTTAGTTAACTTAGCTTTAATCACTTATCAATCATTTTATTACTCCATAGGAGAAACATCACATGGGCTTATGCCATGTTAATGATGTTAGAGCTTATGGGGGTGACAATTTGGAAGTTAAGTGTATATGGGAGACAATGGGCACCATGATGGTTTCCCACCTTTGAGATGACCTTATATGAGGCCTCTCAAGGGGAAGCATATGGGGAAACAACACAAAGATATTCCCATGTGCTATTCGTACATGGGATTTAGGGGAGTTTGAACACTTTCTTCTACTATAAGGGAATTTCATCTTCATTTTCAAGGACAAAAATGCTTTCAAGGGGAAGGAAATGCCACATTACATTATGTGTGGAAACACCCCTTAACTTATTGTGGGCATGTATGCCATATGACATTAGATGAGTGCAATTCCTTATTGGAATGTGTTAGCAGAATAAAGAGACTAGAACATACGTGAGAAGGGTTCAAATGATGGTTGGGGGGTGATGAGCATCTCTGTGTGTGTACATTATAGATATCGTTCATGAGATCCAAGATTTTTCATGAAAAATAGTTTGGTGTTATGTGATACATTCCATAGAGTTATAGAGTAGACAATAGCCTCACCCAAAAAAGAACTTGTTTCCAAGTGATAGGTTGGTCCAACTTAAGGGATGTGTGAGTTTGTTTTCACACAATGGCACTATTAGGGCAAGAGAAAAAGAGGTGGATGATGTCCTTCCTTTCTCTACAACATCTTTTGCACCACAGGGGATCAGCACAAATTTTGTTGGCTCTAAAATTGGTCCTAATTCTGCAATAGAGAATTTTCCATAAGAGGACCACCTTCTTGCTTTCCATCAATGGATGCTAGATATCTTTAAATTTGATGTCCCATCTGATCCATGGCCAATCAATGCATCATTTCTTGTTGAGATTGCGGTGCACTTTTGGGTTTCTCCCATATTTGAAAATGTCTTTAATCTTGTTGTAATTGCTCCACTTGATCTTATTCGAATGCATAGTTTGTTTACTCATGAGAAAGAAAACCTTTGGATTGTCCCAAGCATTGGCTCTATGTCTAGGTAGTCACTAGTCATCGTAATGTAGTCTTTAGATGAAATCAAGGTCCTCAAGTCTTATCCATTCCCTCCTTTCGTGGTTCCAAATATCACTTTCAAGATATTTTAAGACACTACTTCCATCTCTGTAAGAAATAAATCTTTTGAACTAAAATGTTACCTATTGATTTACACATAATCATAGCATGGTCATGGAACTCAAGTCTTAATGATCCTAATGTATGTTGTTATACAAAAACTTGCATGCTTTTCCTTGAAGAACTTGTTTGCCATAGAGATAAAATAACACATTATCTAGGCATGAAAATGTTTAAAGCAAAGAATGGTGGCTTCCCTTTGGGGCCGAGCTTACACATATCAATTCACAAGAGATAAAGTTAGATTTCGACATGATTTTGCAAGAAAGCCACTCTCTCTTTTCATTATTGTTGTATAATTATAGTTCCAAGCAACAAAAGGCATGTGCTTAAGGGTCCAAAGTCCTCTAGAGAACCCTTGGAGTTGATTGAGAATGTTGGAATTTGGGGCCCCAGGATCATTCCAAACTAAAACCTTTTGAGCATATAGAACTTAATTAACTAAGATGATAAGTGAGAGATAGAAAGAATGAGATCTTGAGACAAGGATAGGGAACGTTAGCTGGATGCTTACTCACTAAAAAATAGATGCCCAAATTACAACATGGGAGTACTACTCAACCACATAAAGTGGTGCACTCACTAATGGAAGAATATCCAAGAAGATGATCATACAAAATTTAGATTATATTGAAATAATCTAAGTGTGTGTGAAGTGAACGAGCAGTGAAGCTAACCTTATTCTGACAAAATAGTGTAGCAAAATTATAAATCAACCAACCCTAATTTTGAGATTAGGATAGAGAAACCTTAAGAATAAAATATAAGGTTAACTCACAAAAGATAGTCACCACCACCTTGTAGAAGACTTCTTGCTCCAAGAGAGTAGCCTCTCCTTCACCAAATCTTGACCTCCTCCAAGAGTGTGAGACTCTTCCTCCTTGATCTCCTTGAGAGACTCTTGATGAGTTCTCCTTGAGTGAGTGAGTGAGTGTAAACAATGAGCATAGGCTCTCATTATATAGTTTTGATTGAAGCTCCAAAAGCAAATTTTTGTAAAGCATAAAGCTATGATCAAGTAAATATTCATCGCGATTCGTTTGCTTTATCAAAAAGGAACAAAACACATGTGCCATGCTGATGGTGGGAATCGAACTCACATGGGTGCTTTTCAAATTATATGGCATAGCCAAGCTACCCACGTTATTTCCTTGAAGAAGAATATAAGGGACATATACTGTAGTTACTTTTATAATAGTTTTTGGACCATAGGATATTGACTCCCAACAATCCCTCCTTCAATGTTATATTGGTACAAGCTTCAATAACCTGCAAATATTCTCATGAATATCTCTAGTCAATGTTTTAGTAAATATATCTACAACATTCTTACTAGAAGGAATATAAACTAGCTCAATGTGCTTCTTAGCTATCTGCTCTCGAATATAGTGATAGTGAACCTCTATATGCTTTGTCCTTGCATGATGCACTGGATTCTTAGCTATAGCTATAGCACTCCGGCTATCTCAAAATATTTGAATGGGTTCATGTACTCTTACATCAAGATAACTGAAAATCTTCTGCAACCATATTGACTCTAGAGTAGCTGTAAATGCTGCACAATGTTTAGCTTCACACAATGAAGTGGCAATAGTGGGTTGTCTCTTCAAATGCCATGAGATAAGACAATCTCCAAGATAAAAACAAAATCCACTAGTACTTCTTCTTGTGTCTCTATCACTTGCCCAATCAAAATATGAAAATCCTTTTAGTAACAAATATGTAGATTTCGAAAATACCATAGCGAAATTTGAAGTTTCCTTCAAATATCGAAAGATTCGCTTTACTGCTTTCCAATGTAACACTGTCGGATTCTGCATGAACCTTGATACTTGAGAAACTGCAAACTGTATATCAGGATGTGTATTACAAAGATATATCACACAACCAACTGCTTGACTATATAGAGTAGCATCAAATGGCTCTACATCTGCTACCATTTGTAACGACATGTTATGATTCATAGGTATTTGCATAGGTTTAGAATCAACCATCTGAAACCTCTCCAAAAGTTTCTCAATGTACTTTTGTTGTGTCATATAGATACACTCATCTTGAAACAGAAACTGAATCCCAAGATAATAATGCAAAATGCCTAAATCATTCACATCAAATGTTTGCTTTAATTGTTCTTTGAACATATGCAAATCTTCATCTCTGGGACCTGTGACTATAATATCATCCACATAAATAATTGCTATAATCATCATACCTGTTTCAGCTTTAACATAAAGAGTTGTAGCTGCATCTGAGTTATGGAAGCCAATGGTCAAAAGATATGTATGTATCTTTTCATACCATGCTCTAGGTGCCTGTTTTAAACCATACAAAGCTTTTATAAGCTTACACACTAAGTGTTCTTTACCTATCTCTTCAAAACCTTCTGGCTGCCGAATATACACATCCTCATGTAAATCACCATTTAGAAAAGCAATCTTAATGTCAAGTGGATATATATGCCAACCAAAATGTGTTGCTAGATCCAATATTGACCTAATAACAGTCATCCTAGATGTAGGAGCAAATGTCTCACCATAATCAATACCTTTTTGTTGTGAATATCCTTTGATAACTAACCTGGCCTTGTATCTATCAATAGTACCATTTGATCTCCTTTTAATTTTGAAGATCCATTTTACATCTATAGCCTTTTTTTGCCTCTAGTAACTCACATAGCTGCCAAGTTTGATTCTTATGAATATAAGTGCCAAAATATCATGAATCTTAAAGTCTTCATCAAAACTTACATGATCTTTTTGTTGTTGCTGTCTAGTCTGACTTCTTGTTCTTATATGATCTTGTCGTTGTTGTCTAGTCTGACTCCTTGTTCTTCTAGTAAAAGTCTTTATACCACTATCTTTCCAAGTCTGATATAACCACGTAGGTGTATCCTTAAATAGTGGTGAAACTCTTTTTGAACTTTCAACTTCCACATGTTCTGGAACTTGTCCTGCCGAGGTACTATGACTTTTAGAACTTTAACTTCTTCCATTTCTGGAACCAGAGTCTCTTGTGGAACTGAATCTATAGAAGGTTGTGAAATTCCTCTTTCTTCAACTTTTTCTTGAACCCTAGGAATTTTAACTCCCTCCTGATATGGCTGAACTTGTACATCCAAAATCTTTCTAAAAAATCCATAGTCATTTTCACTAATGAACTCTGGAATTTTTGCTTCTTTATCATAAGCCTTATTTTCAGCAATATAAGTATTACGTGAAAGAATAACTTCACCTATCTCTAGAACATAAAAATTGTATCCTTTACTCTTAACAGGATATCCAATGAAAACACCTTTCTTTGCCTTTACATCTAGTGTGCCTCGGTCCTTTTTCTCAATATGTACATAAGAAAGTGATCCAAACACTTTGAGGTAACTCATATTAGGTTTTCTACCATAATAAGCTTCATACGGTATGATTATCTATAAAACTTTTATAGATGACTTGTTTAAAATGTGGTTAGCTGTATGTACTGCATCAAACCAAAGTTTCGATGAAAGCTTCTTGGATGCCATCATGCTTCACATCATCTCAATAAGTACTATATTCTTTCTTTCTACAACACCATTCTGCTGAGGAGTATAAGCAATAGTAAGGTGTCTAGTAATACCTTTCTCATCAAGAAATGTATGGAACTCTTTTGACAAGTATTCTCCACCTCTATGACTTCTGAGAATCTGGATAGTTTCTTGATTTTCATTTTCAAGCATAGCTACAAACTTCTTGAACATAGGAAAGACTTTTGACTTCAACTTAAGACCATAGATCCATGAGTATCTCGTAAAATCATCAAAGAATAGAACAAAATACCTGAAGCCTTGAATAGATTATGCTCCCATAGGTCCATTCACATCGAAATGAATAATCTGCAATTTTATGGTAGATATAATATGACCATGTTTCTTGAAAGTTAGTTTATGCATCTTACCTTCAAGACATCCTTCACATATAGCTGAATCATCTGGTACCTTGAATGAGGGTAAAATCTCAACGATACCTTTTTCTTTGATACTCTTGAGAGCTCCAAAACTAATATGTCCAAATCTTTCATGCCATAGCTTTCTATCTTCCACCAGTGATGAAGATTTGACCGCATATGCCTGACTGATTTTTGACAAAACAAAGATCCCTCCTCTATGCTAACCTTGTAAAATACAATTCCCTTCTTTCTGTGATAGGATTTTACAAAGATCTCTCTCAAATACAACTTTAAAATCATCACCTAAAAATGCAGATATAGATAGCAGATTCTTCTTCATTTTAGGTACATAAACAACATTTGAAATATGAAAATTACCACCTTCTCTTGACTTTAGGGTTACTATACCTATTCCTACAACATCCAAATCATTGCCATCTACAATAGTAACTCTTCTACATGAAGAATAGGAAAGAGAAGAAAACACATCTCTGCAACTTGTCATATGCTTTGTAGCACTTGAGCCAAATATCCAAGGACTTGCTGAAAGAACTTGTAAAGCTGCCTTATCAAAAGCTACTTTCTCAATGGTGATACAGGCATAAGAATCACCTTGAGATTTCCCTTTTTTATCATCTTCTGCAACATTACCTGATGCCTTTTTCTTTTCTGCTGCAATCCTTTTATAACATGCTGACTTAAAATGTCGAGGTTTCTTGCAGTAAAAGCATGTTACTTCCTTCTTCTTAGAAGACTTCTCTTTACATGTAGTAGATACAGAATCTGAAGTAGAAGGTGAAAGGGACTTACTTTCCTTTATGGATTGTTTTTCCTTCTTCTCATTCTTCTTCTTTTTACCCTTCGATGAAGATGAAAGTGCTTCTTCATTCTCTTCCATTCCCTTCAATTGATCTTCATCTTGAAGTAACAAGAACTCTAGCTCTTCAAATGTAACCTCTCTATCTCTTGTGGTAAGGGTAAGAGTGGTTATGAAAGACCGATATGAAATAGGAAGTGAATTAATCAACATATTTACCATTTCCTCATCAGATATCTCAACTCCTACATTTAGAAGTTGATCTCTCAAGTCAACGAGTCTTGTAATGTGGGTTTGAATTGACTCACCAGCTTTTATCCTTGTATTTGCTAGTTGTCTCCTTAAGTGAGCTTTCTTAGCTGGATTTCTGCTCTGAAAAAGGTTCTCAAGCTTCAACCAAGTTTGTCTAGAACTTTTGCAAAATCTGATATGTGGTAGAATATGCTTTTTGACACTCATTGCTATGAATGAAACACAAGGGATAATTAGAAGATCCATCCAACTTGTCTTCAATCTCAATTCTAATCTCACTCATCTTAACTAAGTGTGTATGTCAATTATGCTCTGATTCCAAGTGTTGGAATTTGGGGCCCTAGGATCATTCCAATACTAAAACCTTTTGAGCATACACACTTAATTAATTAAGACGATAGGTGAGAGTTAGAAAGAATGAGATCTTGAGACAAGGATAGGGAATGTAAGCTGGATGCTTACTCACTAAAAAATAGATGTCCAAATTACAACATGGGAGTACTACTCAACCACATAAAGTGGTGCACTCAACGACATAAAGAAGATAATGATACAAAATTTAGATTATATTCAAATAATCTAAGTGTGTGTGAAGTGAAGGAGCAATGAAGCTAACCTTATTCTCACAAAATAGTGTAACAAAATTGTAAATCAACCAACCCTAATTTTGAGATTATGATAGAGAAACCCTAAAAACAAATATAAGGTTAACTCACAAAAGATAGTCACCACCATCTTGTAGAATACTTCTTGCTCCAAGAGAGTAGCCTCTCCTTCACCAAATCTTCACCTCCTCCAAGAGTGTGAGACTCTTCCTCCTTGATCTCCTTGAGAGACTCTTGATGAGTTCTCCTTGAGTGAGTGAGTGAGTGTAAACAATGAGCATAGGCTCTCATTATATAGTTTTGATTGAAGCTCCAAAAGCAAATTTTCGTAAAGCATAAAGCTAGGATAAAGTACATCTTCATTGCGATCCATTTGCTTTATCAAAAAAGAACAAAAATGCATATGCCACGGCCAACGTGGGAATCCAACTCACGCAGGTGCTTTTCAAATTATATGGCGTAGCCAAGCTGCCCACCTTATTTCCTTGAAGAACAATATAAGGGACATACTGTTGTTACCTTTACAACAGTTTTTGGACCATAGGATATTGATTTCCAATAGAGAAACCCTTGGGAAAGTATCTTCAAATGCATGCCTTGAACCCTTGATTTGTTTTGAATAGTTGAGCTTGGTCTTGGGAGAAGCTTCTCCAAGTGCCAGCTTGGGGTGCACCTTAAGAATACTTTATCCGAACATTTGGAGAGCTTAGTCTTGGGAGAAGCTTCTGTAAGTGCCACCTTGGAGTGCACCTTAGGAATACTTTATCCTAACACTTAAAGAGCTTAGTCTTGGGAGAAGCTTCTCCAAGTGCCTGCTTGGGGTGCACATGAGAGGAGAAGCTTCTCCAAGCACCATGGGGTGCATGTGAGAGGAGAAGCTTCTCCAAGTGCCAGTTTGGGGTCCACATGAGAGGAGAAGCCCAATTTGATTAAGTGTCCATATGGTACTATGTGATACCACATGGTTGGACCTTATAAAATACCCAAATGGGAGATGCTTGATATCCAGCTTAGTCTCCAAGATTTTGAAGAAAACAATTTCTTCACTTGGGTCACACATGCAATAAGTCAATTATTTTTCTATGTCTTTCCTCAATGGATGCTATGATTTCATGAAATTGTTGATCTCTTTGAGGGTGCAAAGATTACTCTCCAAAACAACATTGTTCTTTCATATCAATACACTATTTCGTTCTTTTTTCTTTCTAGCCTAAAGAGCATAGTAAAGATCCTTGAATTCATGGAGATCCCCTTTTCACTCCCTTGGGTTCAAGGAGATATCAAGGGCATTTGGCATGCCATGTTTAAATATGGAGCCTCCCTAGCATGTTGTTGGGTCCAACTGGTAAAGGGCACATGTACTAATTTCTTTCAATTCAAAACGACATCAAGGGAATTAAAAGTGAGAGACAAAAGATGATATTTTTGAGACTCATGAGACTCTAGAAACACGTGAAAAAATGCAAAACCAAACTTTGAATTGGCCTCACGAAAATTACAAACAAACTTAGGTACAAAGAGGAGGTCAATTGTTGATGCCTTGCACTATTGCTTAACGAATTGTCAGTGGGAATGTGGAAGGTCCACCAAAAAGATGTGCAAATTTACTAAGAAAAATCAAGTAAATAGAACATTTTGATGATACAAATAATGAGTGGCATTTGCTGCAAGTCTCAAGGAGAGATCCTTGATTTCACTATGAGCCGGTTAATCATGGCCATTGTCTCCCCAATGCCTAATCTAAGAGGGAATTGTATGGATGCTATTCCTAGGGTTATGTAACCCAAGTTTTCAAAAAGCATCACCAATGACTCTTTCATCAAGTCTAAAGTTTTAAGAGTTATTCACTTCTTGCCCAAGAAAAAGATCCTAGGTCTGGATGCCCTCTCCAATAATTTTTTATTCCTTCAAAGACGTCATAGTGGATCCCCTTTCCAAGGTTAGCATATCATGTCATCCCCAAGAGCCTCAATGTGAGAGTTATTAAAAAAATCTCACAATAATGCTAGCAAGAATATTATCAAGAATTGGATATCAATCACCATGCTCCAAATGGGTTAGAGGATAATAACCAATTTCATGGTCAATAGATCAATGTCAAACCCTCTCAAGGAATGGACCATATAAGGATAAAAAGGCCTTCGTCAAAGGCTTATCCATCATTAAACTAACCATTTTGTATTTAAGAAGATATAGATTTTGCCATAGAGTAGGGTCAATGCTTCCTCTTCTTGAAGATTGGCTTAGATAAAGCTTACAATGACTTAGATTGGGATTTTAGCTTGCAGTCATTGATAGTAGTCAACTTTGATCATAAATTTATCAAGATGGTTTCAAGTCTTTTGGAGAATTCTACTTTAAGGATCAACATCAAGAGTAATCCCTCTTCCACAATTCCTCATACACAATCGATTAGATAAGGGTTTTTTGCTCCTTTTCACCACCATTATTAATGCTTTCGATTGCTTAATGGAGGTCCAAGCTAGGAGATGTGATATTTACAACATTTTTAATCCTTCTTAATGGATAGGACCGAATGGTTCTTATATGTTTTGGATGACACAACCTTCATTCAAAATAATCAAGAGTGTTAGGACATTTTGGACCTGCTTAGAAGCACTTTACATCATTTGCAAATCAAAGATCAATCATGAGAAGAATGCAATTAAACACCTCACTCAATTTTCTCCCCAATTCAATATTCATCATGGTCATAAAGAGATTTCAACAGAAAAATTTCTAAGTTGATTTCTTGATATCCCAATGGGATTCCAAGTCCCTTTGGCCCAAAGATGGGACTACATCTTTGGCAAGTTAGAAATCAAATAAGAGCATTGGAAAGGGCATTTAACTCTAGGTAGAAAGCAAGGTTAGGGTTATCAACACCTTCCTTATATCCTTCACCATCTACTTACTCTCTTCCTCTAGGCCTTCCAACAAGGAGTTTCACATGTTAGATAGTTCATGTAGGATTTTCATGTGGACTTGGAACCCTAATAGAATGGGGATCCCCAAGATCACACGAGACACCTATTCCCAAAGGATTGGATGGTCTAGGGATCTTTAACATGATGGCTATGGTGGTAGACAAATTGGATGTAAAGTGGCTAGAGAAAGATGTGGTCCAAAAAGAATGAATCGAGGGCCTAATATGATGTGTGAAACAAAGAGGAACTCTACTTAGTTGAGTCCCTCCTTTGGAAAGGCTAGGACCTAATTAATCCACCCTTTTCTCCCTTCAAACGACTCTTAAGGGATCATACCTTAAAATATTTTTATGGAAAGCATGCAATAATCTGAAGATGCAATGCCATACAAATTTTTACTAAAAGTGGGAAATCCACAAAAGAAAAAACATCTTGATTTTGTTCCCTATTAACAAGGTTCCACCCATACAAAAAGAACATATTTGTAGGGCCATGAGACTCTATTCGAAAGGATTATGATTTTGGAGGTAGCTATGGAACAACAAAACCAATAGGTCAATTAGACAAGAGGATATAGATAGCAACTTAGATTGGACTACAAGGATTAATGCATGTTTAAAAGAAATAAGAGAATAATATTAGAATAACTAATATGCCATAGATTAGGGTCAATCTTTCCTCTTCTTGAAGATTGGATTAGATAAAGCTTACAATGGATTGGATTGGGATTTCAACTTGTAGTCATTGAAAGACCTCAACTTGGGTGATAAATTTAACAAGATGGTTTTAACTCTTTGGGGAATGCTACTTTAAGGATCAACATCAAGATTAATCTCTCTTCCTCATTTCCTCATACACAATCAATTAGACTCTCATACACAATCAATTAGACAAGGATGTTATGCTCCTTGTGAATATATGTATATGTGTAAATGTGTATATGGGAATATGTGTGTATGTGTAAATATGTATATGTGAATGTTTATGTATGTAATTAATCAGATTATTAATATCAAATACCATTATTTATAGATTTCAATCAATCGAATGGAACTCCACCACCGTCTCCTAATCGTGCAAGGACTATATACTGTAAGTATATCAAACATTTAATTTTAAATATATTTGATAGATACATAACTGATATATTTTTTTGTTTCTTGTTATAAACAGATTCTGATCAATTAGAGGGCACTCCACCACCTCCTACCCATGCAACGACTTCACATGTGTCCTCCGATTTGAATTATGATGAATTTTACTATCAACAACATATTATATGTTGCTGTAACTCTTGCTATGGCACGTATCGAAGACCACAATTGGAATGTATTGAACATGAGGTAGAGTATGAGACTTTTGAGCATGCACCATCACCTGGTCAAGGTGGTAATGCTTGGGTATGTATTTTTTCTATAAATTAATGTCATTATTTTATTTTGAAAACCATATACAAAATCAAATTACTGTTGATATACAGGAATACTTGCTCGATGATGATGATGATAATTTTTCTCATAATGTTAATATACCTCGTACACGTCATGGACTTGCTCTTCATCAATTAGAAGCAAAGGTTTCTAGAAATCCTCTATCTCCTAGTTTAGAGACTGAAACGACTGGAGATTATCCATTGCCAGCTCGTGATCGTTCTCTAGTATGAACATATGATAGAACAAGATATGGAGGATGGAATAGAGGACCACTTCCTTTAGATGGAGAGGTTTTCAACTTTTGGGGTAATCGCTATATGATTGCGCCATCCACTATTACTAATGTTGGTCGTGGTCTCTTTATTGTAGAGGATTTTTATGTGCCTCCGAACTTTGAAGTCACTCTTATGTCATTTTGTTGTCCTATATATGGATGGGGAGATTGGCATCGACTTGCACATTATGTTCAAAGCATGAGTACTTATGGAATATGCTTGAATGCAACATCCCTTACTAGTAGAAGGATTTCACATGCAGAAAATGAAAGATTATATACTAATGGAAAACCTTACACACATGGAAATATAGTAGGTTTAATAAATAATAGTCGAGGGTTACATAATAGTTTAAGGACTAATTGCACATTTGAGGAGCGTGAAAATAGTCATGAATCACCATACATGAGTAGAGATGTATCAAGATACATAGTTGCCAATCCTATTACTACATTACATGCTGGTGATGAATTATTAGTGAATTATGGATGGCGTAGACCTCCAAGAGTGTTGGAAACAATGATCAAATAGTCCAAAGTGTTCAAAACTCGAAAGCATAGGTTGCAACTTTTATATGATCTCTTCAAGCAAAAGAAGAGAGCGACTTGGTTAAGGCAAGGGCCTCCCAGACTGCTCACGAGGGTTCAAATCCCGTTCACTGCAATTGCATGGAGGACTTTTAGAAAAGCAAAACGAGTTCACGTAGTTTTTTCATGAGTGACATTTTTGTCAATAGCGATCGTGCTTTATTGGAGGAGCTTTTGGAGTGTTTTTCGAGTCGCCAACTACTATATAAGAAGATCTTTGGCTTATTGTTCAGTTCATCCTACACCTTTTGCAACACAAGCTTTGGAGCTTGGTCCCTCATCAGTGGTGGTCTTAGTACATGGGTTAGCCATGGTGCTATTTTGGAGCATGTTGAGGAGCGGCTATGGAGTTCTTCTTGAAGAAGAAGAGTGTGCTCACACTCTTGTTTATGGAGAGGACTTATCTATTAGCAACTTGGTGGTGTGGATCGGCCATCCACATGATGTTTTTGAAGATTGTCTTCTACATGAAGATTTCGGGTTACTTCAAAGACATTGGATGGTGGCTAACATAAGATTTGCATCTTATGTTAAGAATTTAGGTACATATTCTCTTTATGCACACAGGTACTACTTGGAGTTTATGGAGGTAGTGTCATCCATATCAGGAGGAGTCCTATTGGGCATAGGTACAAGAGAATCAGTACATGTATGCTTTATGCATATTTGGATGAGGTATTCAAGAAGGTATATTCATATGAGTTTGAGGATTTCAGACAGCAAACTTGTTAGCATTCTTTGCTACTTTTGAAAGTATGTGATCTTTCACACACGTATCTGACTCAGTTCAGATGAGGGTTTGGTAAATATCAGTTTCCAACTGATCCTACCTCTTTTTGTCACTCATATTCTACAACCTGTTAGTTCACACATCTCATATATATTCAGATTTTTGTCCATATATCTGAATATGTTTGTTACATTTGTACATTCACTCTTCCATCTATTTTTGTTCACATAGATTGGTTGAGAGTTTTGCTCCCACATTGTAAATTGACATTTGTATATATGTTAGTGTGAGTAAGCAGTGATTTACGTAACACTTTACACATGTTGTTTAATCTTTCTCTATCTTTGTCTCATCATTTGTATGATTAAATGTGGTATGTTTATGTTTTGTCAATATTGGAAGTTTGCTAGATTCTATGTTGTAGATCCTGGACCTATGGAACTATGGACCCGTGATATTAGTTATGGGCCTACTAAATTTCCAACATTTGGTATTAGAGCTTTAGGGTTTTGGTATGAGAGCATCCAGATTCCCAGGTTCCCAGACTTCTAGATTTACAACATATGATTTAAGAGCATCTTCTAACATTTGACATTCGACACACACACACTTAATCTAGATGAGTAAAGATTTGAGAATTAGACAATTTAGTCACATGTTTATTCATCAGTATGGAGTATGAAGTTGATGATCTATTAGCAACCAAATACTTTTGGAAGAGTAAAGATACTTTACAAAAGATTGTTTGAAGACCAAGACTTGATGAAGGGAAGGCTACTTCAAATTCAAGGAAGAACAATGGTTTGGAGAAGATGAAGGAATCAGATCAACATCAAATCACAGGTATCAGTTTCTACTATCAGATTATCATTTGGAGGTCATATCTTAGAAGAGTAGTTATGAAGAGATTTGAAGGATTCAAGGAGTGGTTTTATACACTTTCATTTTTTGAAAGTTAAAAGCATTAGCTACATCAAAACATGTATGTAGAGGTTTTTTTGGACAGTTTTGATAGATCTCTTTCATGGCAAGAAAGATCATCTAAGAAGACAAATTTGAAGATGAGATGAGTTTTGTTTTCAGCCAACCTTGTCTGGTAAGTTGGTTGGATATCCAAGTACAGAATTTGATCTAGGTACACTACAGAGGTAATTCAATATTTAGCCAATTCAAGGTAAAAGGTTGGTGAATTCAATCATATCAGTCACATTTGAAGCAGAATTTTGATTCAAAGATATGAGGAGATGGTAAAACATGATTCTATATTCACTTCCATTTGTATACCATGTTTGTTTTGTCTCTTACTCTTAGTATTAGAGGAAGAGAAAAATTCATTTGAAGAAGATAAGTGTGCTTGCTACTTCAAGATGAATAGAACAAAAGGTATGGAAGAGAAGTTTGAAGATGTCGACATCATTAGGTGGAAGAAAGATGTAGAAAAAGAAGGTCCAACAATTCCAAAGGAAAAGTAAGACTTCCTTTTCTCTTATATTTTCCATATACTGTTCCTAATTTTATCCTCTACATCCAAAGACAAGTCTACGAGAACATCTTGTGTGAAGATAGTATAAAGAAGAAGCAGTTTCTTGCTTTGCATTATACTTGATCATGATTTAGTAGATTTGACAAAGAATTGCATTGAGAGAAAGAAAAGCAACAGATTTTGAAGGCAACTTGTATGTTTTGACTCATATGTATGAGTTATATATAAGTTGAAGTTTTTGAGCAGGCAACTTATATGTTCCCTCAACACTAGTGTTGTACCAAAACAGGACACTATAGTGTCCTTTTTTTAATAAATAAAAAAAATAACACAAACTAATCAAATAAAATTTTGAAAAAACCTTAAAGCCCCATAAAGACCTATACCTAGATTGTCTATAAAAAATATATATTTTTAAAAATAACCTTTTTTGACAACTTAAAATATAGAAATGATTTAATATGGTTGAGAAAACCTGCTTTTCTATAATTTTATATATGAAACATGTTGCATAGTTACATCTATAAATGGTTCCTTCTAGTAATCTAAAAAATTCATCAAACATTGTCTCTTTTTTAGGACACTAAAGTGTCCAAGGACACTAAAGTGTCCAAGTACAACACTAGTGTCAAAGAATTCATGGAGTGTCAATTCAGAGCTACTTGGTATATGACAAGTTGCAAAGAAGTATATTTTTTCTTTATCTAACTCTTGAGGCAAAAGATTATTTGTAGAAGATGTTGGAGAATTGAAGAGAGGTTTTATGTATGGAAAAGTTACCTCATATTCAGTATTTTTAGAAAACTTCAGAAAATTCAGATTTTTGATGTACTAGTCAGCTGAAGAATCTACTTTCGATGATTGTGTTGTTTTTTGTATACATGCTTGTATTCAAAAAAGGTGTTCCATCAGATCCTATCACTTGATTGAGAAGTGGAGTTAGCCAAAAGAAATTCAATTAGATACTATCACATTTCACCTGGGTAGAATATGAAGATATCAAATATCAACTTGCAGCTTTTGGAGTTCTCAAGGTGAGAAGTTTGTCCACTTATGTTTCAAGTAGGAGTTACAAATTCTTGGGAAGGATTTGTTTGAAGAAAAGTTTTACAACTTTGTGAGAAGCATGGACACTTGGAGACATTCAGGTAGCAAATCAAACATTCAGTCATGAAGGTCTGATGAGAGCAGATTCTACACAGGTATTTTGTTGGATAGATCTTATATGATCTTGGATGATCTTGGATGATCTTCAAAGATCTTGAATGATCATGAAGATATTGAGTATTTATGAGTCAGATATCTATCCTTTGTTTGAAAAGTTCTTAGCATTGGAAGAAGTAAGTCAAAGATTCAGATTCTATCATATTTATGTTGCAGAGAAATAGAAGAAGATACTTGTTATGTTGCAGAAGGTTATGAAACCTAAAATGCTTTTAGTAAGGTTTTTATATAGTTCAACTAACCTTATTCTAGATTTTGGGAAGCTGAGGAATGATAGGGAAAGCTATTGGCATGTGTGCAATGCTAATAAAAGGGTTTAGATTATTTGTTTCAGACACAAGGATTAATGTTATGAAAAATCAGATTTATGAAGGAAGACGTTCTAGATTTCATAAAGTCTGATATATTTGAAGAATTATGGATACAAGTGTTAAATCATCTAGGGGGGTGATGAAACATGAAGAGTTATTTTTTAGCCATATGTGAAAGAATACAAAGTCATACCTATAAGAATTCGAGGTATTCCTGTATTTCCTTTGTTAGTTTCTCTATATGTTCTAGCTTTGAAAGAAGAAGGAAGAAGGAGAATGTTTGGAGAAAGTTCCTATTAGAATGTTCCTATTCAGGAGAAGGTTCCAAAATTCTATTGAAGAGAAGCTTGATATTTCAGAGAGGTATGTTTTAGAGGTGCACACATATATGTTTATACCAGGTTCTGAAGGAAAGAGGTATGAAGGATTTACGGATTGAACAAGAATGAAGACATGATGGCATCATAGATTTTTTTATGAGACTCGTGAGTTGAGTTGGGTTGAGTTGACTTGAGTTAAGTTGAGTACAGTCAGAGATGAACCAACAGTGTTCATAATACACTAAGTTGTGAGTTGTCAGTCACAGGTTCCAAGATTCAGTTCTTTATTTTGTTTAGTGTATCTACATGACACAACAGAAGTATGTTGAGAAAACTTTCTTAAGGTAAATGCAAATATGTGGATCCTAGTGTATGTTTTCAGGTTTGAGAAAGCAGGAGATAGCAGGTTCAGAGTTAGTACATGCTACATTTGTTGTCAAGCAAATGATTGCTTGATGTGTATTCTGTTGGATATCTAGTTTGCATATTTTCTCAGGTATTATGGTTCATATTCAGCAAGTTCAGTTTTGTGAAGTTTGAAGGAAAGTGAAATTCAGTTTTGAAGAAGACTTTTGAAGGAAAGGTTTGAAGGTCAATTTTGGGAGTACAAGTTTGAAGCTTGTGACATTTTGCAACGAATGAAGTTATATATCTAGTCCAGTTTGTACCATTGTGACATTGAAGGGGGGATTGTTGGAAACAATGATCAAATAGTCCAAAGTGTTCACAATTGGAAAGCATAGGTTGCAACTTTTATATTATCTCTTAAAGAAAAAGAAGAGGGTGACTTGGTTAAGGCAAGCGCCTCCCAAACTACTCACGCAGGTTCAAATCCTATTCACTGCAATCACGTGGAGGACTTTTAGAAAAGCAAAACAAGTTCGCGTAGTTTTTTCATGAGCGACGTTTTTGTCAATATCGATCGTGCTTTATTGGAGGAGCTTTTGGAGTGCTTTTCAAGAGTATCCAACTATTATATAAGAAGAGATTTGGCTCATTGTTCAATTCATCTTACACCTTTTGCAACACAAGCTTTGGAGCTTGGTCCCTCATTAGTAGTGTTGCTCTTAGCACATGGGTTAACCATGGTGCTATTTTGGAGCATGTTGAGGAGTGGCTATGGAGTTCTTCTTGAAGAAGAACAATGTGCTCACACTTTTGCTTATGGAGAGGACTTATCTATTAGCAGCTTGCTGGTGTGGATTGGCCATCCACATGGTGTATTTGAAGATTGTCTTCTACATGAGGATTTCGGGTTACTTCAAAGACATTTGATTGTAGTTAACATAAGATTTGCATCTTGTGTTAAGAATTCAAGTACATATTCTCTTTATGCACACATGTACTACTTAGAGTTTATGGAGGTAGTGGCATCCATATCAGGAGGATTCCTATTTGGCATAGGTACAAGAGGATCAGTACATGTATGCTTTATGCATATTTGGATGAGGTTTTGGAGAAGGTATATGCACATGAGTTTGAGGATTTCTGACAGCAAACTTGTTAGCATTCTTTGCTATTTTTGTAAGTATGTGATCTTTTACACACGTATCTGACTTAAGGTCTTCCAGTTTGCTGAATATCAATTTCCAACTGATCCTTCCTCTTTCTGTCACTCATATTCTACAACTCACACATCTCATATATATTTAGATTTCGGTCCATACATCTGAATATATTTGTTACATTTGTACATTCACTTTTCCATCTATTTCTGTTCACATAGAGTGGTTGAGAGTTTTGCTATCACATTGTAAATTGATATTTGTATATATGTTAGTGTGAGTAAGCAGTGACTTACGTAACACTTTACACATGTTGTCTAATCTTTTTCTATCTTTGTCTCATCATTTGTATGATTAAATGTGGTATGTTCATGTTTTGTCAATATTTATGTTTAAAGTTTACTTTTTATTCATTTATGGAATACTAATGTTTTTTATTCATGTGTGTAGATTCCAACGTATGATGTTGATGATATTCCTCCACAACATTCACAATTGTCAGTAAGACCTCATTTATCAGAAGCTTCTATGAGGAGGCCACATAAAACTGGTCCTATGGAATATGCAAGGTTGAAAGATCTATATTCAAAAGAAGATAAAGTACAAGATTTGTGTGACAATGATGAAGATGATGGCATGGAAGATTTTATTGAGGATTGGTATCAAAATGATAGTGAGAGCATTGATATTTCTAAAAATGAGAAATATCTTCGAGAGGAATGTATAAAGCATGTATATGAAGGAAGTCGTTCGACAGGACTAAGTGTGAGCTTACTTATTCTCAATCTTCAAAATCGTTTTGGGTGGAGTAATGTATCTGTTTCAGCACTATTAAAGTATAATTTTCAATTTTCTATCTATTTATATATATACATGCATAATATATACATATAAATACATGCATATATAGACATACACATAATTATAAATGAGTTCATACACACATATAAACATAGACACACATACACATGTTATAAAATGGGAGACAGCTAGACGATTTAGTGGTCTAGATATCTATATGAAAGTCTACAAACCACAATAAACAAAAAGAAAATTAGAAATGAAATCAAATATACATAGGTACACATGCATACATACACATACATACATACACACACTGTTCATGAAGAAGCTCCATGTGCATGGACCAACGAGTCTTCTTCAAAAATAACAGATGAGGTATTATCAAGTAAGGGAGTTTCATTTTTATTACAAGAAAAAAATGATGTTTCTACTTTTGTAGCATATAATAGCGAATGCATGCAAGCATTCCTTAGCGAGTACGAATAGGAACTTCAAAATCTCTGAAGTAGGCGAAGAAACAAAAGATATAGACGTAATCTCGATAATAATGAGATTACAAATATATCTTCTTTCACAGATTGGCTATATAGTCGTTTGCAATGCGCCAATGCAAATAATGAAGAAATCTCAGATGAGTAGAGAGAGTTGATGATAGGTTGTAAACGAAAGGTAATTTTATTTTAATAATATTTTATTTTTTACATATATGTATATTAGTTTCTATTTACTAATCTAATTTCTTTTGCAGGCTCGAATGTTCACTAATATGTGGGATTTTGGATAGCATATTAGAATCAAAGCCATTGATTCTTTACGTAAAACAGAGGATTCTAGTATTGTTGCTTCTTTCAAGCAACTATCACGTGCTAACTCAAAAGACACGAACCTTATAGATGGTGAACTTGGTTATGTGGGAATTGTTGTTGATATCTACGAAATATCATTTCGTACATTCAAACAGGTAGAAAAAAGTGTATAGTTTTTATGATAGAGTTAGTTATTTTTTAAAGCACCTAATAATGGGTTTTTGTTTTTATATGTTTTGATAGGTCATTTTGAAGGTTGACTAGTTTCGAGCCGAGTATAAAGGTAATAATTCCTCATTAAGAAAGGAATTATCTGCGTTTTGGGCAATTGATTCTTCCAAGGTAATGCGATCTAGTAAAGAACCATATATTCTTCCTAGGCATATTGAACAAGCATTTTTTTTATAAAAACCCAGATGCTCACCCTTGGTGGCAAGTCATTCATGTTCAACCTAGAGGCAGGTCATTGTTTGAACAATTTATTGTGAGAGAGATTGAAGAAAGTCCTCTTGATGATTCACCATCAGATACTGATACATCAACATCTGAAAGAGAAATTAGAATCATTGTACATGATAATGATACATATCTTTTTGATGAAGAGGATAATACTCTACATGTTGATTCTACTGATGAAGAAGACGAATTACCAGAAATCGATATTAATCCATCAATAGATGATGTGATTCATGAGAACACAGATTTAACAATAGAAGAAATAAATGAAATCAATAAGGATAATGAAGATGAGACTATATTGATGTCTTACCAAAATGATGGCAATAATGAAAGCATATCAGCAGATTAGATAGTAAATTCTACTTTAGTTATCGATCAATAACTTGAAGCTTCTGAATGGATATTAAATAACTAATTCTTTATTCAACTTGAATATCGATGAACCTAGAGAGATGAAATCATGTTCATTTAAGTTAGAACATGAAGCTTAGGGGTATGCCTAATTATTTTATATTTAGCTTTATCTTTGAGGAGCAAATTTTTCTCATGCATGTATGCATATGTGTGTGTATTCATGTGTATTATATGTATACATGTGTTAGTATGCATATATATGTGTTTCATGTATATGTATGTGTGTGCATGTATGTGATATATGTATACATGTGTTAGTATGCATACATGTATATATGCATATGCATTTTTGTAAAATATTCATGTAATATATGCAAGTGTTTATAATTGTGTATGCATGTATAAGTATATGTGTGTGCATGTTAGGCATGTATATGTGATGTGTACATGTATATATGTATATGTGTCTATGTGTAAATGTGTACATGTAAATATGTATGCATGTATATATATTTATGTGTGCATTTAGGCATGTATGTGTGATGCATAATGTATCTACTCCATTTTATATTTATGTATGTGTATCTACTCCATTTTATATTTATGTATGTGTATCTACATGATGTGTATATATCTTTATATATATTATGATCCTCTTTGATTCGAGTAGCTATATATAGAGGCATAAGGTTGGGAGGAGAGACATCTCTCTAGTAGGACGTCAGAGGAATAGATGCAATGTGTACATATACTTCAATCATATGGCTAAAAGATTGAATTAGAGTTTCTAAATTAGGGGTTTTAAAACCCTAATATCAAAATTAGTGTTTTCCAATTAGGATTTTTGAAATAGGATTTCTGAATTAGAATATTTATAATAGGGTTTTTGAATTAGGATATATATATATATATATATATATATATATATATATATATATATATATATATATATATATGTATGTATGTGTGTGTGTGTGTGTATGTATGTGTATCTATATGTGCATATGCATGTGTTGTGTGTGTCTATGCATGTGTATATGTATATATGCATGTAAATATGATTATGTGAGTCTATGTGTGTGTACATATGATTATGTATGTGTATGTGTCTATGTGTGTATTCATTATATGTGCATAACTGCATGCATGTGTATGTGTGTGTAAAAATGTGCATGTATGTGTGTATGTATAAATGTGCATATATGTGTATATGTGTGTAAATGTGCATGTATGATGTTTATGTGTGTGTGTATGCATGTATTTGTACCTCTAGTTTCATTCTTTTCTCTATCTCTCTCTCATATACATACATACATACATAAACACACATACTCATATCCACACATATATATACATAAAGCAATGCGTACCATGGATTATTGCGACGATGAGCCATAAGTGTCTGCATTTCTATTAGACACTAGTTATGTAGCCATCCTGTCCCAAACTCTGTCTCAAGTGAATTAAGTACGTATTTTTTATCCCTCTCATCATGCTCACTACAAAAATAAAAAATCATGTAAATAAAACATAAGATATTTATTTCAATTTATATGTAAAATTTATACTTACTTCAGCTGTAAGTGGACAAGGCGTAGGTAAGAGTCGCATAATGCTTGCATTCTTCTGTTGAACTCCAATCCATTCCCTATGTACACAATGTTCCCCTCTGGCTCTATATCGCACTCTGGCCCTAAGGTGCCGCATGTCCTCATAGGCACCTGTGCTCTTCTATCATGATCTGGAGGTGGTATAGGTGTCCTGAAAATAGAGAGATAAAAATAAATAAAAATATGTGTTATAATGTCATTAAAAAAAATTGTGAAAAAAAAAACATACTTATGAGCAGATAGTTGTCTTCTTGCATGTGGAGCTGCAGAAGAGCCCTCCTTTGATCGCTGAGTAAGCATCTGGATCGTATAATCCAACTCATCATCACCCATCTCTCAGTACTCATGCATGATGATCCCTAGAGTATCAAGCGGAAATCTTGCTCTCATAAAAGTTTTTATGAGAGTGAGTTTCATCTTTTTCTCTCTACTAGGATCCATAATACCTGTACATATAAAACAAAATGGGTTAGAAATCAATATATATACGTGTGTATATGTGTATGTAGCTTTATATGTGTATGTAGCTGTATATGTGAGTGTGTGTATGCATGTAAGCATGTATGTATGCATATGCATGTGCATTATGTATGCAAATGCATGCATGTGTGTGTGTATGCATGTAAGTATGTATGTATGTATATGCATATGCATTATGTATTCATATGTATGCATGCATGTGTATGTGTGTGTATGCATATATATGTGTGTATGTCTCTATGTGTCTGTCTATGCATATATGTGTGTGTATGTGTCCATGTGTGTGTGTGTATGTGTGTGTACCTATTTGTGTGTGTGTCTATGTGTGTATATACGTGTGTATCTGTATATATGTGTCTATATGCATGTGTATGTATGTGTGCATATGTAAGTGGATGTGTGCATGTGTGTGTGTAAGTGTGTATGTGTGTGTATATGTGTGTGTCTATGTGTGTATATACGTGTGTATCTGTATATATATGTCTATATGCATGTGTATGTGTGTGTGTAAATGTGTGTGTGTAAATGTGTGTGGATGTGTGTATGTGTGTGTGTAAGTCTGTATGTGTCTATGTGTGTGTGTATCTGTGTGTAAGTTTGTATGTGTGTATGTGTGTGTGTCTATTAGTGTAAGTGTGTGTGTGCCTATGTGTGTATGTCTGTGTGTTTGCATGTGTAAGTGTGCCTGTATGTGTGTGTGTGTCTATGTGTGTGTGTGTAAATGTGTGTGTATGTGTATGTGTCCATGTGAGTGTATGTATCTATGTGTGTGTATGTGTCTATGTGTGTATGTGTCTATGTGTGTATGTGTATGCATGTAAGCATGTATCTATGCATATGCATGTGCATTATGTATGCATATGTTTGTGTATGTGTGTGTATGTCTATGTATGCATGTAAGTATGTATCTATGAATATGCATATGCATTATGTATGCATATGTATGCATGTATGTGTATGTGTCTGTATGTCTCTTTATGTGTGTGTGTATGCATATATATGTGTGTATGTGTGTGTGTGTGTCTCTCTACATGTGTGTGTGTGTGTCTATGTGTGTATATGTATGTGTGTGTATGCATGTCGGCATGTATGTATGCTTATGCATGTGCATTATGTATGCATGTGTGTATGTGTGTGTATGTCTCTCTATGTGTATGTGTGTATGCATATGTATGCATGTGTGTGTATGCATGTAATTATGTATGTATGCATATGCATGTGCATTATGTGTGTATGTGTGTGTATGTGTGTGTGTATGTGTTTGTGTGTCTATGTGTGTATGTGTGTGTATGCATGTGTATGTGTGTGTAAATCTGTGTGTATATGTGTGTGTATGTGTGTATGTGTGTGTATGTGTATGCATGTATTTATGCATATGCATGTGAATTATGTATGCATATGCATGTGCATTATGCATGCATATGCTTGTGAATTATGTAATATGCATATGTATGCATGTGTGTGTATGTGTGTGTATGCATGTAAGTATGTATGTATTCATATGCATATGCATATGCATTATATATGCATATGTATGCATGTATGTGTATGTGTGTGTATGTCTCTCTATGTGTGTGTGTATGCATATATGTGTGTGTATGTGTGTGTATGTGTGTGTATGTGTGTATGTCTATGTGTGTATATGTATGTGTGTATGCGTGTGTATGCATGTAAGCATGTATGTATGCATATGCATGTGTGCATTATATATGCATATGTATGCATGTGTGTGTATGCATGTAAGTATGTATGTATGCATATGCATATGCATTATATATGCATATGTATGCATGTATGTGTATGTGTGTGTATGTCTCTTTACAGGTGTGTGTGTGTGTATGCATATATATGTGTGTATGTGTATGTGTATATGTGTGTATGAATTTAAGCATGTATGTATGCATATGCATGTGTAGTATGTATGCATATGTATGCATGTGTGTATGTGTGTGTATGCATGTAAGTATATATGTATGCATATGTATGCATGTATGTGTATGTCTCTCTACATGTGTGTGTGTATGTGTCTATATGTGTGTATGTGTATGTGTATGTGTGTGTGTGTCTATGTGTATGTGTGTCTATGTGTGTATGTGTGTGTCTATGTGTGTATATATGTGTTTGTATGCATGTGTATGTGTGTGTGTAAATGTGTGTGGATGTGTGTGTGTAAATGTGTGTGTGTATATGTGTGTGTATGTGTATGTGTGTGTGTGTCTATGTGTTTATGTGTGTGTGTATATATATATATATATATATATATATATATATATATATATATATATATATATATATATATATATATATATATATATATATATATATATATATATATATATATATATATATGTCTATATGCATGTGTATGTGTGCGTGTAAATGTGTCTAGATGTGTGTGTATGTGAATAAGTGTGTATGTGTCTATGAGTATGTATGTGTTTATGTGTGTGTATGTGTCTATGTGTGTGTATGTGTATGCATATGCATGTGCATTATGTATGCATATGTGTGTGTATGTGTGTGTATGCATGTAAGTATGTATGTATGCATATGCATATGCATATGCATATACATATCCATATGCATTATGTGTGTGTGTGTGTATGTGTGTGTGTGTCTATGTGTGTGTATGCATGAATATGTGTGTGTAAATCTGTGTGTATATGTGTGTATGTGTGTGTATGTGTGTGTATGTGTATGCATGTATCTATGCATATGCATGTGCATTATGTTTCATATGTATGCATATGTGTGTGTATGCATGTAAGTATGTATGTATGCATATGAATATGCATTATGTATGCATATGTTTGCATGTATGTGTATTTTTGAGTATGCCTCTCTCTATGTTTGTGTGTATGCATATATGTATGTGTATGTGTGTGTGTGTCTATGTGTGTATGCGTGTGTATGTGTGTGTATGCATGTATGTATGCATATGCACGTGCATTATGTATGCATATGTATGCATGTGTTTGTATGCATGTGTATGCATGTAAGTATGTATGTATGCATATGCATATGCATTATGTATGCATATGTATGCATGTATGTGTATGTCTCTCTACATGTGTGTGTATGCATATATATGTGTGTATGTGTGTGTATGCATGTAAGCATGTATGTATGCATATGCATGTGTATTATGTATGTGTATGTATGCATGTGTGTGTATGTGTGTGTATGCATGTAAGTATGTATGTATGCATATGCATATGCATTATGTATGCATGTGTACAATTGTATATGTGTGTGTGTGTATGTCTCTTTACGTGTGTGTGTGTGTATGCATATATATGTGCATATGTGTATGTGTGTATGCATGTGTATGTGTGTGTATGAATTTAAGCATGTATGTACGCATATACATGTGCATTATGTATGCATATGTATGCATGTGTGTGTATGTGTGTGTATGCATGTAAGTATGTATGTATGCATATGCATATGCATTATGTATGCATGTATGTGTATGTGTGTATGTCTCTCTACATGTGTGTGTATGTGTCTATATGTGTTTGTATGTGTGTGTGTATGTGTATGTGTCTATGTGTGTGTCTATGCGTGTATATACGTGTGTATCTATATATATGTGTTTGTATGCATGTGTATGTGTGTGTGTAAATGTGTGTGGATGTGTGTGTGTAAGTGTGTATGTGTCTATGTGTGTGTATATATATGTGTGTGTGTAAATGTGTGTGGATGTGTGTGTGTAAGTGTGTATGTGTCTATGTGTGTGTATATATATGTGTGTGTGTATGTGTATGTGTGTGTGTTTCTATGAGTGTATGTGTGTGTGTCTATGTGTGTATGCATGTGTCTATGTGTGTATATACGTGTGTGTGCGTGTGTATGTGTGTATGTAAATTAGTGTGTATATGTGTGTGTATGTGTGTGTATGTGTGTGTGTCTATGTGTATGTGTGTGTCTATGTGTGTATGTGTGTGTGTGTGTGTATGCATATGTATGTGTGTGTGTATGTAAATCTGTGTGTGTATGTGAGTGTGTGTGCGTATCTTGCTTCACAAGATGAGCTCTTGTCAGTTTCTCTCTATCTATCTCTCTCTCTCTCTCTCACGTCCAAATCTCGGCACAAATGTGCTAGGAGAAATCAAATTTTTTTTAACATTCCAGAGCATCCCTTATGCAATGCTCTGGAACACCATGATGTCGATTATGCGATGCTCCAGCGTCACAGGTAGTTTGCCAACATCATTAGAAGCATCATTGTTTAGCGATGCTATTTGCAATGCATAATTTTAGCATCGCATAAGTGATGCTAACTTCACTTATGCGATGATAGGTAAAAAAAAAACAGGCCCATTGCTTATGCGACGCTAGCATCGCATAAGCGACGAGCCATGATTTTTTTTCAATTAGAGGTTATCACTATGCCCCCTATTTGTCGTAGTGTTACACCATTTCCAAATCAAAGATCAATCATGAGAAGAATGCAATTAAATACCTCACTCAACCTCCTCCCCGATTCATTATTGATCATGATCGCAAAGAGATTGCAATAGAAAAAAATTCTAAGTTGATTTCTTGGTATCCCAATGGGATTCCAAGTCCCTGTGGCCCAAAGATGGGACTATGTCTTTGACAAGTTAGAAACCAAATAAGAGCATTGGAAAGGGCATTTAACTCAAGGTAGCAAGCAAGGTTAGGGTGATCAAAACGTTCCTTAACTACTCCACCATCTACTTCCTCTGTTTCTCAAGGCCTTGTGACAAGGGGTTGCACAAGTTAGAGACTTCATGTAGGAATTTCATGTGGACTCAGAACCCTAATAGAATGAGGATCCCCAAGATCAAAAGAGTCATCTATCACCTCCAAAAGGATTGGAGCATGAATCTTGGGCCTAATCTGATGTGTAGAAACAAAGAGGAACTCTCCTTAGATGGATCCCTCCTTTGGAAAGACCATGATCTAATTAGTCCACCCATTTCTCCCTTCAAAGTGACCCCTAAGGGATCAAACCTTATAATTTCTTTATGGAAATCATGTAATAATGTGAAGAGGCAATACCATACCAAATTTTACTAAAAGTGGGCAATCAATAGAAGAAAAAACATCTTCATTTTGTTCCCTATTAGTGAGGTTCCACCCATAAAAAACGAACATATTTTTCCACCTATAAAAAAGGAACATATCTGTAGGGCCATGAGACTCAACTCCAAAGGATATGCTATCGGAGGTAGCTATGGAACAACAAAACCAATAGGTCAATTAGACAAGAGGATATAGATAGCAATAGGTCAATTAGACAAGAGGATATAGATAGCAGCTTAGATTGGACTACGAGGCTTCATGCATGTTTAGAAGAAGAATAAGATTCTAATATAGAGAGGGAAAAAAAGGTTACTTTGATATGTTATTGTACTCCCACATGGGAGGCATTTAGCGGTGTAATGATGAAGACCTTGAATACATCCCTAACGTGCCTAGGGAAATCAACTCCCACACACTCTGAACCATAAGTGGTGGTTGCAATGGTCAACGATTAGATGGGGGCTGAACTTTAAATCCATTTGGTGTAGACTGATTCGGATAAAGAAGGTGGTTCTCCTTTAATTGGTTCTACATAGAGACATCTACACAATTTCGAGAATTCAAGTTGATAAACACCCCTCCAGGGTGTAAGAAATGCCTGAAAGAAGAGGAAGACACCAATCATCTCTTCTACTTGTGTCGGAGTAGTAGAAAGGTTTGGCACTCGATACAAAGAATCCTTGAGGTGAAAGTGAAGAGGCAACAAGCTATCCTAGAAGAGGCAATGGTAGCTCTTTGGAATGCTATTGGAGGTAAAGTGTTGTGGAAGATGTGGAAAGAGAGATGCATGGTAAATTCTGAAATTCCCTCTAGAGAGTCCACGGAGAGAACCCTAGCCTTGCTAGAGAAAAGAATAAGAGTGTTCCCTCCATTGAGACATTGATGATTATTGTAATGCTAAGAGATAACCTAAAAAAAAAGTGCCCCCGGGAAGGAGATGACAAGTTTATGAAGCTGATTTGTTTTTCCTCCTATAATCTAGTTCGACTCAAAAACTCTTTTTGTAACGTATGCACATCGATGGGTTGTAAAGCCTTCTCTCTTCCAGGGCGCTCTCACTTTCGGCTACCGGGCTACATGTTGAAGCTGTACATGGGTTTACAGTGTCTGTATTTTCTTGAACAGCGGGCGTTTGGTATTTTGTTCGCGACCAGAGCGCAGGCATATGTTGAAGTGTCAAACACCGTGATTGACAACCAGATGTGTCATAACCATGAGATTGACAACCGGACAGCGTTGATGAAGTTGTCCTGAATTACAGTAGGTTTGAAACAATGGCTGATTTGTTTGTGGTGTCGATGATCCGAACATCCTGTCTCACTGCGTCGGTACATGCTTCTTTGTATAACTTTCGTCTGCTTTTCTTGACAGCGGTTCTACTTTCGTATACTTTTTGAAGTTGTCCATGCATCCATACCTTGTTTGACTGCGTAATGAGTTGGCGTCTGGTATTCTCTTCGCACAGGCATGGAATTGTATTGTGAAGCTGATGGTGAGACAGATATGAAAGCATTTCTTTTGAAAGTGGAGACCACCATCACTCCTCTTGAGGAGAAGAAGAAGACGTAGAACTAATGTTGCGCGAGATTCGTGACCATCTCTCCAAACATACAGAGCTCAACACACATTTTGAGAAGGATAGATTGTTCTGCTGCAATTGTTTATGCACACAGTAGAAGACCTGCACTCTACTAAACAATGTTCTTTTACATGTAAAAGTCGAGCTTCATGCGGATATTTCCTGTCTTATTGATGGAGACAATCCGCATGATCTTATTACTGCAGAATCTGCATTCCCACATGGCAGACCGTTTAGATCAAATACAACGGAGTTGGATCCCCATATTTCCGAGCCACATATGTATACTGTATTATAGTTCCAAAACTATGATTTCTGTTAAGGAGAGAATATTGCCCATGTTAAGAAAAGAGAAGGGAAAGGAACTAAAAACCACTCAGTGATCTTACACTTTGATCAGTGGTTCCCTTAATGCTTCTTAAATCTCTCATATGCTATGCAAGAAACTCAATGAGATCTTACTAGAAAGCCAGATAACTAAGGAAATAAGAACATTGTTTTATAGCTGAGATTGAAAAAAACGGAACAGGCTTTAGAAGAAGTACAAAAGCCTTGGATTGCATTGTTTAGGTGAAAGTACTCATTCTCCAAGTAGAATTGTTGTTTGCTTCAAGGGTCATATCAAAAATTGCATAGAGTTTGTAGTAAATGTGAGAGTTACTGCTTTAGGTAATGACTTCCGTACATGCTGGTCTAATGGTAGAGAGTTTGTTGCATGACACTTAACTCTTTCATCACCTTATGATTAATCGTGCAGAAGATCAGAGAGCTCTATGTTGTGAAATGGAGGGAAAATAGTTAAAGAGAGTAAATGACTTTTCCCTACACAAAAGGACATACACCTATTATATTGGTTAGCAAGGGAATCGAGTAAGTACCTACTTTGGTACTTACAAACTAGCTCGACTTGGTTGGTTGATGATCTTAGATAATCTAAACCAAGCTAGTGTAGTTATACCACATGGGATTCATGAAAATCCACCAGATATGATATATGAGAGTTCCTTCTTGGTGCTCGGAACTAGGTATGTGATTTGCTTAGAGAAATTGTATTATATGGATTGGGGATGAGAACCATTGGTATGTGATAGTGGGGACTATCTCCCTTTCAAGACTGTTCTTCTATGCGACGGGAGAAAGGGGCTCATCATCCATATAGTATAATTTCTACTAGACTAAGGAGAGGCATTTAGAGAATATCTCTTAGTTTACATTGCACAAGCAGACCTATGGCGCTACTTAGACGTTTATTGACTCTACTTTCATAGTAGTTTTTCTTCATATGGGAGTTGGATTTTGCATTGATTAAGAAGGGAAATAGTTTGAGAGCTTATGTATTCTCATATTTATGGGAAGTAGAGCCAAACAAATCCATCAGAGTCTCTTTTAAGGGAAAGGTAAAAAGTGGAATAGATTCCACTACTAGAGCGTTCTTCCTTAGAAGAGATGAAGAGTCTATAATCTATAGATTGTATAGATAGAGTGGAATTCTTCTATCGAAGACAATAGGGAGATGAGATAGTCAATGGTTAGATTGTATCTTGATTGAAGACTTGAGAGATAAGTGTTTATGTCTATTTCTAGTGATGGTCTTTGACTAGACAAGATGATCTAGTTATTGACATTACTGAGAGTAAGAGTAGAGTAATGATTCCTCACTTTAGCGTTTTTTGAAGATGAGGTTATCAAACTCTTACTTTGTGCTTCATCATGACGATAATGATTGAGCATCAACTAGGAGAATGGGTACTTATGGATTGTCTTAATCTCAAGGAGGAATACTTTTTGCATTTGTCTGGAAACATATAGTGTCAATAAATGCTCTTCCAATAGAACTTAGTCCAACTTAATGGATGGCAAACCAAGGAACTCTTGGTTAGAGGAATGTATAGATTTCATTTTGCTACCAAGGAATTCTTATATGTGAGCTAGGATCATGGATTTTCATAGATCACAAGGTAATTCAAAACTGTTACTTCTGAGTAAACTCAAGGTTAGGAAGACCTATAGTAGCATGAGGGTAAGTCTATCATCTTAGGTAGAAAGGTTTGGAGTCACTTTTCTATGGGACTTTGCTCTTTGTTTTACAAGATTGTATGGTTTATTATCTCCATTACAATATGATGAATTTTGGTTGACTTAGCACTCATCACTTATCAATCCTTTTATTACTCCATAGGGGAAACATCACATGGGCTTATGTCACATTAGTGATGTTAGAGGTTATGGGGTGACAATTTGGAAGTTAAGTGTATATGGGAGACAATAGGCACCACTGATTGTTTCCCACCTTTTAGATGATCTCATATGATGCCTCTCAAGGGGAAGCATATGGGGAAACAACACAAAGATATTCCCATGTACTATTCATACATGGGGTTTAGGGGAGTTCGAACACTTTCTTCTACTTTAAGGAAATTTTCTCTACATTTTCGAGGACAAAAATGTTTTCAAGAGGAAGGAAATGTCACATTACATTATGTGTGGAAGCACCCCTTAAGTTTTTGTGGGCATGTATGCCACATGGCATTAGATAAGTGCAATCCCTTATTGGAATGTGTTAGTAGAAGAGAGAGACTATAACATACATGAGAAAGGTTTGAACGATGGTAGGGGGTGATGTGTATCTCTATGTGTGTAGGTTGTAGGGATTGTTCATGAGATCCAAGAGTTTTCATGCAAAAGAGTTTGGTGTTATGTGATACATTCCATAGAGTTACAAAGTAGACAATAGCATCACCCAAAAAGGAACTTGTTTCCAAGTGATAGTTTGGTCCAACTTAAGGGATTTGTGAGCTTGTTTTCACATAGTGGTCCTCTTAGGGCAAGAGAAAAAGAGGTGGCTGATGTCCTTCCTTTCTCTATAACATCTTTTGCACCAGAGAGGATCACCAAAAAATTTGTTGGCTCTAAAATTGTTCCTAATTCTGCCGCAAAGAATTTTCCATAAGAGGACCACCTTCTTGCTTTCCATCAATGAATGCTAGATATCTTTAAATTTGACGTCCCATCTGATCCATGGCCAATTAATGCATCATTTCTTATTCAGATTGCGGTGCACATTTGGGCTTCTGTCATATCCTAAAATGCCTTCAATCTTGCTATAATTGCTCCACTTGAAAAGAATAAGAGACTAATATTAGAATAACTAATATGTCGTAGAGTAGGGTCAATGTTTCCTCTTCTTGAAGATTAGCTTAAATAAAGCTTATAATGACTTAGATTGGGATTTCAGCTTGAGTCATTGAAAGACCTCAACTTAGGTGATAACTTTATTAAGATGTTTTTAGCTCTTTGGGGGAATGCTACTTGAAGGATCAACATCAAGAGTAATCTCTCTTCCTCATTTCCTCATACACTATTAGACAAGGATGTTATGCTACTTTTCTGCAACATTATTAATGATTTTGATTGCTTAGGAGGGGTCGAAGTTAGAAAGTGTGATATTTAGAACATTTTTAATTCTTCCTAATGGACAGGACCGAATGGCTCTTATATGTTTTGGATGACAAGAACTTCGTTCAAAATAATCAAGAATGTGTCAGGTCATTCTGGACCTGCTTACACACAATTTACACCATTTCCAAATCAAAGATCAATCATGAGAAGAATGCAATTAAATACCTCACTCAACCTTCCTCCCCGATTCATTATTGATCATGGTCGCAAAGGGATTGCAATAGGGTAAATTTCTAAGTTGATTTCTCGGTATCGAATGGGATTCCAAGTCCCTATGGCCCAAGGATGGGAGTATGTCTTTGGCAAGTTAGAAGCCAAATAAGAGCATCGGAAAGGGCATTTAACTCAGGGTAACAAGCACGGTTAAGGTGATCAACAACTTCATTATCTACTCCACAATCTACTTCCACTCTTAACAACAAGTCATAAGAAACAAGAACTATGTCATAAATAGAGAACACCCACATCAAAATCAAGCAAATTGCATCTTATGTTTGAAAACCCTTTATACCGGTGTACACATATTTAAAAAAAAGAGCTCAAAATGTGGCCAAAATTTCACTCAATTTAATATTGACATTTCCAAAATCTAGATAAAAAAATATAAAAGTGATAAAAAAGCTTATACAAAAACTAAAAATTGAACATGTTTTCAATGGTGGATATCAGATAGTTATTCAAAATTGCTATAGAACATGGTTTCATTAAGAAAAATACTTAGGAGCATTTATATAAGCTTTAAAAATGTTTGAACTTTCAACTCAATTCACAACTTTCTTGATATGTGTCTACACCCCCATCATCTGATGCACTTGATTCAGTCTGTGACTGTTGAGAGCTCTCTTCTTCTTCTTCTAGATCCACAAGAGCTCTATCTTTATCCAAGTACATACCAAATTCTGCAGGATCATGCACATATCTTCTTGTTTGCCTATGATTAGCTATACCACATACATCTAGAAGCTTTCACTTTATCATATTGATGGTTGCTTTCCTAAAGTGCCCCGTCTTTGTCAAGGCAAAATCATAAACAAGAATATCTACATCATCCATTTTAAGAGTGCATGTGCTTTTAATATTCTTTTTCTTTCTTTAGCCTGTTTGTTTGGTCTCACATACCATTTCTAAGTTATATTTACATGTGAATGCATTACTACTTTTAGTGTAATACCAATGCACTATCAAAACCTCTATTCTTCTTTGATAAATATCTTTACTGACCTCTAAAACTTTCACAATCCAAAATGGTTTGGTAGCCTCATCACCATCAACAAGGACTGCAATAAGTGTTCCAATATTTATTTCTTTTTAATTTCCTTGCCATCTTGTTTCATCTTGTTTTGTCATCCTTGGGCCTACATAAATATTTCTTTCTAGTGGATTGATAAAACTTTGAAGTGCATCTACATTACATGCTTGGTCCATATTCACTGACCTTTGTGTACAAAAATCTCATGTGAATGGAACATCAATTGGCCAATGACCTGTAATCATATTCTTTTTAATCTCTTCTTGATGATTGAAAAAGTCATCCCACCAAGATACATCTTGATCTCCAACGTATTTTTTTGCATGCTCAATATGTCTCTTCTTTTCAGTTAGTACATGCATCCATCTTTTACTTTGATCAAACACATTTCCACATCTTTCCATATTGTTTTTATCTTCATATGGTGTTTGTTCTGCACCATACACAGACAAATTAGGCACTTGCAACAAGAATTTGCATCCATCTTTAGGCTCCCACCCAGGAGAACATGAATATTGCTTTGCAAATAAGAGAGTTATGTCATCAACCCTCCTCATCAAGAATACATGGTTGAAACTTATATTGTGCAATGGAGCCAAAACCTTAGCACTCTTATCAAGGCCTACTGAGCAAAAGTGCTTAAAGTCATAAATTTGTGTAAGGTGTTGAACTTCAGCTTTTGGAGTATATGCTTCTGAAATCAACTCAGATAATATTGGAAGTGTAAAAGCATTATTACGTGCCAACCTCTTAGAGAATGTACTGAACATTTGATCAATGTGATCATGAGTGTGTCCAACCAAAAGGAAATTTACCTTAACATTTTGAAACACTTGTCTATCAACAAGCATGCATAGATATCCAAAAACTGTAGAATTTTTATTCTCTCTTGTAGTATTATCAACCTGCGAACACAGAGTTGGTGGAAAAAGACCCTTTCATGATTGCAAAGCCCGATGAATGACAGTAATCGTAAGGTTTGGATCATTATGCACATTCAGATATGTGAAGAAAACCTTGGACTTTACAGTTTCATTGTATACCAAAGCACCAACCAAATGCATTTGCACGAGGACTTCATCTCCAATGTCCTTAGGGACGCGATAAAAATGCGGCAACCATGTTTTTTTTAATCCATACTATCAATCAACAAACACATGTAACACTCGGGATTTTTGAGTGTTTTACTTCAATGATGAATTGCTTTCTTTCATTCTAAAGCTTCACTCTCATGATGGTTCCTAAAAAGGCTTTTAAAATTATCTTTTTCTTGTGGTGGTGTAGCCCCCTTTGCCATGTTCTTCAAAGTGGTGCAAACTGAACACTCACCCATTCTAACTTTACGAGGAATAGTTACATTATTAAACTCTTCCTTCCATTATCGAGTAAAGTGACGATGCAACACATACTTCTCATTTCTACTTTCTATATCTTCTTTATATACTTGAAATACTTCTCGATGAGTAAAGTTATCTGATAAGTGTAACCTTCCAGTTGTAGGCATAACCTCACAATGCAAGCTAAAATAGTTCATCATCCAATTCATTGCATGAAGTCTAATAGATCCTTTGCTTCCAATATGATATGTATTCAAAATGAGATCTCCATTCATAATCCCCTCTTGAACCTTATGTATTCTAAAATTTCCTAGCCCATTGCAATTTTAAATGTAGCCCTACAACACCGCATCCCTTGACTAAAGTAACATTCAAAAGCAATATGTGTTACTAACATGTTATCCTCAATCATGTGCATGTGAGAAAAAAGGCATATATCCTGCCTTTCACTATCTAAGTGGAGGAATTTCTCTCTTAGGTGCTTTAGATTCTTCATTCTTGACTTATACAAACATTTCAAACCACAATAATGCTTCACAATATCCAATGCAATTTGTCTATCTGAAGTAAGAAATTGAAATCTTTTTTGACTTACTTCATGAGGCCTTCTTTTAAAATGTAGATTGAGTGTGCTTTGTCTTTCTTCCTTTTCGCTAACATGCTTTGCTCAACATGCACTTGAATCAGAAGGGAGGTCAATAGGTGCATCAAAAGGGAGATCAAGAGGTTCATTTACTTGAGAAACATTGCATTGAGTATGTAACTTAAATGACTCAACCAAAAACATAGAATGACATTCTAAGCCATGAACATCACTCCTAAGGAAAGGATCAACTGAAAACAACGAATTTAGACTTCTATGATCAAGGTGACTAGAAGAGCCAGATGCCTAGGCATCTACTCAAAAGATGGAGCTGATCTTCACTTACTTCAAAGAGAAATGAACATAGGAGGTCCTTTTGAAACGGTGAAAGTGTCACATCAAAGAGATATAAAGATAGATTGCCCAAATTATTATGGAAGATTAAGAAAAAGTACAATCTGATCTGACATCACTAACTATGTGATTTATTTTGACCAAGTTTGACTTGATAGCGTTTTGAGATACATATGTTTCGCTTGAGAAAGTTTTGAGATACATATTAGATAAAGTTTTCATATACAAAATAAAGTTTTAAGATACATAATAAAGTGTGGTATTTTGATCTCTTAAAAAGAAGAAAGGAGGCAAGAATGTGGAGAAATGAGAACCTAGTCCTCATGTCTTAAGATTGGTGAGCACAAAGAAAATATTTGATGATAAAGTGATAAATTAAATTCCTTGAGATACACAACTAACTTTCCCATCTATTTTGGACCTTTATTTCTTGTGGGCCTCAAATAATTTAATGTATTTCCTCATATTGTTTTTACACCATGGTTTCTAGGTGACAATGATGAATTACTATCTACGGAAGATGTTTGAGTTGTTAACAAAAAAAACATTTGAAGTGTTTAGTAGGGACAAAAAAACAATTTTGTGATTTTTTTCATATAGCTTCACATTCCTTTAACTATCGGAGTATCAATATTCATTTAGCTTGTTGCTTTATTGATTATCCAAGGGAGGATTTGAAACTCTTTCGTAGTCAATTTGTGGATGATATATTATTTATCCTAGCCAATTGTGGATTTGAAACTCCTTCTGAGTAATTTTTGTGATCAATTTCAACAACCTATCACATGTATTGCAGTTCTATATCAGTTTTTCACTTTTTTTGTGAAAAGTTATAAGCTTTCATTGTATTATTCCTTCCAATAATTACAATATTCCCAATTTCAAAGCAAAATACACTTAATAACAAAAGGTGGACTAACCCCCTTATCCGACCCAAAATTGGCATACTTATTGCTTCCTAAATTGGAATAACCTCTCTTAAAAGACCCTAAATTGGCATAACTAGTGATTCTTGGTTCAACTACTCAGTCCAATTGGTTAATCTTTTTAGGTCCTAGTCTGATTTAGTTACATCTAGTCAGTTGCTAGTTCAAACCATGCAAGTGCCCATAAATAGTGGAGAAGGACATCAAGTTCATTTCTAAAATTTGTGCGCCAAGAGAGCGCAAGAGAGAGCTAAGAGCTAAAGAGCACATAGCCTGGCAAACAAGCAGAGACAAGCAAAATGGAGAAGAAGAGTGCTACCAAGAATCCTCACAGGTACCCAAAATTCTTGGCTCTAAAAAGATTCCAAAAAGATTCCTATTATTTATGTTAGAGAATTATTGTATTTGTTGGCTCTAAAATTTTATTGCATGCAACTTCTTGTATTTTTTCCAGCTGCAAGTCGATGCCAGGCATCGACTTGAAGTTGCAAGTTGATGCCTAGCATCGAATTAGAGGTGAAAGTCGATGCTTGGCATCGACTTTCATAGAGAACCTGATGCCAAGCATCGACCTACTCCTGCAAGTCGATGCATGACATCGAGTTGCCTATGGAAGTCGATGCCTAGCATCAACTTCTATCTCTAACTCGATGCCTGGCATCGACTTGGGAGTGCAAGTTGATGCCTCGCATCAAATTCTCTATGTAAGTGGATGCCAGTGTTGGAGATGAGGTAGGCCCTTGGCTCATATCACAGGTCCATGGTTCCATAGGTCTAGCATATCCAACATAGAATCTAGCAATCTTCAATATTGACAAAAAATGAACATACCACATTTAATCATACAAATGATGAGACAAAGATAGAGAAAGAATAGACGACATGTGTAAGGTGTTACGTAAGCCATCGCTTACTCATAGTATCATATATACCAATGTTCAATGTACAATGTGGGAGCAAAACTCTCAACCACTGTATGTGATGAGAAATAGATGAATGAGTGAATGTACAAATGTAACAAACATATTCAGATGTATGGGCAGAAATCTGAATATACATGAGATGTGTGACCTAATAGGTTATAGAAGAGTGAATATGAGTGACTGAAAGAGGAAGGATCAGAGTGAAACTGATAATCAACAAACCCTCATCTAACCTTAGGCTTTGGAGGACCCTAAGTTAGATACGTGTGTGAAAATATCACATACTTAAAAAGTAGCAAGGAATGCTAACAAGTTTGTTGTCAAAAATCCTCAAACTCAAGTGAACACACCTTCTCAAACACCTCATCCAAATATGCATAAAGCATATACGTACTATTTCTCTTGTACCTATGTCGAATAGGACTCCTCCTGATATGGATGCTACTGCCTCCATAAAATTCAAGTAGTACTTGTGTGCATAAAGAGAATATGTCCCTAAATACTTAACATAAGATGTAAATCTTATGTTAAACACCATCCAATGTCTTTGAAGTAGCCCGAAATCTTCATGTAGAAGACAATCTTCAAATACACCATGTAGATGGCCGATCGTCACCATCAAGCTGCTAATGACTAAGTCTTCTTTCCATGAACAAGAGATAACCTCCTCTTCATGAGCTAAAGTCTGACCACACCCTTCATCTTCTCCAAGAATAATCACCAAGAAGAACTCCATAGCTGTTCAATTTAGCACCATGGCTGCCCCATGTGCTAGAAGAAACACGACCTCTATTGAGGTCCAAGCTCAAGGATTGTGTTGAAAGTTAGGTGAAGGATGCATAGAAGTGACCCAAAGAGTCTCTTATATAGTAGATTGTCTACTCTCAAAAGCACCCAATAAAGCACGTAACAAATCACTTGCGATCGCTTACGAAAATCACTCTGCCGTCACCGTCGCTGAATTCGCTGCCCGCTAATTATCCTTCAAAAAAGCTTTCTCAAAAAAACTCTTATCGCGCTGCGCCTGCTGGGGAGGGGTTTCGAACTCACGCCATGCCATTAATAGGCTATTGCCTTATCCACAGCGCCCAAGCACTTTTGTTGTACATAGTCTAGTAAGAGAATCTATAGATGATGTAGTTAGTGGAGAAGATTGGACCAATAGGATATTGTTTTCCAACAATCTTCCCTGCAATGTCATATTGGTACAATCTGAACTGGATCTGCAAACTATTACAAGATGCAAACTATCACAAGCTTAAAGCTTGTTCTCCCAAACTGATCTTCAAACCTTTTCTTCAAAAGTCTTCTTCAAAACTGAGTCTCACTTTCCTTCAAAAATCTGAACTTGTTGAATATGAACCATAATACTTGAGAAAATATGCAAACTAGATATCCAATAGTGTACTCATCAAGGAATCACTGCTTGACAACAAATGTAGCATGTACTAATTCTGCATCTACTATCTCCTATCTTCAAAAACCTGAAAACATACACTAGGATCCATATATTTGCATTTACCTTCCAAAAAGGTTTCTCAACGTACTTCTGTTGCGTCATGTAAATACACTAATCAAGAACTGAATCCTGGAACCTGTGACTGAAAACTCACAATTTAGTGTATTATGAACACCACTGGTTCATCTCTGACTGCACTCAAGTCAAGTCAACTCAACTCAATTGAAATCAAGTGAAATATGAGTCTCATAAAAAAATCTATGATGTCATCATGTCTTCATCCTTTAAATCCTTCATACCTCTTTCCTTCAAAACCTGGTATAAACATATATGTGCGCACTTTTAAAATATAACTTTCTGAAATATCAAGCTTCTCTTCAATAGAACTCTAGAACCTTCTCCTGAACAGGAACATCCTAACAGGAACTTTCTCTAGACATTCTCCTTCTTCCTTCTTCTTTCAAAGTTGGAACATAAAGAGAACTTGACAAAGGAAATATAGGAATACCTGTAAGTATGAATCTGCATTCTTTTACATATGGCTGAAAATAAGTCTTCATGTTTCATCACCCCCCTGGATGATTTAACACTAGTATCCAGTATTCTTCAAATATATTAGACTTTATGAAATCTGGAACGTCTTGCTTCATAAATCTAATGTTCAGTGATCAATACTTGTATCTGAAACAAAATCTCTGAACCCTTTTTATTAGCACTGTACACATGCCAATAGCTTTCCTTGTCATTCCTCAGCTTCCCAAAATTTAGAATAAGGTTAGCTGATCCAATAACAACCTTGCTGAAAGCACTTTAAGATTCATAACCTACTGTAACATAACAAATATCTTCTTCTATCTCTCTGCAACACAAATTTGATAGAACCTGAATCTTTGACTTACTTCTTCCAATGCTAAGGATCTTCACAAACAAAGGATAGACAACTCACTCATAAATAGTCAAGATCGTACAAGATCTATTCAAGATCAATGATCTCTCCTGTGTAGAATCTGCTCTCATCAAACCTTCATGACTGAATGTTTGATTTGCTCCGTGAATGTCTTCAAGTGTCCATGCTTCTCAAAAAGTTGTAAAACTTTTCTTCAAACAAATTCTTCCAAGAATTTGCAATTCCTACTTGAAACATAAGTGGACAAACTTCTCGCCTTGAGAACTCCAAAAGCTACATGTTGATACTTCATCGGTTCATATTCTACCCGGGTGAAATGTGATAGTACCTGCTTGATTTTCTTTTGGCTAATTCCACTTCTCAATCAAGTGATAGGATATGATGGAACACCTTTTTGAATACAAGCATGTATCCAAAAAATCAAGACAATCATAGAAAGTAGATTCTTCAACTGACTAGTACATCAACAAATCTACATTTTCTGAAGTTTTCTGAAAATACTAAATATGACGTAACCTTTTCCAAACATAAAACCTCAACCTAAGTCTTCAACATCTACTACAAAACTCTTTTATCACAAGAGTTAGATAAAGAAGAAATATACTTCTCCGCAACTTGTCATATACCAAGTAGCTTTGTATTGACACTCCAAGAATTCTTTGAGGGAACATATAAGCTGCCTGCTTAGAAACTTCAACTTATATATAACTCATACATATGAGTCAAAACATACAAGTTGTCTTTAAAATCTGCTGCTTTTCTTTCTCTCAATGCAATTCTTTGTCAAATCTACGAAATCATGACCAAGTGTAATGCAAAACAAGAAACTGCTTCTTCTTTAGACTAGATGTTCTTGTAGACTTGTCTTTGGATGTAGAGGATAAAATAGGAAAAGTATATGGAAAATATATGAAAAAAGGAAGCCTTACTTTTGTTTTGGAAATGATGGTCTTTGTTCTTCTGCATCTTTCTTCCACCTGATGATGTCAACATCTTCAAATTTCTCTTCCATACCTTTTGTTATCTTCATCTTGAAGTAGCAAACACTCTTGACCTCTTCAAATGAACTTTTCTCTTCCTCTAGTGCTAAGAGTAAGAGACAAAACAAACATGGTATAAAAATGGAAGTGAATATAGAATCATGTTTTATCATCTCCTCATATCTTTGAATCAAAATTCTACTTCAAATGTCTGAAACGACTAAATTCACCAATCTTTTGTCTGAGTGATGAATTACCTTTCTAGAGTTTCCTTCTCTAGATACATTTGTACCTTGATATCCAACCGACTTACAACAGAAAATTGACTGAAAACAAAAAAACTCATCCCATCTCCACATTTGTCTTCTTAGATGAACTTTCTTGCCATGAAAGAGATTTCTCAAAACTCTCTAGAAAAACCTCTAGATACCCGTTTTGATGTAGCCTTTAACTTTCAAATGATGAAAGCGTATAAAAGCACTCCTTGAAACCTTCAAATCTCTTCATAACTGCTCTTCTAAGACATGACCTTCAAAATGATAATCTGATAGTAGAAACTGATACCTGTTATTTGATGTTGATCTGATTCCTTCATCTTCTCTAAACCATTGTTCTTCCTTGAATTTGAAGTAGTCTTCTCTTCATCAAGTCTTGGTCTTCAAACAATACTTTTGTAAAGTATTTGCATACTCTTCCAAAAATATTCGGCTGCTAACAGATCATCAACTTCATACTCCACACTGATGAATACACATGTGACTGAATTGTCTAATTCTCAAATCTCTACTCATCTAGATGAAGTGTGTATGTCAAATGTTAGAAGATGACTTTAAATCATATGTTATAAACCTGGAAGTCTGGAAAACCTGTGAATATAAGAGCCTGAATGCATTGATGCCAAAGACCTAAAGTTCTGAAACCAAAACCTTAGTGCTCTGATACCAAATGTTGGAAATGAGGTAGGCCCTTGGCTCATATCATAGGTCCATGGTTCCATAGGTCTAGCATATCCAACATAGAATCTAGCAATCTTCAATATTGACAAAACATGAACATACCACATTTAATCATACAAATGATGAGACAAAGATAGAGAAAGAATAGACGACATGTGTAAGGTGTTACGTAAGCCATCACTTACTCATAGTATCATATATACCAATGTTCAATGTACAATGTGGGAGCAAAACTCAAAACCACTCTATGTGATGAGAAATAGATGAATGAGTGAATGTACAAATGTAACAAACATATTCAGATGTGTGGGCGGAAATCTGAATATACATGAGATGTGTGACCTAATAGGTTATAGAAGAGTGAATATGAGTGACTGAAAGAGGAAGGATCAGAGTGAAACTGATAATCAACAAACCCTCATCTAACCTTAGGCTTTGGAAGACCCTAAGTCAGATACGTGTGTGAAAAGATCACATACTTAAAAAGTAGCAAGGAATGCTAACAAGTTTGTTGCCCGAAATCCTCAAACTCATGTGAACACACCTTCTCAAACACCTCATCCAAATATGCATAAAGCATATACGTACTATTTCTCTTGTACCTATGCCGAATAGGACTCCTCCTGATATGGATGCTACTGCCTCCATAAAATTCAAGTAGTACTTGTGTGCATAAAGAGAATATGTACCTGAATACTTAACATAATATGAAATCTTATGTTAAACACCATCCAATGTCTTTGAAGTAGCCCGAAATCTTCATGTAGAAGACAATCTTCAAATACACCATGTAGATGGCCGATCGTCACCATCAAGCTGCTAATGAGGAAGTCTTCTTTCCATGAACAAGAGATAACCTCCTCTTCATGAGCTAGAGTGTTAGCACAGCCTTCATCTTCTCCAAGAAGAATCACCAAGAAGAACTCCATAGCTGCTCCTCAACATGCTTCAAGTTAGCACCATGGTTGCCCCATGTGCTAGAAGAAACACCACCTCTATTGAGGTCCAAGCTCAAGGCTTGTGTTGAAAGTTAGGTGAAGGATGCATAGAAGTGACCCAAATAGTCTCTTATATAGTAGATTGTGTACTCTCAAAAGCACCCAATAAAGCACATAATAAATCACTTGCGATTGCTTATGAAAATCACTCTGCCATCACCATCGCTGAATTCGCTGCCCGCTAATTATCTTTCAAAAAAGCTATCTCAAAAAAACTCTTATCGCGCTGCGCCTATTGGAGAGGGGTTTCAAACTCGCACCACGCCATTAAGAGGCTATTGCCTTATCCACAACGCCCAAGCACTTTTGTTGTGCAAAGTCTAGTAAGAGAATCTACAGATGATGTACATAGTGGAGAATATTGGACCAATAGGATATTGTTTTCCAACAACCAGGCATCACCTTCTCGGTGAAAGTCGATGTCTGGCATCGAGTTCCTGGTGAAAGCCAATACGAGGCATCGACTTATCCAAGTCGATGCCAGACATCAACTTTTGGTTGAAAGTCGATGCCAAGCATCGTGTTTTGGCCGAAAGTCGATGCCAGACATCGACTTTCACTAGGAAGTCGATGCCAGGCATTGACTTTAAGTCGGAATTCGATGCCAAGCATCGACTTTCAACCGGAAGTCGATGCCAGGCATCGACTTTTAGCTACTAGTCGATCCCAGGCATCGACTTTGTGTTGCAGGTCGATGCAAGGCATGGACTTTAGGTTGCAAGTGGATGCTAGACATGGACTTTGGGCTCCAGGTGAATGCGAGACATTGACCTTGGGCTGTAGGTCGGTGCTAGGCATCAACCTACAGGTGAAACTCCACATTCACAGAGAGTAAAACTAAATTTTTGCAAATATCAAGGACACTAAGGGAAGAGAGGACAAGAGTGTGAAGAGGCTCAGGGTGACTGTGAGCATAGGAGAACAAGCTCGTGAGAGGAGCATGGGTCACCCCATGAAAGGAAAGAAAAGCATTGCTTCATTATCCTCTGAGAGGGCAAGCAATCCAATTCCTATTTTATCTGGTGGGCATAGCAGCATAAAGTCTATTGATAAGCGTCCAGTGAGGAAAGAAAGGTCGAAGGAAGTCGAGGTTAACAGGAAAGATCGACCACTACATGACAGCTCTGGAGTGGTGTCTCTGATACATTGAAGAGAAGAACACTACTCTTTTGGTATTTGCAGGAGCCTATGGGGGGGGAAAGCTCATAAACAAAGAGGCTTTTCAGTATGGCTTAGTGTTCAAAGTAGATTATGAGGATGAGGATTCAAATAACCTTCTTTTTCTAGTGGAGACATCTTAAGGCTTAAGGAATGTAATCTGCAAGATGGACCTCTTGTGCCTAGAGTGTTGTGTGCTAGAGAAGCTTGCAGATCTTTGCAGGGACTGGAAGAATTTTATCAGGGAATTAATGCGGTGGATTCAAGGGAACATAATGCCAACACAACAAAAGAAGACAACCCCTATAAAGGCAAAGGGTAAGTAACCTGTGCAGAAGAAACCACTAAAAAAGCGGAAGAAAATAGTAGATTGTTGAAGCTCAAGGTCAAGGACAAAGCATGGAAGCACATCAAAGAAGTGGACATAGAAGAAGAGAGAGCAAGTAGGGAGCTCCAAGAAGTGTATGTCAAATTTTCAGAAGAATCCCCTACAAAAATAGTGATTTTCATCACTAGAAACCATTGTAAATACCATTATCTATTTTTAGTAACTCCATTTTGTTCAAGCCGAGGAGTCCTCGAGCTTGAGGAGTATTAGAAGTACCATCGTACCAATTTTCATAATTTTTAGACTTCGTTTGAGCCCTCAAATAAGCCCTGGAACCTAATTTTTAACTAGGCCGGACACTAGGTCTGGACAGGGCCAAAACTAGTCAAAAAACTATAAAAAGAGCTAGAGAGCTCATTTTTGAGGTTAGCTTGTGAGAGAATAGAACTTTTGTAAGAGAACTCTTTTGCATTCTAAGCTTTCCATTGTTCCTCTCTTTGATCTTACTTTGTGCGCGTGTGTGCGTATGTGTGTGCATGTTTGTGTGCTTTCACTCACGCACTTGTGCCTTCACTTGCTCGTGGTCTTCATACCGGTCCTCATGTCTCCGCGGATTGACAAGTAAAGGAGGTGGTGCTTACGCTTGAGCTACACCAAATTTTGGCGCCGTTGCCGGGGAGAGAGCTTCGAGGACGAGCGTTGTGATGGTAAGATCGTAGATTTGCGACGTTGGAAGGTAAAAAAAACTGTCATTTCAGTTCATTTTCTGTTTTTTCCTCTTCATCTTCATCATCATCATCATCTCCACCTTCTTCCATCTTCTTCTTCACAGAAATTTCTTGTTTTTAGTGCATTTTCACCATTTTCATACCATTTTTCATGCATTATTGTGTGGGAAGGAGTTAGGAGGTGCAAGGGAGAGCAAGCGCTGCATTTTTTTTATGATTTTCTGCTCATACGGAGCTCGCCATAGCCGGCGCTCAGAAATTTGAATTTCCCGCCAAAAAACGCGATTCTGTGATGGAAATCGCGATTCTGTGAAAATTCAAAATTTTTTTGAAAAATCACGATTTTCAGTTTTCCCGCCTAAAAGTGGTTGAAAAAAATCGCGATTCTGTGTTTTTCTCAAAAAAAAACACGATTCTCTGCTCAAAATCGCGATTCTCACCAATCACGATTTTCAGCAAAAACACGATTTTGTGAAAAAGGCGATTCTGTGAAAACACGATTTTTTGCTCAAAATCGCGATTTTCAAAAACACGATTTTGTGCTCAACATCGCGATTTTCATGTGAAAAATACGATTTTCAAAAAACACGATTCTCTGCTCAAAATCGCGATTCTCACCAATCACGATTTTCAGCAAAAAACACGATTTTGTGAAAAACACGACTTTCTGCTCAAAATCGCGATTCTCACAAATCACGATTTTCAGCCAAAAATACGATTTTGAGAAAAACACGATTCTGTGGGACAAAATCGCGATTTTCAAGTCAAAAACACGATTTTGAGAAAACACGAATTTTTGCTCAAAATCGCGATTTTCAATTCACGATTTTCTGCTCAAAATCGTGATTTTCATGTCAAAAACACGATTCTGAGAAAACACGATTTTCAGTCAAAAACACGATTTTGTGAATCATGATTCTCTGAGTCAAAAATCGCGATTTTCAGAAACACGATTTTGTGATCAACATCGCGATTCTCTGAAACACGATTTTGTGATCAACATCGCGATTCTCTGAAACACGATTTTGTGATCAACATCGCGATTCTCTGAAACACGATTTTGTGATCAACATCGCGATTCTCTGAAACACGATTTTGTGATCAACATCGCGATTTTCAGAAACACGATTTTGTGATCAACATCGCGATTTTCAGAAACACGAGTTTGTGATCAACATCGCGATTTTCAAATCACGATTTTCTGCTCAACATCGCGATTTTCAAATCACGATTTTCTGCTCAAAATCGCGATTTTCAAAAACACGATTCTGTGCTCAACATCGCGATTTTTTTGACTTCACAGCATCGCGATTTTCAGAAAGATCACAAAATCGCGATTTTCTCCAAAGGTCCTGTTTGCCTGTTTTGACCCCCAGGAGCCTGATTTGGCATAACGTTGATTTTGAGATAGGATAATTTGAAGTTGACCCTCAGGTGGGACTAGGGAACCAAGGGGACTCCAAAGAATTTTGAACCATACCAAGGGGAAATTTTGGACTCCTGACTAAAGCTTATGAACCTGAGATCTGGTAGACACTTAGGCAAGGATAAACAAAGCATTAGATCTTCTGAGGCTAGTGTCAACCATACATCCAAGTCTTGGGCACAACAACTAAGTGGTCATCTTTTACTCAGATCAGACACAAGTGATTCAGAAATGTCTTTTAGTATGGGAAAACCTGCAGGTGGCTCAGGGACTGCCCATCTACAAACACCGGAAGGTCCCTATAAGACACAGTTGGAATATATTCGGACCAACCAATTAGGTGCTCGCATCTATGAGGATGGTCTGAGGCGATCAGTGGTCCAACTCAAAAATCCAGATCAATCCTTTGGACTTGAACACCCGGTGGTCAAGTTCGAAGAGGGTTCATACATTGATAAGGAAGGAACCATGTATGTGGTTACCAACCAACCAGATAGGACCGATGAGTTTGGAAATATCATTCATGAGAATGAGATAGGAGACCTAGAACAAGGAAACGTAGGACAAGGACCCCAGACTCCTAGAGGTAAGTCAGTTTTGACCCGAGTGATCACTCCGGACTGGATCCCTCAAGACAACAAAAGCATAGAACTATTTTTGAATAGAGAAACAGAGGAAGCCTTTTGGAGGTTCAAGCCAGATCAACCTAGCCAATTGGGCATAGTTATCATCTATGAATTCAAAGATCCTGAGATACCAGGCAAAGTTGTCTACCTGGATAACACATCAGAGAAAATTTTCTTGGTAACGGAACATGATAGACATGCATATACATGGAAGAATGACATGATTTTCCCCCCACCAAGATCCAATGTTTCCCATGGCCTCCAAGGGGTAGGATCATCCCAGGCTCATGAAGCCCAGAGAGAAAGAACTAGAGAGAGACCTGAGGTAAGTTTTGCACACACCGTGGGCAGGAATAGGTCAGGATTTGAAAATGAAAGACCTGAAAGAGAGAGACATCAAGCACATAGGCAACAAAGAGATGAACAGGATTTTCCATTGCCTAGACCCCGGGAGTACCCAAGAACCCTTAAACCCAGTCACGTGATCAAGGCAATGAAGAACTATTTCGATGGGACAGGGGATCCTTATGATCATGTGGCCGAGTACAAACAAGTGCTGAGAGCCGAACAAATTGAGGACTGGTTCACCCAGTACGAGGCATTTGGTTTGACCCTTAAAGGCACGGCCTTAGCTTGGTTTCAACCATTGAGTAGAAGCAGCTATCGCGATATAGGTCAACTGCTAGACGAATTCATTGTAGAATTTTCCAAGAGTGGTATCAGGCATAACACATCGTCCCTGATCCATAGTTTCAAGCAGACACCCCAAGAAACAGTGCGACTAGCAGGTAGAAGGTTCAGACAGTACCTAGAAAGATGCCCTGCTCCAGAGCTACCCACACCAGCCAAACAAGTGGCTTTGTTTTTAGATGGCTTATTGAGCACAAAGTTAAGATCCTATGTATACTTGAAAGATCCTAGATCCATAGAAGAGTGTGTGCGGACGTGCATAGACATAGAAGATAACTTGGGTGAGGAGTTAGGATTGGCCAAACTCTACAAAGATTCGGATAGTTCTACTAGTCATACTTCAAAGATCTCCACAGAAATAGAAGAGATAGCTGAGCAAGTTGCCAAGAAGCTGGGAGTCCAAAATAAACAAACACAGGGAGTCACTTCATTGAATCGGTGCTATACTTGCGGAGGTGACCACATGGCTAACGTATGCCCAATGCAAAACCAAAACATTAGAGAAAGGAATGCTCCATATTGCACTATTGAGAGAAAATACACAAACCACACGGCTCAAGATTGTCCCTACAATAGGCAGGCTGTTAGACAAAATTATCAGCAACCTTACCCACAAGGTAGGTATCAGAATCAATACCAACAGCCATATTACAGACCACAACAGCAATATCAGGTACCATATAGGCCACAACCTGTCTTGGTAAACCAACCACCAGCTCCAGCCAACGTGATTCCAGTCAAGTATGCTGTGGGAGAGGAAAATCCAAATAGAGCTTTGGTGCCACTAACCCCATTGATACCAGATAATGACTCTCATGCTCATAGTTCAGACTACTCCCATGAAGGTAGTCCACATGCTTATTACACAGAGTCACCTGAACATAGTGAGATTTACTCGTATCAATATGAGGCACCGCCTATGGAGCAAAATTGGGAGCCAGAATACTCCAAGGTCATGTACACAAATCCTAACCCTAGGCCCCAGTTGAGACAAATGAGACCACAAGCCCCTAGAGGATCTTGTTTCAGATGTCATGGTGACCATTTCATTCGTGACTGTCCCCACCCACCATCTCCGAGTCAAGGACAGGCTATCACAATACAGGCTTTTTGTCCTGATTGTGGCAAAGACCATCTCCCCAGAGATTGTCCAAGAAACCCCTCTAGTGCACCCAAGATTACACCCATTAATGTGGTAGGCTTAGTGGCAGATCCAAGTTCAAGTAGTAGCAATGTGGCTCCTATACAAGCTGTCACTAGAGCACAAGCCTTAAAACAGGATAAACCAGTAGAACAATCAGAGCCGAGTGAATCGGGAGAGCCTAGTAAGAGGAAAACAAGAACATGGAAGGATACCAGAGAGAAGGCCAATCGCAAGTGGAATAAAAAGTTATCGGAACTAGAAGAAGGCTTAAAAGAAGCGAAAACAAAAATAGAAGACATTGCATCTCAAAGCCCCTCGCATGCCGAAACTCCATCCACTCCACCTCATCCCACCCCACCACCCACTGTAAATAGACCGCAACCAGGGTCTGTTCTTGCAGATCCAACCCCAGAAGGCTTGGACATGATGTTCAAGGCCTACCAGGCTCGACTTCAAGAAGGGCCTACAGCGGCAAACCTAGACAAGAGTTACCCTAGAGCAGATTTAGAGATTGAACGGATGAAAATGTGCATGAAAATGGTAGAACAAGCTCAAGCCATACTTGAGACTAGTCAAAAGTTCAATCACACAAACTCTATCAAATCGGATTTGCATTTCCAGGGCTTACTAGAACGATTAGAGCAGTTGGTAAACAAACCACAAGTTTCTCTACCTCCACAGGCTCAACCAGTTATTGAAAGAGGAAGCTCACCACCAAGGGGAGCTTATGTTCCTAATTCCACGGATGCTGGAATACCTCCTTCTATTCAACAGTACTCTCAAGAGTTCTTGCGGGAAATACAAGAGGAGAAATGGGCCAAGGAGAAGGGTAATTCCCCTCCTATTCCTGAGATTGATGAACTTCATGATCAATTTCCCCAAGACATTCCATCTATTTACGAAGATGAAGCAGAACAAGAAGACGAAAGATTAGATTTTGAATCTAATACCTTAGAAGAAGTGCCTCAATTTCTAGGCCCATGGGAATCTGAATCACTCCAGATTAGAGCTCCCACAATACTAGTAAGAAATGAAGACTCAGTGGTTCCAAGGAACACGGATGTCGTGAAGAACACTAAGGTTCAGTGTCATCTCACTGTAGAAGAGTTGCTCAAAGCAAAACCTGAGTTATGGAATCATGTGAAGGATCAGGTCCCAGAACTTGAGTCCAATATGCCAAAAGTAGGCTCTAAGCAAAGGGTACCAGAGATACCTCTAGACAAAATAGGGGACATGTGTGAGGGTGAAGAAGGTAATACTTATCTTCCAATCACCTACCAAGGTTACACAACCAAAGCAATCATAGATTCAGGTGCTGGTGTTGCTATTGCGACCACCTCCTTGTGGAAGCAATGGGGCAAGCCCACATTAAGACCAACTAGAATGAAGCTTCAAATGGCTGATGGTCATTTTGAAAGACCTCTAGGATTGCTAGAAGGGATCACTCTAACCACTTGTGTTGTAGAGTTTGAGCACACATTTGCTATATGTGACTTTGAGAAAAATAATGTCTTTGAGATGATCCTAGGAAGACCCTTCCTACGACAATTGCAAATAGTACAGGATTGGGGAACTAACTCCTTGTACTTACAGCACTTAGGGGTCACCACTAAGGTCAATTTGAAGGATTACACCTTCAGAGATGTACCACCCCTACAGTGGAATTCTATCCACAAAGCAAAAGAAGATTCCATCTCTGTGCATTCTGAAAGTTCACCTGATCCATCATGGCTGCATGAAGATACTCATTTGTGGATGTGCAAGGTTGCAAAGGAAGAGGAAAAACGTTTAAAGGCAAGAGAAGAAGGAACTTCGTTAGGAGATAGACCAGTTAGAGACCCAGCCTACACACCGATGATCTTTCCAGATGAGGAGTTTGAGCCTCATGGCTGGCCAGAAATCTTAGCCACCATGGACATTGCTGTCAATGAGGAACAGTGGACACCTCATTGTGATGAGGAGGGTTATGATATCTCAGTGTTCATGTGTCAACCCTTGCTAGAAGAATGTGACCCTAGTGATGTCATAGAAGAGGAAGAGAATGATGACGATCTAGAGTCTATTGTGATGGATAGTTGCTTTAACTCAGAGCAGCACTATTTAGAAGATATAGGAGTGTTCACCCAGAAAGAAGAAGAACCTCTCACAAGTATTAAAACAGTAAACTCAAAGGATGGAAGTGAGAGTAGTCAAAAGAAAAAGAAAAGAAAAGCAGTGAAACAAGAAAAGGAGGAATCATTGTTTGAAGTACCAGAAAACTTCAAGAAATATGAAGCTGACGACCGCAAAATTTTGGTACGAATGCCTAAGAGAGAGGCCATCATAGGAGAATCATATGATAATAAAGAAAAGACCAAGAAGATTGTAGTGACCATTGAAGAGAACGAAGAGAGATGCACATATATAGGAGATGACCTAAGTGCAAGAGAAGAAATGGAGCTCATAGCTCTATTAAGGGAATATAGGGATGTGTTTGCATGGCACTATAGAGACTTGAAAGGGGTAGATCCAAGAATTTGCTCTCATACTATCCCCATGACTGCTGATGCTAAGCCCACCAAACAGAAGCCCTACACATATAATGATACCTATGCAGCCAAAATCAAAGAAGAAATTGATAGGTTGATTGAGGCTGGATTCATCTATGAGATTGCGCATACCGAATGGGTGTCCCCCATTGTTGTGGTACCCAAGAAGAACGGGAAGTTGCGAGTGTGTATTAACCTTAAAAAAGTTAATGCCGCTACGATTAGAGATAGTTATCCACTTCCAATCACAGAACACCTATTGGAGCGTGTTGCAGGCAAGGAAGTTTATAGCTTCCTTGATGGATTTTCAGGTTACAATCAAGTAGCCATTGCCCCAGAAGATCAACACAAAACAGCTTTTGCTACAGAGTGGGGAATCTTTGCATTTCGGGTGATGCCATTTGGGCTCACCAATGCACCTGCAACATTCCAAAGGCTCATGTGTCATGTCTTCAAAGAGTTCTTGCGAAAGAGCTTAGAAGTGTATGTGGATGATTTATGTGCTCATTCCCAAGAAAGAAGGGTTCACATCCCTGAACTCAGACAAATCTTCAACAAGTGTAGAGAATATCGAGTGTGTCTGAACCCAGAAAAGTGTGTGTTCATGGTGCGTCAAGGTAAAATCCTCGGTCATATTGTTTCTAAGAATGGAATCTCAACGGATGAAGATAAGGTACGAGCCATAGCGGAGCTGCCAAGGCCAAGGAATGTTAAAGAGGTACAAGCCTTTATGGGCCATTGTGGATATTACCGTAGGTTTATCCACATGTACGCGATCATAGCTAGACCCCTTTATGCCTTGTTGTCTAATTTTGAGTGGAACGACGAATGCGAGAATTCTTTCAATGAACTGAAGAAACGTTTGTGCACAGCACCAATACTGACCACTCCTGATTGGAATAAACCATTCCATGTCCATGTGGATGCATCCAATCATGCCATAGGATGTGTGCTGGCACAACCCACAGGTGAAGGGAATTTAGATTTGCCCATAGCATATGCTAGTAGACAACTAATACAGGGCCACATTACACGGCCGTGCATAGACACACTTGAGAATCCCATGCACAAGAGCACAGTGACATATGTCGAACATTTCTATTGATACTAACTTTTGTGTTCTTGTTTTGTGATATCCTGTTCCTCAAAAAAAAAAAAAAAAAAAAAAAAAAAAAAAAAAGAGAAGTGGGAGAGAGCTTGTTCCCAGTGTGTCTCAGCCAACAGTGAGATTATTGCTGCCTTATCTGGTAGAGGACAAGCATTTGGCATGAACATGGCATCTACAGCTATGATTTTCTCTTACCATGAAGAGCTTGAAGGTCCGCAACTTGCGTGATGCTTAACTACTTCATGTACCAGAGCATCCAAGGAGATATCTGCAAAAGGTAGTTCTGGAGGAGAAGACTCCTGCATATGGTGAGCTAAAGAGTATATGTGAAACACAGCTTGGTGTAGTTACCCGATGTTGCTTGCCAAGGAATATAAAGCAATTCAATTCTCAATATTTCCTGAACCAGTATGGAACAGTAGCACTGGTGAATGGTCTATGTCAATCAGCATGGTAATCTCTTAGAAACCGGCACGTGTCCAATATTCCTCTGAGTGTCAATATAGGGAAGTGAACGTGCATGAGCCCAAGCTCAGAAATGCACATTGTTAGTGACAAATGTTGCTTTGAAAAGAGGAGAGGGGATCCACCACTCAAAAGATCTCATCAGTGGACAATCAACATGGACATTCATCAACAAGGTTCCATCCCAAAGGCCGAGTGTACAACACGAAGAGGCAAACATCCATCAACCTTCGCCATGGTAAGTATCTTTACTCTGGAAACACCATAACCATGATAGTTTAGGAAACCTCTTCGTCAACATACCCTTGAGCACTTAGCTCAAGACCCGCAATTTTTGCACCATACTTCTTCCAATGCATTTTCCAAGTAAGCATGCGTAGGGCTACATTACAAGGCCGTGCACAAGGCACATACTTTTTTCAACCCATGCACGAACACACTTACCCATCACTCAATATGGGTTATGAGTACTTGGCTTGACTACTATGAAGATCAACTTTGGAAGATCTAGAAAACATCAACGGAGACTCACAACGACACAGTCATGCTGGAATACAAGGCAGAAGCACATACCAAGAGACTACAACCTGCAAAGACTCACAAGTGATAGATGAAGAACGTCGGACGACTTGTGTTCATACAGAAGGGACACTCCCTCTCAAGGCACTACTTGGAACAATCACTACAACAAGGGTCTGTCAGGGACGACAGACTCGAGAGGGGGGGGAGTGTTGAAGCTCAAGGTCAAGGACAAAGCATGGAAGCACATCAAAGAAGTGGACATAGAAGAAGAGAGAGCAAGTAGGGAGCTCCAAGAAGTGTATGTCAAATTTTCAGAAGAATCCCCTACAAAAATAGTGATTTTCATCACTAGAAACCATTGTAAATACCATTATCTATTTTTAGTAACTCCATTTTGTTCAAGCCGAGGAGTCCTCGAGCTTGAGGAGTATTAGAAGTACCATCGTACCAATTTTCATAATTTTTAGACTTCGTTTGAGCCCTCAAATAAGCCTTGGAACCTAATTTTTAACTAGGCCGGACACTAGGTCTGGACAGGGCCAAAACTAGTCAAAAAACTATAAAAAGAGCTAGAGAGCTCATTTTTGAGGTTAGCTTGTGAGAGAATAGAACTTTTGTAAGAGAACTCTTTTGCATTCTAAGCTTTCCATTGTTCCTCTCTTTGATCTTACTTTGTGCACGTGTGTGCGTATGTGTGTGCATGTTTGTGTGCTTTCACTCACGCACTTGTGCCTTCACTTGCTCGTGGTCTTCATACCGGTCCTCACGTCTCCGCGGATTGACAAGTAAAGGAGGTGGTGCTTACGCTTGAGCTACATAGATGAAGTATCATTTCAGAAAAGTTCTAACTCAGAGGATGTTATCATGGCACTTGGTGGAGAACTTGCATCAGGGATCTTGGGTACTGAGCATAATAGGATAAGGGAGGATATTTCCAAGAGAAAACTTGATTGAAAAGGACAACTTTTTCACCTACCCATCAATATTATCCACAGACCACCCATTGAACCCTTGAGATAAGCGAGCCACATAATCTGCATGTGCAGAACCTAAAGAAAAAGATGAAGATAAATCCACACGCAATTGTAGTTCCTTTTCTAGTCATGATGGACCCAAATGAATGAAGCTCTGCAGATGATTTCAATGATGTTTTTTTTAGGACTACACGTATTATGTGATTGGTGGATCACACTCTGCAAAGGCACGTAGATAGCTGGTGAAGGAGAACCCAATGACATTCTTCTTTAGGTATGCAGAGTGCAAAATCTATCAGGACTTACTACTGAAGATGCTTGAACTTTTGGCTTGGGACCATAATAATGACAATGATTACAGGCAAAAAATGTCATCCATTAAGCGAATTCCCTTTTTCCACCATGAGTATGAAGATTCTCTAATGAAAGATGATGGGAGGGTACATCCAAATCTAAGGAAGCAACGTCTTATTGAGGTGGGGATAGCAGCGGATGAGACATTAAAAAAGCTTGATCTTTGCATTGAAGAGGCTGCTGAGGATATGAAGTTGACACCATGGAGAGCCCTCCAAGGGATCAAGGATGATACCTTGATAATATCAACTTTATCAAGAGTAATTTCTAAAGATTTAAGTCTTGAAGAGATGGCCACTGAGCTCAATAAGTAAGTAGGATTTTCTTAAAGCTTCTTTGGTATGTGTTTCTCATTTCTAAACTCATTGAGCTGCTTTTATCCATTGCAATGCAGTATGTTAAAGTGGTATATACGTGTTGGTATTTTTTAGTTTTATTAAGGTTTAATTGAAGGGTTGACTAAGGGGGTGCAATGAAAATGGACAAGACCCATACAAATGGGCATGAAAATATGTATAAATATATTACTTTAATTAATGAAACACAAGCGCATTGGGAATCTTGCAGCATATGAGTTTGTTGGTACTTCTTCTCTCTCTACTTCATCTCCTTTGTTAATTTTGTACATTGTCTATTGTAAGTATGCATTTTTGTCCTTCCTCCTGTTATGGGTGAGCATGCCATCCATCCATTAACACTGGTACCGTCTGGATGTACTCCCCCATTGGCTCTACCGGTTGGAGCATCTGAGAAAGGAACTGTGCTTCTTCCATTTGTGCATTCGTGGACACTCTAGGTATGATTCTTGGATTCTGTTCATGTTCGTTGCACACGTAAGACCATGATGGCCTTTGCAAAACACTTCAACAATGCACACTTATGCGTTTCCACTTACACTGCTAATTCGGTGACTGCCCATTGCCTACCCTCAATTGTATACCATGGGCATATATGATCACACGCATGTGTGGACTCCATAACCTGTGGGGCATCCTTTGTGCACCATTTTGTTCGTCATTTGCATGTCCAGATGATGGTTGCCTTTGGCATAATTATACTAAGCATCGATTCATAGCATGCTCATTATTCGGCACCTGTTGCTCATTATTCAGATGCCACTTGGGGCTTGCCTACAACAATCGAGCATACAATGCCAATCCAGTGATCGATTACGGTGCCAATTCGGTGATAGATTACGGTGCCACTCCATTGTTAATCCAGTGATCAACCAACTAATCCCCCTGTCCCATCTGACCTGCTTCTCCCAACATAATCTCGCTCTCTTTTGGCCCATTTGTTTTCTGCCCAGTCCGATCCAATTACAGTCCAATTTTGGTCTTTCTGCTGAGTCTGGTGATCACCCATTAGTCCTCAATGGGTCTTTGAACTGTCTCATCAGTAACATAGCCATATGTGCCATCCACAAATCATGCATCTCGACTTCTATAGTCACGACATTGCAGACTTCTCCTGGATTGTTACTGTAATGCTTGACGATATCATCCGTTCTGTACTATACATTGCAACAAAACATCGCTTTGACGATATTATCCATTATCAACACTATGAATCGAATGTAGTCTTATAGATAAATGTTTTTGAGGATATGATTGATTGAATGTCGATGCAAGATAGAGATCTGCATGACCAAGACACTCGTCAAAGAATACCAATATTGGAAATAACTCCATGCCTATCTGCGAGCAGACGACAATGAAAAGTTTTTTATGTCTTTAAGAACAAGGTTTTTGACGTAGCTTCATTGCTGTAGATGGTGTTCATCGCTCTTATGGAAAACGTAGTGGTTGAATCCTCTAAACACCTACTTGTTTGTATGATGCAAGGAGTCTTGTAACACATTTTGCTAACCATAATACGTCCCTTTCTGGTTATATAGAACACAAAAAAGAAAGAGACAAAAAGAGATAAAGAAAGAGAGAGCAAGAGAGATGAAGTTTCTTTTGTAGCCTTGTCGTCTTATTTTGTCTGTACCTTGGTATTTTTTTAACTTTAACTCGAATTATTAATCCCCATGTGATGTTGGCACGACCTATGGTCATGTTTAGGATAAATTATCTTCCCTTATACTTGATGATTATAGCGATTAAGTTGATGATCTATGTTATGTAGTTGCTTTGCTTGATATGTTGGCTTTGGTAGTATGTTGTGACATACGTTGCATATCCTGATTCATGGATGTTTGTTCCTTTTGAGGGCTATGCGTGCATTATGAAGACCCTCATCACATAATGGTTTGTATCCTATAGTTTGGCTTGTTGTATGATGGATGGTGCTCAGAGTATGCATGAGGTGGTGTGATATGAGTGCAAGGTAGCATTAACTCGAAAGAAGCACTCATTTGTTTTGTTTTTGGTAATGAGAGAGTGTGAGGTAGAATTAATTCGGCAAAAACACTCCTTGTGGATTGTGAATGTGAGGTAGCATTGACACGGCAGAAGCATGCACTGATTTTCTTTTTCTTTTGTATGCATGTTTTGAGTGGTGGATGATGTGGGAACATGCTTTCATGTTGATTTGAGTTTTCATATATTTATTGTTATTTGATGTGAATCCCACTAATCCAAAAAGACAAGCTATGCTTTATCATTATTTGATGATTTATATTGTAGTACTTATGGGGAGAAGAATATGTAGAATAGAAGTAAAGATTGATTATGATCAAGCCATCCTTAGATGATCCATCCCTCTTACCGATTTACATAGATTGTATATGATAATGATGTATTGTAGAAAGACATATGGCAATGATGTAACTGATGTATGAGATGAAACAATGTAATTATGTCACTCTTGTACTTCATGTTAATGCATATAGGAGGGCAGACTATGGGTTGTGTGTAGTGTACTTTCATATCTTGGATTAAGTTCCAGGCACTTTGCTTTGCATTACACATTTCTCATAGTTCTGGACTTGTTATGGGCATTATCTTACCTTCCATGCCATGGATTTGGGCCATGCACTTTGGTTGGTGGATAATGTTTCATAGGGTAGTTGCATATAGTAACACTAGGACATTGGTAAGCATGGTGTGGGATTCGAGTCCACTGTGCATGCCAGTGTTAAAGTGGCATATACGCATTGACATTTTTTATTGAAGGGTTGACTAAGGGGGTGCAATGAAAAGGTACAAAACCCATACGAATGGGCATGAAAATATGTGTAAATATATTACTTTGATTAATGAAACACAACCACATTGGGATTCCTGCAACATATGAGTTTGGTAGTACTTCTTCTCTCTCTACCTCATCTCCCTTGTTAATTTTGTACATTGACTGTTGTAAGTATGCATTTCTATCCTTCCTCCTATTACTAGTGACCATGCCATTCATCCATTAACAAGTCATAAAGTCTATATGAAGATTCAGGAGGTAATGATGAAGAGGCTGGGATGCGTCTCTTGGAGTGAAGTGCAGACACAGTATCCAACCACCTCATCATACAAAGCATTGTCAGAATATTTTATATTGTTCTGTGATTGGGTAGGTTCTCCAACTTTGTGTTTAGATAATCGATGCCTGGCATCGACTTTTGGGAAGAGGTCAATGCCTGGCATCGACTTGCTGCTGAATGTCGATGCCTGGCATGGAGTTCTTTGTTGAATGTCGATGCCTAGCATCGACCTGCTCTTTAAATGAGATGCATGGCATCGAAGTCTCGCAAGAATTCGATGCCAGGCATCGAATGTGAGGACAGATATGAATAGAGATTCAATGCTAGACATCGAATTGAAGCAAAGAGTTGATGGCAGGCATCAACTTCTTGCTAGAAGTTGATGCCAGACATCGACTATTAGCACTGAAGTGATGCCAGGCATCAACCTCTTGGCATAGGTTGATGCTAGGCATGGAAATATCATACGTGTGCCAATAATTATTCTTCTTCTCTTGTTTTTGTAGAAGCCAAAAAAGTCAAAGTCTGTAGAGCTAAATGACAATTGCCCACCTGCATTCCTGGCTCATATTCAAAGGGCAAGGCATGAGAAGTCTAGGCTGAAAGCTAAGGAAATCAATTTTGATGACGAGTTAGATTTGAAGTGTTTCTCCAACCCTCTAGAACCCCTTAGACCTGTATATTACAATGTATATTGCACTGATGCAAATAATATGTGTATGGTTGTACCTAGAAAACATTACTCCCTTGTAATAGCAGATATACCCTATGGGTTTAGGATGATGGGCTCTGTTAATGATGACAAGCCATTCAAGCACCCACAAATTCGCAAGATGGTGACCGATTTTGCAGACTTGACTATGTCACCTTTATGGAGGATAGTTATTTTCCATAGCAGGGACCAATCATTTTTTGTATCAATTGCTTTGAAGTCAAGATCTCATGCTCTGGAGCGTCTTACATGGTAATCTATCTTCATTTTGGTATGTGATTTATGCATGATGAACTCTATTTTACTTATAGCTTTCTTTGGCAAGGTAAAGGCAAATGTGAATCATACTCCTTCGCATAGGTTTGTGAGTTCAACAGAATGCATTACCGTCAGGTATTATGATGAAGTAAGCAAATGAAGGGTCATGGAACATTGCTATAGAGAAAGATGAAGCTCAAGTGAGCTTCATAAGAATGATGATAAATGGGCTGAATGAATGCCTAGATAAGGACCAAGAGGTAGGAAGGAAGCACATAGCAGATACTGAAAGATTCCAAGCTACTGCAAGGGAGCCTATTCCACCCCTTGCAGATGAACTTGGAGACATGGCTGACCTTGAAGAGTCAATCTTGGAGAAAGAAAAACAGGCTATGACTTCTAAAGCTCAGGAAGATGATATTATGCATGAAGTTGAGGACACATATGATCAGTTTCTATTGTAGAAGCTTTTTATTTTTCTAGACAATATCTTGACTGTAAAAAGCAAATTAATAGAAATACAATTCAAAGTGTTTGTTTCAAATTGTGCTTACCGTTATCTATGCTAATCTTTTTTATCTGATTGATGTGTGGATATTGTTTAACATTTATGCTTGTTTAGGGTTGTCTTTGTGGAATGTTATTTAGAAAATGATTTGTGGAATTTAATATGGTATGCAAAAAGGCTACTTTCAGTGTCTCTACTAGACAATGACATGATTATTATCGGAATTGCCCTATGGAAAACAGTAACTGTTTGTTCCATCTCATGTAATGCAAATTATGAATAGCATTTGGGATCTTATCATCTGTGCTTCTATAGATTTAAAAAGTAAATGAAGGTGTTTCACTTATTGTTATTTGTCTTGATTTTTTTTTTCTAGACTAGAAGGTTATGAGGTGGGGTACTACATCATAAAATTGAGCTCTTCTTGATCCCAAGAAAATTATTCTATCTAGTTAAGACTTCTAAGGTTATAAATTCAAGCTTCTTTCTATTGTTTTTGAGCAAGAGACAAGTGGTTTTGACTAAAGGTTGTGAAATGGACCTTTTTTGCATGATTTCAGGATGTTTAGGTCCAAATGAAAAGAGAACATCTCTTTGTTCTCCTTTGTTGTGACTCAATGTTTCTTGCTCAGGGCCTTCTGACAAGGGGTTGCACAAGTTAGAGACTCCATGTACGAATTTCATGTGGACTCAAAACCCTAATAGGATGAGGATCCCCAAGATCAAACGAGAAAACTATCACCTCCAAAACGATTGGAGCATGAATCTTGGGCCTAATCTGATGTGTAGAAACAAAGAGGAACTCTCCTTAGTTGGATGCCTCCTTTGGAAAGACCATGACCTAATTACTCCACACTTTTCTCCCTTCAAAGTGACCCCTAAGGGATCAAACCTTATAATTTCTTTATGGAAAGCATGTAATAATGTGAAGAGGCAATGCCATACCAAATATGACTAAAAGTGGTAGTCAATAGAAGAAAAAAAATCTTCATTTTGTTCCCTATTAGTGAGGTCCCATCCATAAAAAAAGAACATATTTTCCCACCCATTAAAAAAGAACATATTTGTAGAGTCATGAGACTCGATTCCAAAGGATTATGCTATTGCAGGTAGCTATGAAACATCAAAACCAATAGGTCAATTTGAAGAATAAAAGACTAATATAGAGAGGAAAAGAAGGTTACTTTGATATGTTGTTGTACTCCCACATGGGAGGCATTCAGTGGTGTAATGATGAAAACATTGAATAAATCCCTAACATTCCTAGGGAAAGAAACTCCCACCACACCCTAAACCATAAGTGGTGGTTGCAATGGTTAAGGTTTAGATGGAGGATATACTTTAAATCCATTTGGTGTCCATTGATCGGGATAAAGAAGGTGGTTCTCCCTTAATTGATTCTACATAGAGACGTCTAGACGGTTTCAAGAATTCAAGTTGATAAACGCCCCTCCACAGTGTAAGAAATGCATGAAAGAAGAGGAAGACACCAATCATCTCTTCTAGTTGTGTCGGAGTGGTAGAAAGTTTTGGCACTCGGTACAAAGAATCCTTGAGTTGAAAGTGAAGAGGCAACAAGCTATCCTAGAAGAGGCAATGATTGCTTGGTAGCTCTTTAGAATGCTATTGGAGGTAAAGTGTTGCGGAAGATGTGAAAAGAGAGATGCATGGTAAACTCTGAAAATCCCTCTAGAGAGTCCTTCATGGAGAGAACCCTAACCTTGCTAGAAAAAAGAATAAGAGTGTCCCCTCCATTGACACATTGATGATTATTGTAATTCAGAGAGATAAACTTAAAAAAAAAGTATCCCTAGGAAGGAGATGACAAGTTTATGAAGCTGATTTGTATCTCCGATAATATGTTTGTCCTTTTTGTATCGTATGCACATCGATGGGTTGTAAAGGTTTCTCTCTTCGAGGCGCTCTCACTTTCGGCTATATTTTGAAGCTGTACATGCGTTTACAGTGTCTGTATTTTCTTGAACAGCGGGCGTTTGGTATTTTATTCGCGGCCAGAGCGCAGGCATATGTTGATCTGTCAAACGGCGTGATTGACAACCAGATGTGTCAAGACCATGAGATTGACAACCAGATAGCGTTGATGAAGTTGTCCTGAATTACAATAGGTTTGAAGCAATGCTGATTTGTTTGTGGTGTCGATGATCCGAACATCCTGTCTCACTGCGTCGGTACATGCTTCTTCGTATAACTTTCGTCCGCTTTTCTGGACAGCGGTTCTACTTTCGTATACTTTTTGAAGTTGTCCATGCATCCATACCTTGTTTGACTGCGTAAAGAGTTGACGTCTGGTATTTTATTCGCACAGGCATGGAATTATATTATGAAGCTGAAGGTGAGACAGATATGAAAGCATTTCTTTTGAAAGTGGGGACCACCATCACTCCTCTTGAGGAGGAGAAGAAGACGTAGAGGTAATGTTGCGCAGGATTCGTGACCATCTCCACAAACATGCAGAGCTCAACACACATTTTGAGAAGAAGTTTATGCACACAGTAGAAGACCTGTACGCTACTAAACAATATTCTTTTACATGTAAAAGTCAAGCTTCATGCGGATGTCTCCTGTGTTATTGATTGAGACAATCCACATGATCTTATTACTTGAGATTCTGCATTCCCACATGGCAGACCGTTTAGATCAATCAACGGAGTTGGATCCCCATATTTCCGAGCCAGATATGTATACTATATCATACTTCCAAAACTATGATTTCTGTTAAGGAGAGAATATTGCCCATGTGAAGAAAAGAGAAGGGAAAGGAACTAAAAATCTCTCAGTGATCTTACACTTTGATCAGTGGTTCCCCTAATGCTGCTTAAATCTCTCATATGTTATGTAAGAAAGTCAATGAGATCTTATAAGAAAGCTAAAGAACTAAGGAAATGAAACCACTGTCTTACAGCTGAGGATGAAGCAAAAGAAACAGGCTTGAAAAGAAGTACAAAAGCCTTCGATTGCATTGCTTAGGTGAAAGTACTCATTCTCCAAGTAAAATTGATCTTTGCCTATTATGTTGATGTAAAACGGAATGTGTAATGTGACTTTGTGAAAACAATACTTGCAAAAACAAATGAAATATTGGGCTAAAATTATTCTTCACTGAGCATGAATTTTTCACACTTTTTGCTGTTTAAAAAATGCACATACTCAGTTCTTTTACTTGTTTCATGTGTTTTACATCTTTCATAACTTCTTGTATTCCTTTTCATGACACACCTTTTGTACGAATGTTCCCACACTAGTGCATTGAAGAAGCATGCGTAAGGTCAAAGTGTAATTTTGTACGACAAAAAGGGTTTATCATGTTTATGTCCTATTCATAACTCTTATGAAATACATATCACTTGGGAACAACTCGAGAACTTTCAAGGATGAAATAATCTTGGTCATCCACTTGAATCCATGCATAACAAATAAACATACATTGTATCTACCTCCATGGTAAGGAGGCAGCCACCAATACCCAAACTCCTTTTGGAGACTTTTGGATACTATTCCCATTGTTGGACATATTATTAACCCCAATCTTAAATTTGAAGTCAACATCGAGATCAAGGGATGGGATCAACATACAATCCTATTAAATGTAGACCTATGTGAAGATCCAATGTATTGGTATCAAGCAACAATATCTTCACACAAATATGTTAATCCACAAAGTGACCAATCGACGGTATGAAGGCCATACATTAGGAAAAAAGAAGGCACATGCATTTACAACAAGAGGAGGCAAGCATACACACATATGCATGTGCACATACACTCATAAGTAGACAAGATGCAAGAGTACTCTAGGAAGTTCCTTGTATTATGCAAGAAATTATCGTTGATATATTTCACTAGATTTCAGTAGTGATGTGTGTGAACACACTTAGGATGATCGAGGAACTTTTTTCCCTCTTTAGGAGGTCTTTTTCCTCCTCACCACTTGTATATATGCATATAAACCTAACAAATTACTTATCTGTGTAGATTCACTTGGTAATTCATTCCCTGTTGTGTTGTGATCCAAGCTTCTTCTTCTTCCTTGTGTTGTTTGTGTGCTTCCACATACCTCAAACTCCAATAATTGGTATAAGTGTAGGTCTTTGCTTCATCTTGGGCATCTTCAACATCCATCCGGTCATAGTGTAAGAATGACATAAAAAATAATAGCTTTGATGTGTGGCATGGAAATTTTGATTTGAGCTCATTTCAGCCTCCGAATGCACTATCACAATACATATGCATGCAATTTTGTCATTTGTGCCAAACATATATACAAGTTTTCGTTTGTGAGTACAAGCACCTCAAAGTGTACTACATGTTCAGTAGAGCTTGACATGGTAATTTTGTTCAAGATTTCAAGATACAGTGATTTTTTTTGCATCAAGGGATTTTGTCAGTGGCCATGGCTAAAAGCAATGAATATTCTATATGTTGGCTACTAAGGATAGGTTGGATGGTACCAATAACCCATTATGGGCATATATGATGTGTCATGTATTGGTAGCAAAACGATCGTGGAATATTGTATAGGATGTTGAAAAATGTCCTACTACACGTGCAATTAGAATTATTGAAGTTGATGCAGATGGCATTGAAGATGATAATGTTTGAATTCCTGTTTGTATTGGAATTCTTGCTACACCTAGTGTAGGGCATCTTTGTTGGGATAGCGGAGATGCTCATGCACATGCATTGATAACTTTGTCCACTAAACATGCCATTATCCCTCACATTTGCTCCTACAAAACAAACAAAGGATGCTTGGGATACACTTACCCCTTTATACGAGGCAAGAAATAAGTCTCATGCTACTTACCTCCAAAAAAAGTTGGAGAGTGAGCATGTGAAGGAGATTCTAAGGATAGTTTTTTGACAAAGATCAAAGATTTGAAGGAGCAATTGATTTCTGCTAATGAAATCTTGTCAGATAGTTCACTTGTGTAGATTCTTCTTAACGATCTTCCAGATTCATATCAATGTTTCGTTGCTACTCTTCAAGTGATCATGAAAGGCAATCCAAATGCCTTAACGTTTAAGGAGTTGGTCTCTGTTTTGTTTCAAGAATATTAGTCACCTAGAACAGGTCTATTATCCATGTTGCAGATCAAGCTTTCCTAGCTAGTCATAAGGGCAAAGCTACATGGAGCTCATCTACTAGTAAGCAAAAATATGCAAATTCTATAAAACTGGCTATAAAAGAGGCAAAGAAGAATTCAAAGAGGTTGGAATAGTTGTTGCAAGGGCCTCTATACCTAAAATAGAGTTTGCAAATCTTATTTAGAATGAAGATTGGGCATTTACTATTCTATGCATCTATGAACCATATTCTCATTAACAATTCAAATTTATAGTAGAATTAGATATTTGGTACTTTGGTAAAGGGGCAACCAAACATATTATCTCATAACACATTTTCTTCAGTTCACTTGAGTCTGCTCCTACAAAGAATATTGTCACATGCTAACAACTCCTCTTATCCTATAATGAGAGTTGATAAGATCATTCTAACTACTATTGATGGTAGTTCTTGTTGGAAGTGGGGTGGGCCTCAATAACAATTAATCACATGTTTACAAGATCTTTCAACACATGGACCTCAACATACATACCTTAAGACTCCAAAATAGATGATTGAGAGATAAAGAGAGAATATACGAGATTTTCAAAGTGTACATTGAGCTATGATGCTCACCTATAGCATCTTATATTTCCAATGTCAAATTACAATGTGTGAATATGATACAAACTAACCACATCTGAACCTAGGCAAAAAATAGGAGCTAGATACAAGAAATTGTATTCCTAAGAGATATAAAGAGTATGTATATGAGACTATGGAGAATATGAATAGTTTATAACTATTTTATAGAAAACCCTAAATCTAATCAACTTGAATTAGAAACTATTGAATGAACAAGTGAGGATAGAAATATAATTGTTGCTCAACAGTAACTCAACGAGTGATATTGATGGTTGGCTGCCATGAAGTCCTCCAAGTAACTCCAAGAGTTGAGCACACCTCCTCCAAGTGTGTGAGAACACCTCCTCCAAGAGAGGACCTCCTTGCATTGAGCTTGTGCTAGAGCTTGAGAAGATACCAAAGATGACCCGAAGAGGGCTCTTTTGTAGTATTCAAGGCTGCCCGCTTAATTTTTTTTGCAAAAGCTAAAAAAAAAAAGTGAAAAGCATGCAATAAACACTTCCAAAAGAAACCTTCGCTAAAGATAGTGATAGTGCTTTTTTGCATAAAAAAAGCTACAACGTTTTGGTTTTAGGTTGTCATTTTTTTGAATTTTGATTGTTGCTATCTATGGGTTTTAAACGCGGGCATCTGGATCATGAAGCTTTTCAAATCACTTCATCTAAGCCAAGATGCCCACAATTTTTAGTTGTAGGATTTATTAAGAAGAAGCTATATTTTGGCTCCTGTGTGAGGATTTTCAACATATTTTGACATTATTTCTAGCAATCCCCCTTCAATATCCTAATGTACTTGAGAAACTACAAACTGAATGTGTGAATGTATATTACATAGATATATCAAGCAACCAACCGTTTGACTATATGATGTAGCACACATGGTTCTGAATTTGCTTCCGCTTTTAATGACACATTGAAAACCATAAGTGTCTGCATAGGCTTGCAATCTGTCATCTCAAACCTTTCCAATAATTTCTCAATGTATTTCTGTTGTGTCATGTAGATACACTCATCTCTGTATATGAATTCAATCCCAAGATAATAATGCGAAATACCTAAGTCATTTACTTCAAATGTATGCTTAAGTCTACTTTAAAATATTGAAGGTCCAAATCCTTGGGACCTTTCATGATCATATCAACATATATAATAATAATAATCAAAACATCTTTCTCAGCTTAAACATAAAGAGTGGGAGCCTCATATGAGTTTTCAAAACCAATAGATAGAACATAGACATGTATCTTCTCATACCAAACTCTTGGTGCTTGCTTTAGTCCATAAAAAGCTTTGATAAGCTTTCATACTAAATGCTCTTTAGATGTCTCTTCAAAACCTTCTATTTTCTAAACATAAACATCTTCATGTAGGTCACCATTAAGAAATGTAGTTTTGATATCTAACTGGTGTATTTCAAACCAAAGAATGTAGCTAAAGAAAGTATTGTCTTGACTATTCAATTGGAGTTAGACGTCCTCAGAAGCACACGAACAGCACAAGGAAGAAGAAGAAGCTTGGAGCACAATGCACAATTCTGAATGAATTACCACTAGAATGTACAAAGATAAGTAACTCGTTAGGGCTATAGACATATATACAAGCCGTGGGAAAAAAACCTCCTAAAGAGGGAAAAAAGTGCCTCGTTAGTCCTAGTGTGTTCACACACATCACTACCTAAATATATCAGCAAATCCCCCCTGGGAGTGATGCGGTGACTAAGGAGCCGGCACTCATGTATAAGGAAGTGTCAAGCTATGTGGAATCAATCTACAAAAGGAAGTAAGCCCAAAGCTTTGCGGAAAGCTTCAAACTTCTCCCGAGGTAGAGCCTTTGTGAAAACGTCTGCAATGTTCTCCTGCATGGGCACATATGCCAAGCTGATCTCTCCACTAGAGAACCTCTCCCTAACATAATGATAATGCACCTCAATGTGTTTAGTGAGAACATGGAAACACAGGGTTCCTTGCAACTACGAATGTGCTCTGGCTGTCAATGAAGGTGGTGGTGGCAAAAGATTGACCAACACCCAAATCAGTCATAAGGCGTCTAAGCCATACACTCAACAGTCGCTATGAAAGCTGCCTTATACTCAGCCCCACAACTGGAAGTGGCCACAATAGGCTACTTCTTGCTCAGTCAAGATATGCATGAGCTACCAAGGATGAAGCAAAAACCACTAGTGGACACACGAGTGTCATAACAACCAGCCTAGTCAGAGTTAGAAAAAGCATGCAAATCTAGCGGTAGGGATCCCCCCTTGGGATAAGACAAGCCAAGTAGCTGGGTACCGCTGAAGTAGCAAAAGATGCGCTTAACCGCCTGCCAATGCTTGACACCTGAGCAATGCATAAACCTGCTTATCTGTGAGACAGCAAACTAAATATCCATCCAAGTAATACATAAGTAAATCAAGCATCCAATAGCCTACTGATAGAGAGCAACATCGAATGCATCTCTAGCATCATGAAGACTCAATCGTAAACCTATCTCCATAGGAGTGGCAATAGGTTTACAGTCTTCAAGGCCGAAATGCTGCAATATTGTGTCAATATATTTCGTTTGACAGAAAGCCATTCCACCATCAACATGCATAAATTGAATGCCCAAATAATGATGCAAATGCCCAAATCAGACATCTCGAATGAGGCATGGAAATTAGCCTTAACAAATGCCCAAATTAGACATCTCAAATGAGGCATGGAAGTACATCATTAGCAGGCTTAACATATAAGGTGATTTCAGTTGGACTGTTCTCAAAACCATGTGCAATCTGATAGGCATGTATATTTTTATACTAAGTACGTGGTGCTTGTTTCAAACCATATAAAGCCTTTCTTAACCTGCACACCTGGTTTTCATTCCCTTTCTACACAAAGCCATAGGTTTGAAAAACATACACTTCTTCACGCAAGTCACCATTCAGAAATGTAGTTTTAATATCCAACTCATGTACATTCCAACTATGATGAGTTGCAAGTGCACAGATGCTATGAACAGTAGTCATTCTACAAGTAGGTGCAAAGGTGTCATCATAATCAATGCCTCTTTCCTGCGCATAACCCTTTGCAACAAGCCTAGCCTTATACCTGTCAACTATTCCATCAAGCTTACACTTTAGCTTGTATACCCACTTAGTACCATTGGCCTTCTTGCTAGGAGGCAAGTGACATAAAGACCAAGTACAATTCTTCATTATAGCATCATATTCAGATTGTATAGTAGCCATCCAATTTTCTGAATTTTGTGCTTCATCAAATGAAATAGGTTCATTCTCATCAGAGAGACTAGATGCAACCATAGCATAGCAATCTGATGCAAAAGAGGCACTATGAGAGCTTGATCGAGTATGATAGGAAAGAGGTGCATCTAATTTGTTGTCATGCAAAGTCTGCACCAACCATTTTGGCATAGTTTTTGCCTGCTTAATATCTCCCATCAACAAGTGCATCATGTAAATCTGCATAAGAAATGGGATGATTTGCATCATCACATGAAACGTGCAAAGGCTGAGAAGTTGCCTCATTAGGACTAGCACTAGATTATCCACCTCTAAAAAGAGGCAACAAAGTATCATACATGTCTTTGGAGATAACATATGTCTCCTTAGTACATGAAAGCAATGGCTGAATATCATCTTCCACAAAAACAACATCACGGCTAACCAGAATGCATTTAGTTTGTGGATGCATTTACTTTCAGAACTGTACCTAAAATAAATACATTTTATTGCTTTATCATCCAATTTTCTACGACGTTCATGCACTAATGCATATGCCAGAAAAGCAAAAACATGCAAAAAAGAACATTGGAAATTATAAAATTTCTACCTGCACTTGACTTTAGTTTCACTTCTCCAACACCAACAACATCTAAATCATGACCATCTACAATGGTAACTCTTCTACCTCAAGAATTAGTAAGAGAAGAAAATACCTTTCTACAACCTATCATATGCTTAGTAGCTCAAGAATAAAAAATTCAAGGATTATTTGAAATTGCATTTAATGGTGCCTGGTCAAAGGCTAATTCTTCAATAGTAACACGGTATAAGATTCTACCTTTGAAGATATAGATTTTGAATAATCTTAATGCTTTGTTCTTCTCATTAAAGATCCTTGTTCTGCATTCTACTATGAAACGACTTGGTTTCTTATAGTAATGGTATATTCCTTTCTTTGAATCGGATATTGTTGAAGAATTTTCTTTGGGTGTAGAGGAAGCGTTAGGGATAGGACTAAGAGTTTTAGGAGTAGAACGATTAATTTCCTTCTTGGATTGTTGACTCTTCTTCTTCTTTACCTTTGAAGATGATAACGTAGTTTCATCATTCTCTTCCATACCCTTTTGTTGATCTTCATCTTGAAATAACAGGAACTATAGTTCTTCAAATTAAAGTTATCTATCTCTTATAGAGAGAGATAAAGAAGTAATAGAAACATGATATGTAGATGGCAGTGAATTATGACTTTTCTACTAAGCATCCTTTGGGAAGAAACTTTGGGAAAGGAGGCTTGAAGAAGTTTTTTGAAGCTTTGAGAAGTCAAAATTCCTACTCTTACAAGTTGGATTTTGATGAGAATGAAGATCATTTTTTGGACATATGTTTATGATGCTTCTTGTAAGGATGAATTGACTGAGCAAATGCTTAAGGAATGAAGCTCTAATATATGTGCAAAAACACATTGAAATGAACTTGTTGACCTTGTTTTAGTGTATGCACATGAAGTAAATGTGCAAGAGAAAGGTAAAAGAAGAGGAGAAAGAGGATCAAGATACTAGAGTGACTAGATCTAGAAAGGATACTCAAGAGCAAATGCCTAATGAACAAAATCAAGAGCCTAAGGAGAGCCCTAGGAAAGAAAAAGGAATACAAGCTAAAGGTAAAACTCAGAATCAAGAATCTAAAACAAACAAGTGGAAGAAGGAGAGAAAGTTGAGGAAAAGGGAGAAAATTCAACAAATAAACCTCCAACATATAGATTGATTTCTGATTTGGAGAAGATTATTGACATTAAAAGAGCCATCTATGAGAAGATTCTTAAAGCCTAAGTAACTCTGTGTAGATGAAGTTTTGGCTATGTGAGGATCTTATGTAAAAGAGGAAGTTATTAATATTATAAGAAGAAGAAGAGAGCCTATAGAAAATAAAGATGAAGACATAGAGATGGATGAACCAGAAGTAATGACTTTAAAAATAAATGAACACGAAATGGATGATAAGTTTGGGCATAGAAACTACTTAGGTCCTATGGTTGGGAATATAGATAAGTCTAATGGAATCTCTAAAAGCCATTTTACTCACAAACATTGGGCAAGGGGGATCACAAAAACTATGTTCAAAACTAGGAACAATCCTAAACCATATCTTGCCTTGATAGATTCTCGTTCAGAAATCAATGTAGTCTCAAGAGAACTTTATGAACAAGGTAGGTGGCCTATAGATAGAGACCATAGAGGGCAAATGAAAGCTGCAAATAATGATCTAGTTCATCTTCTAGGAGCTTGCACTAATGTACCCCTTTGCATTGGAGATGTTAAGGAATATCATCATTTTTTTGTGCACAAAGATTGCTATTTCCCAATTTATTTAGAACAGCCTTTTATTTGTGAACAACGCATGGAAACTAAATTCTTACATGAGGGTAGTACTTTTGCATGCCTTCATTCACATGATGGGTTAAAATCAAATCACTTTATGACTATCTATGTAAATCATCCTAGAAATCGACACATTTTGAGGAAGTATCCTCTCATGCACTTTGAATAAGATTTTGAGTAAGTACCACTATTACGCGGGGTAATAGTGGTACCTATGTCCTTCATTTCCCACATTTTGATTTTTTTGTTCCTGAAAAAATTTCTTTTGTTTTTTCTTTTGGTCAAATTTATTTTATAAATAGTCAATTCATACAAACAAAAATAAACAAAAAAATTAGGAAACAAGAAAAACAACTTAAAATTGATGGTTTGATTGATGAAAAAGAAAAGATATGTGGAGTATCTGAGTATGTTTGATGTGTTGATGTAATAGAAGAAATAAAATCTTTCATGACTGAAGAGCAAGAAATATCAAAACTTGTGCCATTACCATCCTTAGAAATGTATGCAATTTTGCATGATTGGATGCATGAGCATCATTATTTTATCGTCATATAGATACAAAATACAAGACTATCGACAAGAGAGTAAAACAAGTAGCTGAACCACGTCCCAAACTTAGTGATGAGATGATTAGAAAAGTAATTCATGATCCACTTCTTGATGATCGATCAAGGATTGGACATGAATTTATTGAGGTCCATTATGTGTGTTGTAGATCAAGCTTTCCTAGCTAGTTAGTAGGGCAAAGGTAAATGGAGCTCTTCTATTAGTAAGCAGAAGTCTGCTAATTGTGCACAATCAAAGAAGGATGACAGAGACGAGACAAAAACAGAAAAGAGAAAATTGTTTTGTAAAAACTGTAAAGGAAATGATCATGTCATAAAGAGTTGTCCAAAACTGGCTGCTAAAGAGAGAAGGAAGAAAGAGGTTGGAATGGTTGTTGTAGAGGCCTCTACACCCAAAAAGAGTCTCCTAATCTTGTGCAGAACGAAGAATGGGCATTTACCACTGTTTGTAGTCATGACTCATCTTCTCATGAACAATGTATGTTGGCACTAGACTCAGATGTTTGGTACTTTGATAGTAGGGCAACCAAACGTATTACCTTGTAGCACAGTTTCTTCACTTCACTTGATCTTGCCCCTATAGCGAATACTATCACATGCACCATCAACTCCTCTTATCTTGTTATGGGAGTTGGTAAGATCATTTTGACTATTGCTGATGGTAGTTCTTTTACATTGTCAGATGTTTTATTTGTGCTAGGGCTTAAGAACAATCTGTTATCAGTTTTAGCTTTATCCAAGATTGGCTTGGTTGTGAAATTTGTTGATGATAGATGTACAGTTCATTTCCTGTCAAATGGTGATATCATTATTGCTTTTGGCATTGATGTTGTGGGTTGTATAAGCTCATAGACTATGAAAAATCTGTGAATGAATCAACACATTAGGGGAAAAAATGAACCCTGCATGGGCCTTGTAAGGATCCCTAATTTTTAGGGATTAAAGTTAACAAAAGATGGATTAAGACCACCGAAAAACAACTAGTGGTTTTGTAATAAAATATTTCCTTTAAGAAATGTGATAATTTCAAATACAGTCATGGGAAATCTTATACGTTGGATCATCACGCATGAACGGCAATCTTCTTCAGTGTGCTTGTCAAAAGAAGACAAAACTTATCCCAAGAGTCGTGGGCATTCTTGTTCATTGGATGAAATTGTCACAGATGGCTTGGATTGAGAGCAGTTTGTCTGTCACAAAAAGACAAATTTTGAAGCATTCAATGAAGTGAGAGAGGGTTTGGACTGGTAGAAAACGGCAAAGGAGGAGGCACAGTTCTATGGCGGGGAGATTTCTGTGATGTCCGATGAATGGAAAATCGATGGCTACAAATTGATCTTGGGATGCTCTCAAGAACAAGGATTCACAACCATTGGATCAAGAAGTGATCCAATGGATACAAATCAAAGCAATCCAAAAATCAAGACGAATGAATCCGGACCACTTGTTTTCAAGTCCATCCAATGAAGGGGATACTAAAGTGCAAATTTTTAGGTCTTTCAATCTACATCACTAGATCTTTGCCACATCTAAGGGACCAGATTGTATGCGGACTTTTTTCTGACATTTAACATGAGCCATTAGATCCTTGAGTTCATCCAATGGCTATGGTTCACAATCTAGGCCTATCAAACCACTTTTGGAGAATAACTCATGGTTTTTAGCCTTTCATACCACCTTTGACCACAAAGAAACAAGGGAAGCCTATGCCTAGTCCAGGTGATTAAGGGACTAGATTGTGGCCACCATCCTCTTCTCATTGGTCCATCACTAATCATCTCTTAATCTAAAAGGCCCATGCAAGGTTCATTTTTTCCCCTAATGATGTGCAGTACATGATTCTCATGCTATGTTAGATGCAAAGGCATGCATGCTTTGGTCATCTGAATTTTGCTAGTTTGCTATGCATGCAAAAATCGAAAATGGTGTCCTCTCTGCCTAAACTTGAGGCACCTGGTAAACATGTTTGTGAAGGTTGTATTTTGGACGAATGCAGTGTTCCTTGTTTTCCAAAAGATGGTTCAGTTCGAGCTACTTAGAAATTGCAGCTAGTCACAGTGATGTCTATGGTCCTATGCTGACACCCTCTTTTGGAAACTATCTTTACTTCGTGACTTTCATTGATGCTTTTTCCAGGCATGCATAGATATATCCGTTGAAAGCAAGGTCCGAGGTGTTTATGTGCTTCAAAAAGTTTTTGGTTTTGGCTGAAAATCTATCAGCATGTAAAAAACGGGCACCATCCATTTTGATCAGGGAGGAATATATGTCTTCGAACTTTAATGCATTTGTGGATGAATGTGGGATAAAACATCAGTGTACAGTGCCATATATGCCTCACTAGAATGGAGTTGCTGAACAAAAGAACAGATCCCTCATGGAGATGGCGATGTGTATGGTCAAGAGTCAGGCTTTAACACATAGTTTATGGCTTGAGGGTGTTATGTGTGCAGCATATGTACTTAATGTTGAGATATCCATGCTCTACCCTTTTATATTCACATGGATCCACTTTATCCCACATGCAAGGGCCTTCTCACAAGCTCTCATGTACTCTCATGCAAGTTCCATTTATCCCACATAGGATGTACTTTGCTCTCTTCTCCATATAAGGAGGGCCTCACTTCTCCTCTCCTCATTCACTCATGCACTACCATGAGGCTCTCTCCTTGAGGTGCAAGCTCCATGCTTCTTATGTAAGTCTTCTTTTCATAATTTAGTTCATTTCATTTCATCTCTTCATTATGTCATTTCTAGTGTGTTTTGAGCCTCCATAACTTGTGGGTTTGTGTTTATCTTGGGCCATGTTTCTCAACATGGTATCTAAGCATAAGTAGGACATAGATTAGTTTAATTTTCTTCAATGATTCTAATCGTTATGATTTTTTAAAATTATTGATCATTTTATTGTTATTCTCCCTCCCTCCCATATCCCATGATAAAAGTGCTTCTAAGCACTACTCTCACCATAACCAGCCTTATCATTTCGATACTTGTTATTTCTTTAACTATGCATGGATTTGGATTCTTAATAACATCTATGAAATAGATCGTTGTATTGTTATGTGCATGAGAAAGGTTTCATTTGTGTCTCTTCTTGTCACTGTCACTACACATGTGTTCACCTTAAGCATACAGCAATGGAATCTTGTCACTGTCACTACACGTGTTCACCTTAAGCATACAGCAACCGAACACTTCTCTGTTGTTTCTAGCATGCAAAACAACCATGTGTGATTAAATGTCATCCTCCATTCTTCTGCGCACTCTCAAATACCAGGCCGCATGGGAACGTAAGGGGTCCTTTATTTATAGCTACAGTGATTTTACAATATCTCCTGCATACCATAATCAGTAGAGAGAGAGAGAGAGAGAGAGATTACAAGAATCAAGAACTTTGCCAAATTTCTGCACCAAATTTTCTGATGCTCTTCAAAATGCATGTTGCACATATTGCATTACTCTCATGACTTCTCTGTAAGGCATGCACTATCATCAACTGGAACAATGGTCATCATAATGACTGTGCAATCTAGAGGTGCACACAAATGTGAGCTCCCACTTGCGGACAATTCGAAATAAAGCTGAAGAGCGATGGAGCGCATGAGTCTCATATTTTTCTCTTTTACAGAGATACAGTAAGCTACTATGTCTTACACAAGGGTATGCGCCACATAGCGTGATGAGTCACTCACACAGATCGAGCAACTGATCACAACAAAGGCGAGCTTCTGTTTGTAACAAAAATGGCATTCTTCAGCAATGCCTACCTTCACAAATACCTGCCTGAAGCCTTGCAATCTCTTTTGGCCTTTCTGAGTCTTAGCCCCACCTGTTCTAGCAAATAGAATCTCTGCACAGAAGGTGCAAATACGAGAATAAAGGTGTGCAAATCGCAAAGACCACTACACATAGCTGATCAGATTGAAGAACTTGTGGAGGATTTGTGCCAACACTCCAATAATCTGGTCGTGCCACTGTTATGAAGCTCTACATGTAGGGCAGTATGCTTCTTCAAAATAGAGAGAGAGGCCGCGAGTTTCCCTCTGTGTATCCCCTTGAAGCCCTTCGACTTGCAATGTTTTCAAACCGGTGAAGAGGTGCCAGCTGGAGCTGTTTGTCGTAAATGAAAATCTTCGGAGCGGCAGCGAAAATCAGCCCACTGGCACCATCTTTGGAGCGCACCAAAACTCTATCCACTGATACGGCTGGACGCTCTTTATCGTAAGTGGTATTAGAAATTGACAAAACTATCATGTTAAACAAGAGAGAGAATGTACTTGCACAATTTTTTTGTTCCCATTCAATTCACATTTTATCTATGAAGTCACATCTTATCTTTGAAGATATGCCCAAAGCACACAACCCAACGGACCTTCACTTAAGCATTATTTCTATGATCTCATGTGCATCTCATGTGCATCTATTGATAGGATTCTCCTACGGCATTTCATGTATCATGACAATTTGCGTGTGCCTAGTTATTTAACAGTAAAAATTGACAAGTACATATTTGTAAAAGGATTAGACACTGCCACATTTTCGTGGTAAGACCTTCCTTTGTACTTGTACTATGTTGTGCAGTAAGCGTATGTGTGTCTTTTCAGGTGTTTATTTGTGCATTATTGGCAAAAAGCTCAAACTTTCCATTAAGAAAAGATATCCATAGGAACACCTCTTCCATTTTTAGTTATGGAAGACAAACATGAAGTTACTTTCAATGGCCAACATTTCCACACATGGCAAGTCAAAATGCAATACAAGCTCATGAAGAAAGGCCTATGCAATATTGCTAATGGCAAGGAGAAGAAACCAATGATGAGAGAAGGTGAAGCTGATTGGCAACTCAAAGACAAGAAAGCACTATCCACCATCGCACTTAGGTTAAGTGATCAATATGTGCATCACATTGATGAGAAGGGCACTGCTTATGATGCATGGACAAAGCTTGATCATCTCTTTGGGTCTAAGGCTAAATCTTCAAAAATCACACTCCTTATGAACTTGTTTGATCTCGAAATGGAACCCAACTCCTCCCTTGCTTCAAATCTCAACTACTTTAAGAGTATGTGTACTCAACTTGTGGACATCGACAAGAAGCTTGATGAAGATGTACTCATTGCATTACTCATAGGAAGTCTTCCCTAGGATTCATATGGCCACATAATTGCCACACTTAGGCTCCTTCCTCAGCCAACCTTTAGTGATGTTGAAACTGCCATCCTTGATGAAGAAAAGAACCTTCAAAACCACAACTCCTCTCCAGATAAAGTTCTTTTCAGCAAGAAAAAACCTCCTCATAAACAGTACAAACCATGTCACTTCTGCAAGAGAACCAATCATTTTGAAGAGAAATGCTACTAGAAACCAAAGAAGTATGCCAACATTAGTGAGGAAAGAAGTGATGAAGATTCTGATGGGTCCCCCAAAGTAACCATTTGTAAAGAATATCTCTTTAAAAACATCTCACTAATACTACCTACCCCATGTTGTAAACCCTCTATATTTCTACGGATCCCATATGTCCCTAGATCCCCATAAAATCCACTTCGATCCCATATGTCCAAGTTATGTCTAAGGATCCCATATGCCCTTAGATTAAAAAAAAACAATAAACTAAGTGATCCCATATTTCACTAGTTCCCCACATTAAAAACAAGAGGGTCATCACATGGAGGGGGGTGTTGAGATATCCATGCTCTACCCTTTTGTATTCACATAAATCCACTTTATCCCACATACAAGGGCCTTCTCACAAGCTCTCATGTATTCTCATGCAAGTTCCATTTATCCCACATAGGATGTACTTTGCTCTCTTCTCCATATAAGGAGGCCCTCACTTCTCCTCTCCTCATTCACTCATGCACTACCATTCTAGTGTGTTTTGAGCCTCCATAGCTTGTTGTTGGTTTGTGTTTATCTCTGGCCATGTTTCTCTACACTTAACAGGTGTCGCACTAAAGCATTGTAGTCTATCACTCCATATGAGGCTTGGCATGGTCGTAAGGCATCTGTTGCTCACCTGCGTGGCTTTGGTTGTCTAGCATATGCATTAGTGCCTGAACAACAACACAAGAAATTGGATGATAAAGCAGTGAAATGTATTTTTTTTGGGTTCAGTTTTGAAAGCAAAGGCTATCGTCCGTATCATCCATAAACTAAATGCATTCTGGTTAGCCATGATGTTTTTGTGGAAGATGTTATTCAGCCATTACTTTCATGTACTAAGGAGACATTTGCTAGCTCCAAAGACATGTATAATACTTTGCTGCCACTTTTTATAGGTGGAGAGTCTAGTGCTGGTCCTAATGGGAAACTTCTTAGCCTTTACAAGTTTCATGTGATGATGTAGATAATTCCATTTTTGATATAGATTTACATGATGCACTTGTTGATGAGAGATCTAATATTGATGAGGAAAAAATTGTGCCAAAATGGTTGGTGTAGAATTTGCATGATAGAAAATTAGATGCATCTCTATCATATTGTATTTGTTCTAGCTCTCATAGTGCTTCGTTTGCATGAGATTGTTATGTCATGGCTGACTCTAGTCTCTGTGATGAGAATGAGCTTGTTCGTTTGATGAAGCATAAAATTGTAAAAATTGGATGGCTACTATGAAATCTGAATATGATGCTATCATATTCAATGGTACCTATTCTTTATGTGAATTGCCTCCTAGCAAGAAGGCTATTGGCACTAAGTGAGTATACAAGTTGAAGGATAGGCCTTATGGAATGATTGATAGTTATAAGGCTAGGCTTGTTGCAAAGGGTTATGCTCACGAAAGAGGCATTGATTTTGATGAGACCTTTGCTCCTACATGCCGAATTACTACTGTTTGTAGCATTTGTGCACTTGCGGCTCATCATGGTTGGAATGTACATCAATTGGACATCAAAACTCCATTTCTAAATGGTGACTTGCATGAAGAAGTTTATGGTTTTTAGCCTCGTGGCTTTGTGTAGAAAGGGCATGAAAACCAAGTGTGCAGATTGAAAAAGGCATTATATGGCTTGAAGCAAGCACCATGTGCTTGGTATGAAAAGATGCAAGCCTATCTCATTGCACATGGTTTTGAGAACAGTCCAACTGAGAGTACCTTATATGTTAAGTGTGTTAATGATGTGCTTCTAATCATTGTTGTGTATGTTGATGAGATGCTCCTCATTGATCCTCATGAGAAGCATATTCTTGATTTTAAGGCTGATCTAAATGCCTCATTTGAAATGTTAGATTTGGGGCATTTGCATCACTATTTGAGCTTTTGGTTTATGCAAGTTGATGATAGAATAGCTTTGTGTCAAACAAAATATATTGACACATTATTGCAAGGTTTTGGCCTTGAAGACTGCAAACCTATTGCCACTCCTATGGAGACAGGTTTACAATTGATTCTTCATAATGTTGGAGATGCATTTGATGCTTTTCTATATCAGCAGTCTGTTGGATGCTTGATTTACTTATGCATTACTCGGCCAAATATTCATTTTGTTATCTCATATTTGAGTAGATTTATGGATTGCTTAGTTGTCAAGCATTGGCATGCGATTAAGTGCATCTTCTGCTACTTGAGTGGTACACGGCTACTTGGATTGTTTTATCCGAAGGGGGGATCACTACCGCCAGATTTACATGCTTTTTTTCTGACTCTAACTATGTTGGTTGCTATGACACTCGTGCATCCACTAGTGGTTTTTGCTTCATGCCTGGTAGCTCATGCATATCTTGGTTGAGCAAGAAGCAGCCTACTATGGACATTTCTAGTTGTGTGGCTCAGATGCCTTATGGCTGATTTAGGTGTTGGTCAGACTTCTGCCACCACCATCTTCAGTGACAATCAGAGCACATTGGGAGTTGCAAGGAACCCTATGTTCCATGCTCGCACTAATCACATTGAGGTGCATTATCATTATGTTAGGGAGAGGTTCTTTGCTGGAGAGATCAGCTTGGCATATGTGCATGCAGGAGAACATTGCAGACCTTTTCATGAAGGCTCTACCTAGGGAGAAGTTTGAAGCTTTCTACAAAGCTTTGGGCTTACTTCCTTTTGTGGATTGACTCCACATAGCTTGGCACTTCCTTATACATGAGTTCCAACTCCTTTTTCATTGCATCACTCTAGGGTGGATTTGTTGATATATTTAGGTAATGATGTGTATGAACACACTAGGACCGCCGGGGCACTTTTTTCCCTCTCTAGGAGGTTTTTTCCCTAGCTTGTATATACGCTTTTTTGCCCTAACGGGTTACTTATCTTTGTACATTCTAGTGGTAATACATTCAATATTCTGTGTTGTGCTCCCAACTTCTTCTTCTTCCTTGTGCTATTTGCGTGCTTCCGCAGACCTCAAACTCCAACAACTATTAGTATACATAAATAAATATGAAAAGAGCTAGGGTTTTTGAATTAAAATAAATATATATTATTAAATATATAAAAAGTAGGGTTTTAGGTTTAATATTAATATATATAATCAAATAAATATTAAGTAAAAAATTAGAATATATAATCAAATGTATTATGTATAATTAAATATATAAGAAATTAGGGTTTTTAATTAAATTTAATATATATAATTAGATATATAAAACATTGGGTTTTACGTTTAATATTAATATAGAAAATCAAATATATGTAAAAATTAGGAAAAAAAGTTAGAATATATAATCAAATGTACTATGTATAATAAAATATATAAGAAATTATGGTTTTTGAATTAAAATAAATATATAATTAGATATATAAAAATAGGATTTTAGATTTAATATTAATATATATAATCAAATACATATAAAAAATATGGTTTTAGGTTTAACATTGGTATATATAATCAAATATACTATGTATAATTAAATATATGAGAAATTAGGATTTTAAGATTAAAATTAGTATATATGAGTAGATATGTAAAGAACTAGAATTCTATGATAAATATTAGTATACATAAATAAATATGAAAATAGCTAGGGTTTTTTAATTAAAACAAATATATATAATTAAATATATAAACAATATGATTTTAGGTTTAATATGAGTATTTATAATCAAATATATGGTTTTGAATTGGTGTTTTAGGAAGAAAAATAGTACTTGTAATCAAATAAAAAATAATTAGGGCTTTAGAATTAAAATTAGCATATATAATTAAATGTTTCACATATTAAATATCCTAACATCTTCACATGGTATCAGAAGGCATCTTTGGATTTGGAGGAGAGAATGACATCTTCTTGCACTCAGTGCAAGTATTAATTTTTTTGAAAATGTCAGATTTGTATTGCACATGTTTGACAATATTGATCCTTTGATGCAGATCGACTACAGAACCTACGTTACCAGTCGCATGGTTCCCTTGGGGAGCAGGTCGACCCAAACAACATTGCAACATCTACCTCTCCTCGAGAGAAGAGAATGAAAAGGGAGGTGGAAGGACAAGGTACTGGCAACATTACATAGAATGAACACATGGAAGAAATGGTGGAGGCATTCTATGACATGGATGAAGATCAGGATGATGGAGAAGATGTCATGGGTTCCATGGACAAGATAGAATTGCCATGATTAGAAGCTCATGAAGAACACCATAACATGCGAAGACTAGCCCGTTTACCACTCTAAACTGGAGCAAAGATGTTTGTACTATGTGTGTCGCGCGTGATGCTCAATCTTCAATCTATTTATGGATTGTCAGATAGTAGTGTCTCTAAATTCTTCAAGTAACTGGATTTCAAATAAACTTTCATTGTTGTATCAAAATAAGTTTATTTACTAATATCTTTGTAATCAATTATCCGTTGCAGCCTTCTGAAATATCAATTTTTGATAGATGGCAATGACATACCTCCAACACATGGATATGAAAAAAAACTTTTATAGTCTGTGGGGATGGGCTACACAAAGATCCATGCTTGTCCAAATGACTCCACCAAGTTTCTTTAACCCTAAATTGGCAACCGCTAGAGTACATGTCACATGTATTCTGTTGTTTTGGGAAGAGTGTATTTTCATTTGCAACACAACAAGATTATCATGTTCCTGGAGCAAGAGACAACACACTTTGCCCAAAAGAAAATTTGTAGATATGGTCATCAGTATAGGCACCAGTATAAGCACAGGTATGCCTAGGGACATACCGATGCTTATACCAATGATTTTTCCCAGACACATACCGATGCTTATATCAGTGATATTTATATTGATGCATATACTTTCGCTTATACCCTTGCTTTGCAGGTAATTATCGACACCTATACCGATGAAAATGTACCAGTGCCCATACCGATGCTTATATCGATGGTACTAGGCATATATCTATGCTTAAACTGGAACCGATATGGATGCTTAAACCGGCAATATTCTACCGATATTTATATTGATACTTATATAGATACTGGGGCAAAACTGCCTCTGTGTATTTGCACTAATATAAGACCATGTTATATGTCCCTCATATGTTGTACTGTTAAGGAACAAAGTTTATTTTGATAAGCACCATCGACTAAGGACAAAGCAGCTTGAGGTTGGAGATTGGATACTTGTCTATAATAGCACCTTTGATACATAGTATGATGCTGTTAGAAGAAGTATTTTTTATGGAAAATAATTGTAAAATGCCAAAAACTTGTAAAAATATTTATGCAAATGATGTAAAAATAAGGAAGAGTCTTCCTTATGAAGAGTAGAATCATATGTAATTTTTTTTAGAATTTTGGAAACTCCTGGATAGTATATTTTTAGATCAGAAGAGGAAAGGACCAAAATTCAAGTGTGAAAAGGGACACTTTAAAATGTATAAAAGACAATTTCCTCTACTATGAGAGGGTTGGTTATTTGTATTACATGCTATCCAAGTAAAGAGAGAGTTTCCTGTAGAAAATTGTGTTTCTTCCTTTTGTGTGATTTCTTTGATTTGTTGAGTCTATTCTATGTGTATCCATGGAGATTTGCAAGCTTCTATTGTGTATTTCTGATGAATGTGTATGAAGAGAGTTGATTACTGATGTGCTGAGTGAGAAATTGATGAAGAATGGTGCTGGAGATGAAAATCGTCTCATTTCACAGAATTGTGATTGTCTCGTCTGAAGGTTACAGGTATCATTTTTGAGTTTTGACTTTATGATTATGTTCTGCTGATAAAATAACATGCTTTAGACACCATGATTATTGAAGTTGATGGAGTATTGCTCAAGATAATCCAAACCCTAGAAATTCCTCTTCATCTTCATTAATTCTCAGAAATCCAACCAGTTTTCTCTTATTTCTTGGATTCTATCATCTAGAAGGGGCTGTGGTCTCATATATACTTCCAGGATTGACAAGTATAAGATGTGTTGTTGATTCTTTATACTAAAGGATTGGAGAGGACAACTCCAAAGTTCTACAACAAACATTTTTTGGCACTATTGCCGGGGAGTAAAGCAGAAGCTTCATTTGAAGTTGGACCTTGCTGGATCTTCTAATGTTGATGGTATTGAACACATTGAAAAGGTAATACTCTTTAATCAAGGAGATGGAAACATGAAAAGATAGATTTCTTTGTTTGACTTTTGGGAAAAGAAAGCAATAGATAATCTTTTGAGAATAAGAAGTGTTGAAATTATTGCAAATTGATAGTTGCTCATATCATTTTTTTTTAAGTAAAGTGCAGGTGTGTGAAAATTTGAATTAAGAAAGCTAAAGATAAGGTAAAATGTGTCTATTCTTGCATTTGTAGAGTGCTTTTTAACCAAAGTACTAAGCAAAATTGTTGATCTTGGGAAGATGACATGATTGCTTTGAGGAAAGTCAAGTAAAGTAGCTAGATGCAAGTAGATAAGATCCATTTGTTAACCAAGTCAAAGAAATAATCTTGATAAAAAGTCTATTTGTATCTTGAAAAGAAAAATGTTTTGAGCTTATCTTTGCAAAAATTGACATTTGCACTTCTTAGCACTTTTTCTTTGGGAAGTTTTGCTCATGAACTGTTTTGATAGCAAAGCATAAAGGAGTATAACCAATCAAGAAACATAGGATCAATAGATCACTAAACAAGAAACCCTAAGTGAAGTTTTTACCTTGATTTAGGGCAAAATACTAAAAGAAAATTCATAAAATTCATTAAAACACTTAAACAAATTTCTTTTTCCCTTAGAAAGTTGGACTTAAGTGTTGTTGTTAAGACTAAAGGAGGTCAAGTGGAAGGAAAGCTAAAAATTCATAAAAATTGGAAAATCAGAAAAATACGATTCTCTTCACAGGATCGCGATTTTTTGGATTAATTATTTGTTAATGATGTAAAAATTGACAGCTGATTTGGAGTAGAAAGAATTTGGAAGAATTGTAAGAAGAAAGAAGACCCAAAATTGCAAAAAACAAGAAGTACAGGAAAAATACGATTCTCTGCACAAAATCACGATTTTCTGTAAGAGAATTTTTTTTTGAATTTTGAGCATATTTGGGTTTTGAGATAGGTAATTGTAAGAGATTTCATTAAGCTGAGTAAGGGAAGGAAGTCAAATTCCAAAAATCAGTGAGGATTGAGTATCAAGTGGGAAAAGTGGAAAAGAAGTATAGAATCACGATTTTCACTAGTGGGATAATGGGAGAGATTAATGATGAAAAGTTAGGAATTGAGGATTAAAATCATAAAATTGTTGAAGAATAAAATTGGACAAGTAAAAAGTGAAAATTATGAGGAAATAGCATAGGATCGCGATTGTGTGAACACTATAAAACCCTGGAATCTCAGAAAAAACTCATTTGAGTGAGGAAGAGAGGGAGTGAGAGCAAGAACAGGATTGCGATCGGCTGCAACTATAAAGTTTTGGAGATTTTTGGATCAAGCAAACAAGGTAAGGAGTTCTCAATACATTTTTTTTTGTATTTCTTTAAACTTACATGATGATCAAAGCACAAAAAAACACAAAATAGCCAAAAACACGGAATCGCGATGTTTTGAATTTTTTGAGTTTTCTGTGGAAAAAATAATAATATTAAGTAAATTCTTTTATTGCATGTTAAAAAATAACTAAGGCGATTCTATTGAAGAAACAAAAATTTGAAAATCAATACCAAAAAAAAATTTCAAAATCTGAACAGAATCGCGATTCTGTAGTCAAACACAAAATCGCGATTCTCTGAAACAAAGCACAAAATCGCGATTCCCAGAGCACAATTTTCATAAGAGAATCGTGTTTCTAACGATTGTGAGCAATCACGATCGTCTGGGAACAGAATCGTGAAAAAACACGATTCTCATCACAGAATCGTGAAAAAACACGATTCCCATCACATAATCGTGAAAAACACGATTCTCATCACAGAATCGTGAAAAATCACGATTGCCATCACAGAATCGTGAAAAAACACGATTCTCATCACATAATTGTGGAAAAACACGATTCCCGTCACAAAATCGTGAAAAAACACGATTCCCATCACAGAATCATGAAAAACAGGATTCTCTCACAGAATCCTGAAAAATTACGATTCCCATCACAGAATCGTGAAAAATCACGATTCCCATCACAGAATCGTGAAAAAACACGATTCTCTCTCAGAATTGTGGAAAAAACACGATTCTCTCACAGAATCGTGGAAACAACACGATTCTCTCACAAAATCGTGGAAAAAACACGATTCTCTTCACAGAATCGTGAAAAACACGATTCTCTTCACAGAATCGTGGAAAACACGATTCTTTCCACAAAATCGTGAAATTAATTGAATGATCCTTAGGTTTGGTAATAAATTACACTCACATCCCGGTTCGCTGGCGTGGTGGTTGGGCCTCTCGCCTCTTGAGGCGGGGGCGAGGGTTCAACCTCTGGCAGCAACATGTAGGGACATATGAATCCCAAAAACTGTTGTATATGGGTGTTGGCCAGTGTTTGACCATCTCCGCGGTAGTTGTGACCGCTGTTCAACCCAACTTTGTAAACCCCTGCTCTTGTGAGATAAGGGGGGTCCCATGGGTACTATGCCCTTCCTTGTACAGTTGCAATTTCAAAGTCAAAGTTTGGGGGAATAGGCCTCGGCCAAACCTCCATTTAAAAAAAAATAATTAAATAAATTACACTCACATTCCAAGCGAGAACTGGGAAGGAAGGAAATAGAGCCAGTGGTAGGGGAATTGCAAGAAAGAGATTTAGGGCAAGAAATCAACATGGAAAATTTAAATGAAACAAATGAATCCTCTGAAACTGGGGACTATAGAAACATCCTCAAATACATGTATACAAATAGGTTTGGAACCTATGTATATCAGGATGGAATGCATAAGTTTCTCATTAGATTGAGAAACTTAGAAGTTCCCCTGAACATCACACCAGTAGCACAATTTAAGGATGGTAGATATGAGGATAGGCAGGGATGTGTATACATCTTCTCACAAGACCCAGAAAATTCTAATGACCTAGGGCAATGTGCAGACAAGAGACCTTGGGAATAGAACCTAGGGCAATCAGACTTGCCAAGACCACATGAAATTCACAATAATGGTGAACAACAACAATGTAGGAGAACACATACTTCCCCAAATCCTTTTGAAAAGGAACCAGAAGGATTTAATGATTTTCCTTTGAGAAGAAGACATCATTGGTAAAATCAAGGCAGAATGCTTAGACCCTATCAAGTAGCCAAATGCATGAAAAATCAATATGAAGGATATTCTGATCCTCATGCGCATGCTGCAGAATTCAGACAACTAATTAGAGCAGAAGAGGTTGAGGATTACAAAGTACAATTTGAGGCATTTGGTCTAAGCCTAATAGGACCTGCATTATCTTGGTTCATTCCCTTGAGAAAGGAAATGTATCTAGATATTGAATCCTTCCTAGAAGCCTTTATTGGGGAATTCTCAAAAACTGGAATAAAACATAGCACAGCTACATTGATACATAGCTTTAAACAGCAGAAAGATGAAAATGTCAGAGAGGCAGCTGGGAGATTCAAACAGTACATTGACAGATGTCCCAGAGAAGAAGTACCTTCCATGGCAAGACAAGTATCCCTATTCATAGAAGGATTAAGAAGTGCCCAATTAAGAACCTTGGTGTATTATAGGAGATGCCCTGACCTAGGAGCATGTGTGAAAGAGGCAATAGATTTGGAAGACAATAGAGGACAAGACCTGCTAGCATTTGATCAACATAGAACAAATGAAGATAAAATTCCACTAGCAGAAGAATTGGCACAAGCCATTGCTAAAGCCTTAGAAGTAAGCACCAAAACCAATTTGATAAACACCAAGATAACTACAAATAAAAAATGCTATAATTGTGGAGAAAATCATTTGGTACAACAATGTCCATATCAAAAACCACCACATTTGCAAGATAGGAAAACACTCAAATACTGTACACTAGAGAGAAAATGGACAAATCATACCAGAGAAGAATGCTTCTACAATAAACAACCCATTAAGGAGAGAGATTATGCAAGCCAAAGAGAAGCTAGATATATTGAGCAACCAAGACCTGTACTTGGGCAACAACCTCCACTACCAACAAATGTGGTACCAGTTAAATACACACCAATAGAGGAGGGAAACTTAAGAATAAGATCACCTTACAAGGAAGATTATCAATGGAATGAAGGATATCAAGAAGAGTGGGAAGGATATGAGTTGAGAGAACCAGAACTACAAGTCCTAGATTTGGGAAATGGGAGAATTGAGATGGATACAGCCACATTCATGTATATAACCAATCATTATATGTCCAATCAGAAACCTCAGTTCAAAGGGAGCCAAAAGATAACTTGTTATAGATGTGGGGGAGAACATTTCATTAGAGACTGTCCACAACCTCCTACATTAAGAATAGAAGGACCTTATTGCAAGGATTGTGGCAGGGATCATTTAATAAAGGATTGTCCAAAAAATCCTCAAAAACAACAAAACACATCTAATAACATACCATTGAAAATAGTAGTCATCATGGAGCAAGAAGAAGTGAGTGACAGTGACCAAGTAAATGTAAATGCTATAACAAGGGTACAAGCTAAACAACAAGAAACACCTAAAGAACAAAATAAAGGTTCAGTTTCAAAGGTGAAGAAAAACAGACAAAAAGGGAAATGGGAAAGGAAAAAAAGAATGGGTAAAAGTTTGGAAGAAGAGAATATGGAACAGTCAAACAGTAGTCCTCCTCAAAAGACACAAATCCAGTCAGAGATAAGAAATTCACAGAGTCTAGACACCTTGATAAAAGCATACAAGGGAAGAATTCAAGAGGGACCAAATCCTACAGACCATGTAATGGCTTATCCTATGCCAGATATAGAACATGAAAGGATGGAAAAGTGCAAACAAATTATACAAGAAGCACAACTCAAACTGGGGGAATTAGACAATTCTCAAACAACAGTTGGGGAGTCAAAGGCAACAAGAATAAGAGAAACAATTAATCAAGAAGATAACCCACAAATTACATTCCAGGTAAATATAGATAAACAATGTACAATCTTATACCACACCACATTGGAGGAATTGGTAAAACAGAATCCTCACTTACAATACAAAATGGAACAATGGGAAGCAATACCAGAAAATCTTGATTCACAGCCACAAGAATTGGAGGAATTATGGTACATTCCTATTGATAAGATAGGAGGATATTGTGAAGGAGAAGAAGGGAACTCAACCTTGAGGATACAATTTGGTACAAATCATGCTCAAGCCATATTGGATAGTGGATCAGGTGTGGCTATCATGACTAAACAAACATGGGAAAGATGGGGAAAGAGTGAATTGATACCCACTAAAATGAGATTGCAACTGGCGGATGGACACATAGAAAAACCTCTAGGAATATGGGAAAAGGTGATTGTGGACATATGTGGAATAGAAATAGAGCATACTTTTGCCATAGTTGAATTTCCACAATCCACGTCATATGAAATTATCCTAGGAAGACCATTTATGAGACAAATGCAAATTGTGCAAGATTGGGGTAATGATTGTCTATACCTTCAGAGCAAAGGAAGGATAACCAGAGTGAATCTAAGAAATGGTCATTATTGTGACATATCCCCTCAAGAATGGTTCAAAATACATCAAAATCAAGAATTAAGTGAAGGATCAGAGTTGGAAGATCAGAATGAAACTGAATCATCAATATGGAAGTGCAATGTGATAAGAAACCTTATAAATGGAAAAAGAAGATTAAGAAGAGAAGATTGTGTAGAAGGGAGAAAATTACAAGATGAGAGCTATATACCCCAAAAATTCAAAGATGAAGAATTTGAGCCTTATGGTTGGAACCAGATTTTGGCTACCATGGATCTAGCCAAAGATGAGTATGTGGGAGTAAGATTTCAAAATGAAGAAGGATATGATGTTTTTCACATAGGAATACAAATGATAAAGGTATTGACCAGGAAAAAGAAATGATATTGAATAAAGGGAAAACACAATATTTGGAAGAAGTAAAAGCTGAAGATGCAATAAAAGATAAAATCTCAGGCAAATATAAGAAAAACAAACACAAGGAAATTGAAAAAGACCAAGAGGATGAAAGAAATGAGAAAATGACAAACAAAGATCAACAGTTTGATGTACCAGCAAATTTCAAGACTTATGAAGTAGAAGATAGATTACTTCTAAAAAGGAAACCAAAGAGAGAAAAGAGAAAAGGGGAGGCATATGACAATGAAGAACAAACTAAAAAGGTTATGATCACTCAGGAAGATGGGGAAGAAAGACATATTGTAATAGCTGATGACATGAAAATTCAAGAAGAGGAGGCATTAAGAAACTTGGCCAGAAGCTATAGGGATGTGTTTGCTTATAGCTACAAGGATTTGAAAGGTATTGATCCTAAAATCTGTGAGCATAAGATTCCTATTACACCTGATGCAAAACCTAGCAAACAGAGACATTACACATTCAACGATAAATACTCTGCTAAAATAAAGGAAGAAATTGACAAGCTGCTGGCTGCCAATTTCATCTATGAGATTGAGTATACAGAATGGATATCTCCTATAGTTGTGGTACCAAAAAAGAATGGGAAACTTAGGGTATGCATTAATTTGAAAAAAGTGAATGCTGCAACTATAAGGAATAGCTAACCATTGCCTATAACAGACCATCTTCTAGAAAGAGTTGCAGGGAAGGAGGTGTATAGTTTTTTGGATGGTTTTTCAGGATACAATCAGGTACCCATAGCATTAGAGGACCAACATAAAACTGCCTTTTCCACATAATGGAGAATTTATGCTTTTAGGGTTATGCCCTTTAGGTTAACTAATGCCCCAACAACTTTTCAAAGATTGATGTGTCATATCTTCAAAGAATTCCTGAGGAGTGTAATGGAAATTTATGTAGATGATTTGTGTACTTTTTCATTAAAAAGACAGGATCATTTGAAAGATTTAGAAAACATATTCAGGAAATGCAGAACATACAGAGTATGTTTAAATCCAGAAAAGTGTGTATTCTTTGTAAGACAGGGAAGAATATTAGGTCACATAATCTCCAAAAATGGAATTTCAACTGATGAGAAAAAATAAAGGCCATAGTAGAACTTCCAAGACCAACAAATGTAAAGGAACTTCAAACTTTCATGGGACATTGCAGATATTATAGAAAATTTGTACACAAGTTTGCTGACATTGCAAAACCTTTGTATGCCTTAATCACAAAATTTGAGTGGACCAAAGAGTGTGACCAAGCTTTTGAGACTCTAAAAACTTGTTTGGTAACAGCACCAATTTTGAAAACACCCCAATGGGATAAAATTTTTCATGTCCATGTGGATGCTTCAAATTATGCTTTGGGATGTGTGTTAGCACAACCAATAGAAGGGAGCAAATTAGATTTTCCAGTTGCTTATGCTAGTAGGCAACTGAATTCAGCAGAGAAAAATTACACAACCACTGAGAGGGAAGGGTTGGGGATGATATTTGCTGTGAAAAAATATAGACATTACCTTTTGGCCAACAAGTTGAAGTTTTTTGTGGATCACCAAGCTTTACTTTGTTTAGTCAGATGGTTTCTTCTACTGATGGAGTTTGAGTTTGAAGTGGTGGTCAGACAAGGAAAAACACATTTGAGAGCAGATCATTTGTCTAGAATCCAGGCTAAAGAACCAAGTTCACCTTTAGATGATGACCTGCCAGATACATATCTATTCAAAGTAGAAAGTGTTCTTGAGTGGGCCATGCCCTTAATACCTTTACTAACCATGGGACCTTGCAAAACATTTGAAAACAACAAACATTTAGTATTACAAAGCAGGAACTTTATGTTGCTAGCTGGGCACTTGTATCACCTCAACCATACAGGCATATTGGAATATTGTACTCCAGAAGAGGAGCAACAGGAATATCTGAAAAGAGCTCATTGTTGGAACCCTTGTACTCATGCTTCCAGAGTAGTCACCCTAAGTAATCTCAATAGGATGGGGGTACATTGGCCTAATAAGATTCAAGATGTAACAAAATATATTGCTAACTGCTTGGAATGCCAATCCTTGCAAAACTCAGAACTTATAACTCGATATTGGTTTCAGAAAAATCGAGAATGGAGTGAGAACATCATTGAGGAATTGAAAAGGAAGAAGAAAGGAAAACAAGTAAGAGCTAGTGCAGTATATTCTGGCTTTTGGCGGCCAACCCTATTTCCTGATGCGAGAACATATGTGAAAAGATGTGACATTTGTCAGAGGGTGAGTCAACCAAATACAAGAGACAATATGCCATTAGTTCCATTAATTTCAGCCAGAGCATTTAGTAAATGGGGGTTGGATTTCATTGGACCCATACATCCTCCAGCAAGACAATCCCATGCTGAATACATACTAGTAGCTACAGATTACCTGACAAAATGGGCTGAGGCCAAAGCTACAAAAAGAAATGATGCTCATACTTCTGCTAGATTTCTCTATGAAAATATCATCACCAGATTTGGACTTCCAATTGAATTGGTAAGTGATAGGGGGACTCATTTTTTGAACCAAATCATAGAAAACATAACTGAATATTTCATGATTAGTCATAGAAAGTCAGCCCCATATCACCCACAAGCCAATGGGTTAGCAGAAAGTACTAATAAAGTACTTTGTACTATATTGTCAAAATTAGTAAACACAAACAGGAATGATTGGGATTTACAACTTAATCATGTCCTATGGGCCTATAGAGTGGCATACAAAACTGCATTAGGAACCACACCATTCAATCTGGTATATGGACAAAATGCAGTTTTGCCTTTAGAATTCCTTATTCCAACACTGAAGGTGGGTAGTCAATACAATTGGACTGGACATGAATTGTCTGAGAGAGTAATAGAATCGGAAAAATTAGGAGCTTCTAGACTCCAAGCAATCATGAGCATCTATGCAGACAAGAAAAGACAAAAAGCTTATCATGATGTTCATATTAAAGAAAAAGATCTACAAGAAGGAGATCTAGTTCTGGCATATACAATAAAGGAACATCAGAAGAAATTTCAGAAAAAAGGACATGGGCCTTATATTATACATCAGATCAGTAACAGTGGATCTATCCAACTAGCTAACATAGATGGAGAAATCAGGCCAAACTTCATAAGTGGATGCAGAGTTAAAAGGTATGACTTTCCATTAACTGGTTCTGAATGGAGAAGATTATAACAAACTCAAAATAGGAAAAAAGAAGAGGAAAACATTAGAAAAGAGGCTCAACAGGAGGCAAAGGAAAGGATAAGAAAAACCAAAAACCTTAGAGAAGTCCTTCTGTGTGAAACACCTCTAAAACAAAAAGAACATTTGCTTGTGATAACTATGGATTGTCAAGATGAAAAAATCAGGGTTTTAATAGATTCAGGTGCACAAGTGAATTTGATTAGTTCAAATTTGTTGAATAAATTTAACCTAAAAAGGACTAAAAGCAAAACCTTTATCAAAACCTTGGAAGGACAAATGATACAAAGCATGTCTTCACCTTCTCTTAAAGTTAAGTTCAATACAGAATATATGAAAATAGATTGTGAATAATGGCCAGATCACTTGATGACTGAGAAATTGATTTTGGGACAACCATGGTTAAGGCAAGGTAGAGTAATACTGGATTTTGAAAAAATGAAGCTCAAATTAACAGTAAATGACAAAAGGTTTTTAATATTCTTGTGGAGTACTGAAAAACAGGAAGATCAACAGGAGCTTCATGATTCAGAGCTTGAAGGATTTACTTTCTCATTAAAAGACATAGAGACATTATCAATACAATTACTAAAGGATCAAGCTTCATTTAATCAAAACCAGCAACAAATTGAAGAAGCAAAAGAGGGTGAAAAGATAGAACCAAGGTGGCAATTAGGGTATAATCAGAAGTATCAGGACATCAAAACAAGAAGGATGTGGAAACAAAGTACACACAAGGCCTGCTCATCAAAACAAATTCCCAGAACAAAATGGATATGGAAGCCAAAAAATTTCAACCACAGCTCATCAAATGAAGACGGGTGTATTCCCAGAATAGGGTCAGCAAAGATTAAATATTATTGGGTAAAAAAATCAGAACTGATTCAATGGAAAAGCACATGAGTATCTGAGATGCAGTTAGGATCTTGGATAAGAAAATCAGAGTGTCACATAGAAGAAATTTTGACATTTTTTGAAAAAAATGACAAATTGTTCTACCTTATCCTTTTTCTGAGAAAAGAAATAGGAGGGGAAGAAAGGAAGTTGAAAGGAAATAGTAAAAAAAAAAAGAGAGAGAAATTATTATAAAAAAAAGAGAAAAAGAGAAAGAAAAGAAAAAAGAGAAAAAATTATTCATTTCTTCTTTTATAAGTTATAGAGCACAAAGCAAGATATAGGTAGAAGTGTAGCAAGTTTCTATTTTTCTTATTATTTTTATTTTTTATATATTTTATTTTTTAATTTAACTCAATTTCTTTCAACTATTTATAGTTTTCAAATCTTTCCTTTCTTTATAAGAAGCTGTCAGAAGGGAAGAGGGCACTAGATAGCTTGCCACATAAGTAATGATCACTTAGTTGAGTTTTTTGAGGAAGTCAGGATTTAATTGAGATTTGATTTTCATTTTTCTTTCATTTCATCTCAAAACAAATATCATTCTTGATTTCCTGTGACTCATGTGGGTGGAGTTTTTTCTTTTTTGTGTTATATTACATTTTCTCCAGAATGGTGAATTCAAAGGAACTACCAATCCATGAGTTCAAAGCAGACTTAGTCACTCTGTCTAGAGGACATTGGTTCTTAGACAATGAAGCAACAATGGAGACAGTAGAATTTGAATGTGATGAGGAGCAGGAGATTCCAGAAGCAGAAAAGATAGTCAAGGAACTCAAGGAAACTCTAGGTATTATTGGCCAGCACATATTTACAGTGGGAGTTGGAGGTTACAAGTACACTATGCTGTGTCAGGAGTTTTACAAATTCCAAAAAAGTGCAAAAGGTGGAAAGCAGTGGGATTACACAAGCTGCTGGATGAACCTATATTTTTCATAGACTTTGAAAGAGTGGCACAGGTAATGAACAACTTGTTCAAAGTTGGGAAGGACAATGAGGCATATTTCCAGTGTAAAGTCAAGGACAAAGAAAACCAGGAGGTGAATATCACTATAAAAGCAGAGCATATCAGGGCATCCCTTCAATTTTATCCAATGGGAACTAAGTTGGATAACAGCTTTGTTAAGAAGAATCATATACAGGATATTCTGAATTTCCTGATTTCAAAGGAAGAGAAATTGAGGAATATGCCATCAGAATGTTTGCAATATTTCTGTTTCCCAAAACTGCCAAGATACACCATGCCACACAAACCAGTAACACTGATTATGTTCAACAATAAGGACAGAACTAAGCCCTTTGGAGTGATGGATGTATCACCATATATACATGAGCAATTAAAGGAAGCAGCCAAACATTGGGAGCAAAAGAAGTATATGAATGGAGCTCAATTCTTAAGGTGGATTATATATCATGTTCTAGGGATGGAGGATCAATTACAATTGGCTCCAGCAGCCCAATATTTCAGAAATTTGATGGCAGGAATCAAAAGTCCTTCAAGGAAGATATCTGTAAGAGAATGAGAAGGCCAAACCAGCATGAGGGGAGCAGAGAGGAAAAGAAAGGGAATCTCAGAGGAAGTTGTTCCTGTAAAGAAAAGGATATTGGATCCAAGAAAATTTGAATTGGAGTAGGTAGAAGCAACTAAGGAGGAGCATGAAGCTGCTCAGAAGTAGGTGAAGTCTTCAAAAGACCCTCATCCACCTCAGAAAAGCAAAGAGCAATTGTATACCTACTTGACTCAAGGTAATAATAAAAGGGCAGTATATGAAGCCCAATATCAAAAGATGTTGGAGGATTACTCTTGCAAAGCAACAGATTGGATTCAAGAGGAAGTAGAATACTATGAAGAACTGCATGATCAGATGATGGCAGTTGAGACAGAGGAAGTGTTTGTCAAAAAGGAAGTGGAACTGTTAGCATATTTCAAAGAGCTACAAGGACCACCTGAAACAAGAACTATAGTTGTAGTAAAGAAGAAGGTTCAGAAGAAACCTATACAGAAGAAGAAGTTAACCAAGAAAAGTAAAGGAAAATCAGTAGCAAAACTTGTATCAATGATGGAAACAGAAGAAGTGATAGTAAAAGAAAGGAACCAGAAGGAATCTATTGTTGTAGAAGAGTCAAAACTAGAAAAATCAGGAATAGCAGGCTCTTCACAATTCTCTTCAGACTCTGAAAGTGATATTGAAAACTTTTTGTTAAAAAGTTTGAATTTCTCAGTACCTAGTACACCTAATGTGATAATACAGGCCACTGAAAAACATAAAACACCAAAAGACTTGAGAGAGAAGCCCCAAGGAAAGCAAGTCCAAGAAGAAGCAGCAAAGCAGGTTAGTCTTGAAGAAGAGAGAAGATTACTAAAAGGAAAAGCAGTGATGATAGAAGAGGAGAGTGAAGTAAGAAAGGAATTCAGCTGTGGGTTAGTGGATTCAGGATTAAAGTCAATATGGAGAAAACCTTCACAACAAATAAATTTTAAAGTGGATGAAGGAAAAGCAAAAGTAGCAAAAGGAGTTCAGTTATGTAGTCCAGCCAATAAACAAAAGGATACAAATCAAATCAAAGAAACAGAAGAGGAAATAGTGGAAAAGAAGAATGCTCAAGAAATAGAAGAAGGAATTACAGAACAAGAGGTCAACCAAAGCATAGAAGACATCTTGTATGACTTGAATCATAATGAAGAATTCACAACTACAGAAGATCAAAGACAAGAGGAAGGCCTGGATCTCATGGATATAGATGAGCAAGAAGAAGGACAGAAAGAGCAGATAAGTAATGATCAGATAAAGCTTATTGATGAAACTGATTCAGTCATAATTCAGGAAGAGGAAGTACAAGTAAAGGAAAGATATCTCTTTGAAGAAGAACAACAAGAAGTGGAGAACAAGAAGGCAGAAGGAACAAAGATAATTAAAGATATATCAGGACATGAGAATAAGGATGATCAGATATTGGAATATGAGGAAGATGTTGCAGACCAAGAAAAGATGGAAGCAGATAAGAGCCATGAAGAACAAAAGACTCAGGTTATAGAGTATGACGAAGAAGATGAAGAAGAGAATGAGTGTAAAGAAAACAAGCAAATAGAAGTCAAAAAAATGGAAATAGAAGTTGGGTTGGAAAGGATACCTAAAAATAAGATCTGCTTGCAAGATCATTATGAGCAACCTAGAGCAATTCAGACCAGCAAGTAGAAACATGATTATATCAGGTATGGTAGCAGAATCTAAGTTTGAAAAAGGCAGTAGTATCATTAAGGAGCACAAGAAAGAAAAAGAACAATTGGCAGAACAATTGAGGATTGTAAAGGAGAAAAATGAGAAATTAACACATAGGATAATTTCTTTGGAGGAATTAGAGGTACAGCAACAAAATAAAATCCAATATCTTGAAGAGAAGTGTGCAAAACAGACAGAGCATAGTAGTAAAATGGAGATGGAGCTGAGAAAAATTGAAGGGAGATACAGAACCTTGCAGAATTCATATCAAATTATGGCCAAGGCAAATGAGGAAATAAACAAATTATTAATGGAAGAAGGCCAGTTGAAGGAAGAGAGCAAGACTGCTCAAGTGACACAAGAGGAGAAGGAAGATTTGCACAAGGAAATCATGAGATTGCAAACAGAGCTGAAAGAAGCTAAGGAGTTGGAAAAACAAGCTAGTATACATGCTACTACCTCAATGAGGGGGTACAATAAGTTACATATGGATATAGAAAAAGGAGAAGTGATTGGCAGATGAGTATAGAAACGGAAAGAAATGAGTGGAAAGCAGAAAGAGAGTTGTGGACTTCTCAAAATAGAAGTTTAATGTTGACAATAGAAGAACTATAGAAAAGATTGGAAAAACCACAAACTGAGGAGGAAGAGCAGGTAGAGACTACACAAACAGGAGAATATGAAGTAGGAGATGATGACAGAACCCAACATGGTGGTGAACAGGAAAACAAAGCACCAGAAGAAGAATACTCAGAGGAATTTGTTCAGAAACTTCTGACAGACAGAGAATCCAGGATGAAATTCATTAGAAAAATGCATGATGAATATGAGGAACAAATGGTTACATTTGCTTTAAATAAAGGAATAAATCCAGATCAACACCATTGGGCTACAGATGGCTTAGGAATACCCTTGTGCATGATCATGGAAAGTATTAAAGACTATCAGTTGGCAAGGGTAGGATTACCTCCGAACAAGTATTTAGAATATGAAGAAGAAAATCAATGTGACAAAGGAGCTATTTGAAAAAGATAATCCCAAATGGAGGAATAGCTGGTTGGATGCTAATAAGGAATGCAGAAAAATATGGAAGGAAGCACCTATTTAGCTGAAGATCAATCCAGCATATTGCCCAGTAGCAAGGAGGAGGGAGTGGACAGTCTTTTGGGAAAGAAGGAAAGAAGGACAGATTCCATCCAAATGGTTGAATTTTCCAAAGATAGCAGGATCGAAAGCAGGAACATGGCCTACAAAGAAGTATATGGTGGACACAGCTGAATCTGTCATAGCCACATACAAAGATGTTAATGACCCAGCATGTATTTTACTAATCAGAGTAATGAGACTCATATTAGCATGTATAGAGACCTTTATAGATACAGATGTTAGAGTTAATTACATTGGTTTCAATTCACCGACTGATGCTTTAATCTTTGATCTCAGTGAAACATCTGACAGGATATGTTTGATGGCTTATTATAGCAGAATAATATTTTTGGGCAGCCATTATCTCCAGATTTTTGAAGATGCATTTGATTATGGGTTTTTTGAAAGGGAATCAGAAATATTTGGAAATTTGTCAGTTGTAACAAAATCTCGACTCACTGCTTATGAAGTTGCATACACAAAGTACCTAAAAAAAGATGTAATTGATAAACCAGAGGCTGTTGTGCAATGGAGAAAAGCACTATTTGAGATGGTGAATAACTTGAATGTTACAGAAAGAAAAAGCCATGACCTACTATCACAAGTGTATCAGAGAAAAAAGAAGTGAAGGCAGCATTTATGAAATATCAGTAAGAATGTCTTTTGTCAGGAGCCAAAAGGTCTAGGAGGGAAAGAATGTTAGAAGAAGTATTTTTTTGAAGTATTTTTTATGCCAAATAATTGTAAAATGCCAAAAACTTGTAAAAATATTTATGCAAATGATGTAAAAATAAGGAAGAGTCTTCCTTATGAAGAGTAGAATCATATGTATTTTTTTCAGAATTTTTGGAAACTCCTAGATAGTATATTTTTATATCAGAAGAGGAAAGGACCAAAATTCAAGTGTGAAAAGGGACACTTGAAAATGTATAAAAGACAATTTCCTCTACTATGAGAGGGTTGGTTATTTGTATTACATGCTATCCAAGTAAAGAGAGAGTTTCTTGCAGAAAATTGTGTTTCTTCCTTTTGTGTGATTTCTTTGATTTGTTGAGTCTATTCTATGTGTATCCATGGAGATTTTCAAGCTTCTATTGTGTATTTCTGATGAATGTGTATGAAGAGAGTTGATTACTGATGTGTTGAGTGAGAAATTTATGAAGAATGGTGTTGGAGATGAAAATCGTCTGATTTCACAGAATCGCGATTGTCTCATCTGAAGGTTACAGGTATCATTTTTTAGTTTTGACTTTATGATTATGTTCTGCTGAGAAAATAACATGCTTTAGACACCAAGATTATTGAAGTTGATGGAGTATTGCTCAAGATAATCCAAACCCTAGAAATTCCTCTTCATCTTCATTAATTCTCAGAAATCCAACCAGTTTTCTCTTATTTCTTGGATTCTATCATCTAGAAGGGGATGTGGTCTCATATATACTTCCAGGATTGACAAGTATAAGATGTATTGTTGATTCTTTATACTAAATGATTGGAGAGGACAACTCCAAAGGTCTACAACAAACAGATGCATATAGGAAGCTTATTAAACATTGGTTTGGTCCTTATATGGTTCATAAATTGAATGGTAATGGTACATATGTTTTAAAAGAATTGGATAATTTTGTGTTTTAGACTCCTTTTGTAGCAGAGCATGTGAAGCTCTTCAACCAACAAGAAGATGAAAGATACATTATTGATGATGAAGTAGTGATAAGAACCATTGAGAGTGATGAGAGTGAGGAAAAAATGAGGATGATGAGAGTATTGAGCTTGAATGATTCATAGTATTGTTTTTCTTTCAAATTTCAAATTTTGCACCATGTCATTTATTCTTGCACTTAAAGTAAGCATACAACTATGTACATACACATGTTGATTTTTTCCTTTAATAGCATGTCTAATTGCACTTGTACATAGCATACAAATAATTTCAAGATTCCATTTTTTTACCTAATCACCATGATTGTTTGGAAGTTACACTTAGGTTATGCATAATAGGCCGTCACTTCATGAACTTGCATCGAGGCACATTGTGAGCTTTACCTATGCACATTGAGTGATGAAAGGACTTTTATATTTGCACATAAAATGTATGAAAGTGAGCACACAAGCTTCATCATCGAAAGCAATTCACCTTGACTTTTGCAACATGATTTTTGCCATGCATTTCAAAGTATGCACTTACTAGGGCTACATTCAATGGCCTTGCCTAGGCACTTGCTTATTTCCCATGCACGTGAACTTGACTTTCAACTTACATGATCATAACCAATTTTATTCTTTTTGCAAGCAGACAAGAGGTAACTCTTGGCCCATCGAGCATGATGTGCAAGTTCTCCATTCTTTGGGTATTGAAAATCTTCAATGACCCATATTGATACATGAAAAATGATCCATGTGCAAATAAAATATGCTAAAAAATTTTAAGTGCATCGGAAAAAAGTAAGTGCAATGAACAGTTTGAAAGATTGAGTAGACTTACAAAGTGTGTAATATTGCTCTTTCTCTCCAAGATTGGATGAAGTAATTTGTGAACTACATTAATGTATCTTAAAACATTTGACATTGGATACCATTGGAGCTAGTAAGGCCCATTAAACCTACCAATGTATCTAAGCACGGCCAAACCTTCTTTTTCTTATTACAATGATCAACTTGAGAATCATTCTCTATTGTGATCATGCATAGATCTTTCCACAGCTCATAATGTTCATTATTTTGAGTGCTATTACCTCTTTTAAAAATGTCTTGCCTTATTCCTTGTCATTGTGGCTTGTTGTAAACTATCTTGAGATTCCCCAAATTTCTTAACAACTAAGGTTACATTTCCACCATGACAACCAATTGAGTTAAGGAGTTCCTCCAATTTTTTTATAGCTTGTATAGATTTATCAATTGGACTCATGGAAAATGCATATTCTATATGGAGATTCAATAGTCTATCAAAAATTCTCATGAAGGCATGCAAAGTGCAAAAGTGAATATTCACTAAAGGAAATGGAATAATGGGATTCCAATCCTTATCCAAAATATCAGGATTAGTTGTACCTAACATGGGACACCTCATTAAAGGTATATCATGTTCAGTAGATGGAGATGCATCTATGTCATCATCTTAATAATCTATGTTGTTTTTTTTCTCTTTGATGTTTAAACCTCCTGTGAAATATGGACAATGATAGAGAGCAAATGCACCTTGTTTGCAACCTAACATGCACTTGACAGTCTTTAAGTCTCCACCCAAGTGGCGCTCTACCTCAAAATCATGTGTGCCTTTTACATTGTGTTTTGCACCATGAATTTAAGAAGTTACCACCTTTGTGATCCATGGGGTCCTACTAAAAATCCATGAAAGAACATTTTTGGATTCTTTAGGTACTTAAATAGCACCTAACCACCATGTATATTTCTCGAATTGAACACTATATGTAAAGTGATGGATAGAGTTTTCACTTTCATCAATAATTACATGTGCCATATCTTCATTCATGAGTGTGACACTACGTTTCTCCATACATCATCCCTTCATGATTTTCCATTCATCTAGCTTCAATATAAACTTGAGTTTGGAATCACAATCGACATCAAATAAAAAATTGTATATTAATAAAAATAATATGAATGTCATTATCACAACAATGGATGTACCTTGAATTTCAGATTAGTAACATTGAACATTTCCCTTTGAAGCTTCTCTAAATTGACAAATTTCTTGTTGTAATTTATGTAGATTAAACCTTTTCCACGTGAATTTTTTAACTCTTTCTTAGATGTAGCAAAATGATAAATGGATGCAGGCATAATATCTTCTATATGCAAGTAATGTCCAAGAGTATTAGCTACATGCTCATTATTCATCCTCTTCTTTAGAGATATCTTGTAAAGGCATGGAAAAATACTTTGCAAAATACTTTTTTTTGGTATTGCCTACTTCAAAAGATTATACAATGCAGTGTATCCTTTAGTACTAAAATATGCTTCATCACATGCCATCTCTACCTCCCTAGGAGTAATAATATCTTCCGAGTTGCTTGAAAAATATTTAATCACTTGTGTCTTGATGTGATTTCCTATTGGTGACTCCAAAATAGTAAGCACATGTTTGTTGCTCAAACAAGAATTCAATAACTTTAGTTGATCATCCATTGTTGATGAAGAACTGACATCTTCAACAAATGACCTGGACAATAAGAAACTCAATCTAACAGTCTTGTAATATAAATGAACAAGTGAAACACAAACTCAAATGCATAAACACGTCGCTTCCATGCTCCACCAACAATTGAAAGAGCTTCAAAGGATGATAATGGTCATTTGATGTATCTCATACCAAGTGGAGTATCTTTTAGTTGTGTTAGATTGGCTTTTAACTTTGTAATTTTGCTCGCATTTTCTTCCACATCTTGTTGGAGTATATTCTTGCGCTCTTCCAAAGATTTGGCAACAATTTCTAAAGTTTCTATCTTCAAATGCTTGTATGACATAGCTACATCCAATAATTTGCAATAGATGTTGAATGACTAGACAATTTATTGCAATAACCTAGTATTCTAGCTTCACCACTACCAAGAAATTGTAGAAACGCAACTCCATTTTGATCTAGGGGGGGATATATGTCTTCTGAATTTAATGCAGTTCTAGTTGAACGTGGGATAAAACATCAATGTATAGTGCCATATACACCTCAACAGAATGGAGTTGCTAAACGGAAGAACATGTCACTCATGGTGAGATGTATGGTCAAGACTCAAGCTTTACCACATAGTTTCTGGCTTGAGGCTATCATGTGTGCAGCATATGTACTAAATAGGTGTCCCACTAAAGCAATGTAGTCTATCACTCCATATGAGGCTTCGCATGGTGACAAGCCATCTGTTGCTCATCTATGTGTTTTTGGTTGTCTGGCATATGCATTAATGCCTGAACAACATTGTAGGAAATTAGATGATAAAGTAGTAAAATGTATTTTTGTTGGATACAGTTCTGAAAGCAAAGGCTATCATCTGTACCATCCACAAAGTAGACACATTTTGGTTAATCATGATGTTATTTTTGTGGAAGATGCTATTCAGCCTTTACTTTCATGTACGAAGGAGAAATATGTTAGCTCCAAAGACATGTATGATATTTTGGTTCTTCTTTTTACAGTTGGACAATCTAGTACTGGTCCTAATGAGGCAACTTCTCAACCTTTCTAGGTTCATGTGATGATGCAGATCATTCCATTTCTGATGCAGATTTACATGATGCACTTGTTGATGCGATAGCTGACATTGAGGAGGCAAAAATATGCCAAAATTACCGGTGCAGACTTTGTGTGACAACAAATTAGATGCACCCCTGTCATACTGTAATCATTTAGATTCTCACGGTGCCTCTTTGCATCAGATTTCTATGCTATGGCTGCCCCTAGTCTCTATGATGAGGCAGAACCTGTTTCATTTGATCAAGGACAAAATTCTGAACATTGGATGGCTGCAATGCGATCTGAATATGATGCTATCATGAAAAATGATACCTGGTCATGTGACTTGCCTCCTTGAAACAAGGCCATTGGCACTAAGTGGGTATTCAAGCTGAAGCATAAACCTGATGGAACAGTTGACAGGGATAAGGCTATGCTTCTTGCAAAGAGTTATGTGTAGGACAGAGGCATTGATTTTGATGAGACCTTTGCACCTACATGCCAAATGACTATTGTTTGTAGCATCTATGCACTTGGAGCTCATCATGGTTGGAATGTACATCAGTTGGACATTAAAACTCCATTTTTTATATGTGACTTGCATGAAGAACTGTATGTTTTTCAGCCCGATGGCTTTGTGCAGAAAGGGCATGAAAACCAAGTGTGCAGGTTAAAGAAGGCATTATATGGTTTAAAGCAAGCACCACGTGCTTGGTATGAAAATATACATGCCTATCTGATTGCACACGGTTTTGAGAACACTCCAACTGAAAGCACCTTATATGAATAATGTGCTTTTGATCATTTTTGTGTATGTTGATGACATGCTGCTCACTAATCCTCATGACAAGCATATTTCTGATCTTAGGGCTGATTTGCATGCATCATTTGAGATGTGTGATTTGGGTGCATTTGCATCATTATTTGGGCATTTAGTTTATGCAAGTTGATGGTGGAATGGCTTTGTGTCAAAGGAAATATATTGACACATTATTGTAGCATTTTAGCCTTGAAGACTGTAAGCCTATTGTCACTCCTATGGAGATAGGCTTATGATTGAGTCTTCATGATGTTGGAGATGCATTTGATGTTGTTCTCTATCAGCACAGTGTTGGATACTTGATTTACTTATGCATTACTCGGCCAGATATTCAATTTGTTGTCTCATAGATGAGAAGGTTTATGCATTGCCTAAGTGTTAAGCATTGGCAGGTGGTTAAGCGCATATTTCACTACTTGAGTGGTAACTGGCTACTTGGATTGTTTTATCCCAAGGGGGATCACTACACTTGTGTGTCCACTAGTGGTTTTTGCTTCATGCTTGGTAGCTCATGCATATCTTGGCTGAGCAAGAAGAAGCCTACTGTGGCCACTTCCAGTTGTGAGGCTGAGTATAGGGCAACTTTCACAATGACTGTTGAGTGTGTATGGCTCAGACACCTTATGGCTAATTTGGGTGTTGGTCAGTCTTCTACCACCACTATCTTCACTAATAGTCAGAGCACATTGGCAGTTGCGAGGAACCCTGTGTTCCATGCTCGGACAAAGCACATTGAGGTGCATTATCATTATGTCAGGGAGAGGTTCTGTGCTAGAGAGATCAGCTTGGCATATGTGCCCACACAAGAGAACATTGCAAACCTTTTCATGAAGGCTCTGCCTAGGGAGAAGTTTGAAGCTTTCTGCAAAGCTTTGGGCTTACTTCCTTTTGTGGATTGATTCCACATAGCTTGGCACTTCCTTATACATGAGTGCCAGCTCCTTGTTCACTACATCACTCCTGGGGGGGATTTGTTGATATATTTAGGTAGTGATGTGTGTGAACACACTAGGATGATCGGGGCACTTTTTCCCCTCTTTAGGAGGTTTTTTTCTCGGCTTGTTTATATGCCTATAGCCCTAATGGGTTACTTATCTTTTTACATTCTAGTCGTAATACATTCAGTATTGTGTGTTGTGCTCCAAGCTTCTTCTTCTTCCTTGTGTTGTTTGCATGCTTCCGTAGATGTCTAACTCCAACACATGTTTGAGTTGCTAAAAAAAAAGAAAGCTCATTTTGTTCCTATGTTGAAAAGGAGTTCAAGAGACTACGCTACCACTATCAAGGACAACTTGCAAGAGGCTGTTAGCTTCTTTACCAATGTTTTCTCTAGGCCTCCTAAGAGGGGGGAGGATATCCAGAGAGCTAAAGCATTGATAGATAAAGAGAAAAAAAGTGATCTTTCAGTCTCTCGCCTTGGTCTTGGACCTCCCCTTTGTACCGGTGAGGTTAGAGAAACCATTAGTAAATTGAAACCCTGCGAGTCGCCTGCTTATGATGGCATATCAAATGAATTCTTTCAAGATCTTGCTGATTTTCTTGTGCCCATCATTCTCTTGATCCAGCAAGAATCCATGAGGAAAGGTCCTTCATTCTTCATCAATTCTAGAGTGATTAAATTGATTCATAAAAAAGGGCCTAAGGATGACCTGAACAATTGGAGACCTATCTCTTGTTTCACATTGCTCTATAAAATTTATGCCTCCTTGTTGAAGCTCAAGGTCAAGGATAAAGCATGGAAGCGCATCAAGGAAGTGGACACACAAGAAGAAGGAGCAAGTACGGAGCTCCAAGAAACACCTGTCAAATTTTCAGAAGAAATCCCTATAAAAATAGTGATTTTTATCACTAAAAACCATTGTAAATACCATTTCACATTTTTGCAACTCCATTTTGTTCACGCCAAGGAGTCCTCGAGCTTGAGGAGTATTAGAACTATCATCCTACCAATTTTCATAGTTTTTAGACTCCGTTTGAGCCCCCAAATAAGCCTTGGAACCTAATTTTTAATTATGCCGGATACTACACAGTTTGAGGTATTTGGATTAACTCTTAAGGGTACTACCTTAGCTTGGTTTCAACCCCTGAATAGTCGCAACTATCAAGAGATAGGTGAATTGCTAGAAGAATTCATTGTGGAATTCTCCAAGAGTGGTATCAGGCATAACACATCATCCTTGATCCACAACTTCTAGCAGGCACCCCAAGAAACAGTGCGAGTTGCAGGAAGAAGGTTTCGACAATACTTGAAAAGATGCCCTGTTCCTGAATTGCCCACACCAACCAAACAAGTGGCCTTGTTTTTAGATGGCTTACTAAGCAGCAAGTTAAGATCATATGTGTACTTGAAAGAGCCTAGATCCATAGAAGAGTGTGTGCACATGTGCATAGACATAGAAGACAATTTGGGTGAGGAGTTAGAATTGTCCAAACTCTATAAGGACTCTGATAGTTCTACCATTCATACCTCGAGAACCTCCACAGAGATGATGAGATAGCTGAGTAGGTGGCCAAAAAGCTAGGAGTTCAAAATAGACAAATGCCAAGGGTCACCTCATTGAAGCGATGTTACAACGGTGGAGGAGACCACATGGCTAAACTAAAGATTGTCCATACAATAGGCAACTTGTCAGACGGAATTATCAGCAACCTTATCCACATGGTAGGTATCAGAATCAATATCAACAGCCATATAATAGACCGCAACAACAATATCAGGCACCATATAGGCCACAACCAGTCCTAGGAAACCAACCACAAGCTCCATCCAATGTGATTCCAGTCAAGTATGCAATGGTAGAGGAAAACCTTAATAGAGCATTGGTACCAATAACTCTGCTAGTCTCAAAAAATGACTCTCATGCTCATAATTTAGACTACTCCCATGAAGGTAGTCCACATGGTTATTACACAAAGTCACCTGAGCATAGTGAGACCTATTCGTATCAATATGAGGCACCATATATGGAAAAAAATTGGGAGCCAGAATAATCCAATGTCATGTATACGAATCCAAATCCTAGGCCCCAATTGAGACAGGTAAGACCACAAGCCCCTAGAGGACCATGTTTTAGATGTTAGGGTGACCATTTCATTCATGAATGTCCCCACTCACTCACTCCGAGACAAGGACAAAACATCACAATACAAGGCTTTTGTCCTGAGTGTGGCAAAGAACATCTCCCTAGAGAGTGTCCTAGGAATCCCTCTAGTGCGCCCAAGGTTACACCCATCAATGTGGTAGGCTTAGTGGCTGATTCAAGTTCAAGTAGTAGTAATGTGGCTCCTGTACAGGCAGTCACTAGGGCACAAGCATTGAACCAGGATAAGCCGGTTGAACAATCAGAGTCAAGTGAATTGGGAGAGCCTAGTAAGAGGAAAACAAGAACATGGAAAGATACCAAGGAGAGAACCAATCGTAAGTGGAATAGAAAGATATCTGAACTAGAACAAAGCTTGAAAGATGCAAAAATAAAAATAGAAGATATTGTATCTCAAAGCCCCTCGCATGTCAAAGTTCCATCCACTCCACCTCATCCCATCCCACCAGCCATTGTAAATAAACCACAACTAGGGTCTGTTCTTGTAGATCCAACCCCAAAAGGCTTGGACATGATGTTCAAGGCCTACCAAGCTCGACTTCAAGAAGGGCCAATAGCTGCAAACCTAGACAAGAGTTACCCTAGAGCAGATTTAGAGATTGAACGGATGAAAATGTGCATGAAGATGGTAGGGCTAGCTCATGCCATGCTTGAGACTAGTCAATCATTCAATCAGACAAACTCTGTCAAATCGGATTTGCATTTTCAAGGCTTACTAGAAAGATTAGAGCACTTGGTAAACAAGCCTCAGGTTTCTTTACCTCCACACGCTCAACCAATTATTGAAAGAGGAAGCTTACCACCAATGAAAGCTTATGTTCCTGATTTCGTGGATGATGGAACACCTCTTTCAATTCAACAGTACTCTCAAGAGTTCTTGTGGGAAATACAAGAAGAGAAATGGTCCAAGGAGAAGGATAATCCCCCTCCTATTCCTAAAATTGATTATCTTCACGATCAATTTCCCCAAGACATCCCATCTATATATGGAGACCAAGCAGAGCAACAAGAAGATGAAAGATTAGATTTTGAATCTAATTCCTTGCAAGAGTTGCCATAATTCATAGGCCCATAAGAATCTGAATCTCTTTAGATCAGAGCTCCCACAATTCTGGTAAGAAATGAAGACTTAGTGGTTCCAGGAAACACTGATATTGTGAAGAATACTAAGGTTCAGTGTCATCTCATTGTAGAAGAGCTGCTCAAGGCAACACCTGAGCTATGGAATCATGTGAAGGATCAGGTTCCAGAACTTGATTCCAAAATGCCGAAAGCAGGCTCTAAGCAAAAAGTTCCAGAGATACCTCTCGATAAAATAGGAGACATGAGTGAAGGTGAAGAAGGTAATACTTATCTGTCGATCACCTACCACGGTTACACAACCAAAGCAATCGTAGATTCAGCTACTGGTGTTGCTATTGCAACCACCTCATTGTGGAAGTGATGGGGAAAACCCACATTAAGACCAACTAGAATGAAGCTTCAAATGGCAGATGGTCATTTTGAAAGACCTCTAGGATTTCTCAAAGGGATAACTCTAACCACTTGTGGTGTAGAGTTTGAACACACATTTGCTATATGTGACTTTGAGAAAAATAATGTCTACGAGATGATCCTAGGAAGACCCTTCCTACGACAATTGCAAATAGAACAGGATTGGGGAACCAACTCCTTTACTTACAGCACTTAGGGGTCACCACCAAGGTCAACTTGAAGGATTACACCTTCAAAGATGTACCACCCCTACATTGGAATCATATCCACAAAGCGAAAGAAGATTCTATCTCTGTGCATTCTGAAAGTTCACTTGATCCATCATGGTTGCATAAAGATACTCACTTGTGGATGTGCAAGGTCGCAGAGGAAGAGGAAAAGCACCTAAAAGCAAGAGAAGAAGGAACTCCCCCAGGAGATAGAACAGTTAAAGACCCGACCTATACACCGATGATCTTTCCAGATGAGGAATTTGAGCCTCATGGTTGGGCAGAAATTTTAGCCACCATGGACATTGCAGTCAATGAAGAACAATGGGCACCTCATTGTGATGAGGAGGATTATGATATTTCCGTGCTCATGTGTGAGCCCTTGTTGGAAGAGTGTGATCCTAGTGAGTTCATAGAAGAAGAAGAGAATGACGATGATCTAGAATCCATTGTGATGGATACTTACTTTGACTGAGAGGAGCACTATTTAGAAGACATAGGAGTATTGACTCAAAAAGAAGAAGAACCTCTCAACAGCATTAAAACTATAAATTCAAAGGATGGGAGTGAAGGTAGTAAAAAGAAAACGAAAAGAAAAGCAGTGAAACAAGAAGAGGAGGAATCATTGTTTGAAGTACCAGAAAACTTTAAGAAATATGAAGTGGAAGACCGAAAGATTTTGGTACAAATGCCTAAGAGAGAGGCCATTATAGGAGAAGCATATAACAATAAAGAAAAGACCAAAAAAATTGTAGTAACCATTGAGGAGAACAAAGAGAGATGCACATACATAGGAGATGACCTAAGTGCATAAGAAGAAATGGAGCATGTAGCTCTATTAAGGGAATATGGGGACGGGTTTGCATGGCACTATAGAGATTTGAAGGGAGTAGATCCAAAAATTCGCTCTCATACTATCCCCATGACTGCTGATGCCAACCCCACCAAACAAAATGTTGATAATAAAGAAGTAAGCTCGTATATATTTTTGCAAAAAGGATTTTCTTCAAGTAGAAGGAAAATACAAAAATGAAAAATAGAAGCATTTACTTCAGCAAGTAGTGGAGGCCAAAAGAGAATCATTCAAAAGAGAATCAAATCCAAAATCTGAATTGTAAGAGGAGTGGCTGTCCAAAGTAGTGGAGAAATGATGGAGAAGAGCTCTCAAACTCATCATGAGAGTTTTTCGTCACTTGGCTATAAAAGAAGCAAGGGAGGACACTCAAGATGAGAGGAAGAAGGCATGGAAGCCCCCTTGTATCTACTTCATTTGGTTTGAGTCATTTCGTTCAGTTCACTCTCATAGAGTGTGTCCAGCCGCACACCCATTTTCGGGTAGTCTACTTGTGAGAGTCATATCTCTCAACATATGTATCCAAATTTAGTGTTTAAACATTCGTTGGAAAGCTTATCTTGAGTACTTCCTCTGTCTAGAACAGTTTTATGAAATTCTTTATACTCTCTGACTTATTTAGGTTTTAGTGAAGTCCAGTTTTCAGCCTAACTGAGTGGACAGGTAGTCTGTTTTGAATCAAATATTTGACAACTCAAATCTACTCCAAATTAAGTGTTTGATATCTCATTTGAAAGCTCTAGGTGTCTAGTGTGAGTGACCAAAGTTTCAAGTTCATTGGATATTTCAGTTGGTACCAGTTTTCATTTGAAGGTTTTGCTGTTGGCAAGAGTCTTCATCCTGAGAAGGTCTTCTACACTTTCCGCTGCGATTAGGAGAGGAATTCTCCAACATTTGGTATCAGAGCCTTGGAGTTTGAAGAGGCAAAGCATTGGAACTAAACTGAAGCAAAGGGAAAGCTACAAATCAAGGGGGAGCTTCGTGAATTCAAGAGAGAGCGCCACAACATACTTGAGGTAAACTTCAATCTTGGAAGTTTTCAATGGCTGATTTAGGACAACAAGTTGAGAAGTTAGACAAAGACAATTTTCAGTCTTGGAGGTATAGAATGATAAATTACCTTAAAGGTAAAGGTTTATGGGGTTTAGTTAGTGGAGATGATCCACAACCGGTAGACCTTGAAGATCCCAACATTACTCCGGCACAAAGGAGACAATTTGCTGATTGGGAAGAGAGGAATCGAAGGGTGATGTTCCTCATCTCACAAGTTATTTCTAACACTATGATTGGTCATGTGCAAAGCTTAGAAACAGCCAAAGAAGTTTGGGAAGCATTGGAGAAGGTGTATGCTACCTCAACAAGGTCTCGGAGGATGCAACTCAAGAACGAGCTCAACAACATGAAGAAAAGCTCAAACCAAAGCATTAGTGAGTATACATTGAGGATTAAGGAGCTTCGAGATCAACTAGCATCAGTTGGATGCAAGATAGAAGAGGAAGACATCGTCCAAACAGCCCTCAATGGCTTGAGGAGTGAAGAAAAGTGGAAGCCCCTCATCACAAACATCCTTTTTAGAGATCCTCTACCAACATTCGATGAGATTATACCAAATCTTGTGGCTGAAGAGGTTGCTCAACAAGGAGAAGGCAACAAAGGTAAGGACAGCCATAGTCAAATGTTATATGCAGGAAGAGGTAGAGGAAGGAACTCAAGAGGAGGCTCGAGAGGAAGAGGAAGAAGCTACAACAATACAAATTTCAGCCAACACAACTCGGACGACAACAAGGACAACTCAAATGACAACACATATGGAAGAGGTCGAGGAAGAAATAGAGGAAGAGGTCGAGGTTCATACAATCCTCATAAAGGTATAACATGTTATCATTGTGGTAAACTAGGACATTATGCAAATGATTGTTGGCAAAAGAATGGAAGGCTGAATGGAGGCAACCAAAGGAGCCAAAATAACTATGCGAGTACATCAAGTGAAGGAGACAAGCAAACCATGCTTGCCATGAAGCATGACTACAACAACTCGAGAAGTGATGACCAAAAATGGTTCATAGATTCAGGTTGCAGCAACCATATGACATGCCAAGGAGATTTGTTCACAAAGCTACAAGCTCCAAGTGGAAAAGGATGTGTAGAGACCGGCGATGAAACTCAACACGCAATTGAGCATGTTGGAGATATCAAGCTTGGAGACAAGAAGGTATTGGCTGATGTTCTTCATGTTCCTACTATTGCAAAGAATTTGATTTCAGTAGGACAAATGGTAGAGAAAGGATATCATGTTATATTCAATGAAAAAGGCTGCTTTATAAAGAATCCAAAAGAAGGATTCAAGGTCATTGCTCAAGGAAGGAAAGAAGGAAGGATGTTCACTTTGGACATTCAACAACCGCATGGAAAGGTGATGTATATTCAGTTTGGAAACAAGAGGATAGCTGAAATCGATTTGTGGCACAAAAGGTTCGGACATATCAATATTCCCAAGCTCAAGGACATGAGCAACCATGAAGTGGTAAGAGGTCTTCCAAGATTCAATGATGCCGGACTACATGAGTTTTGTGAAGCATGCCAACTAGGAAAGCAAACTCGACAACCATTCAAGAAAAGCAACTATGTGGCAAGGAATGTCCTCGACTTGATACATACGGATGTATGGGGACCATCACAACAACCATCAGTGGCTGGTAATAGATATTTTGTCACTTTTATTGATGATCATTCAAGGAAAGTATGGATGTTTTGCATAAAACAAAAATCAGATGTGTTCTCCATGTTCAAGAGATTTAAAGCACAGGTAGAAAAGGAAACAGGACGCTACATAAAGACCTTGAGGTCCGATGGAGGAGGAGAATATTTCTCCAAAGAATTTTCATACTTTCTTTATGAAAATGGAATCAAGAGACAATTTACATGTAGGTACACACCTCAACAAAATGGAATAGCTGAAAGGAAAAATCGACATATTATAGAAGTTGCAAGATGCATGCTCAACGAGATGAAGATGCCACTAAACTATTGGGCTGAAGCAACTAGTACGGCCGTTTATTTGATGAACAAGTGCACAACGGCTGGAGTGCATAATCTAACTCCCGAGGAGGTTTATTCTGGTAAGAAGCCTGACCTTACACATCTCAAAGTTTTTGGATGTGTGTGTTATGTTCACATCCCTCAAGAACTAAGGACAAAGATGGAGGCAAAGTTCGAAAAATGTATTTTTATTGGATATTCATCGGAGCAAAAGGGATATAGGTGCTACAATCCGGTGACAAAGGAGCTACGAGTCTCACGAGATGTGGTATTTGATGAGCTAAGACCATGGTTTGGAGACAAAGGGAAAGAGAAGACTCTTGAAGAAGATTGCGAAGATGATGAAGGTGCTGTCCAAGAAGAATTTCAGCAAACAAGCACTCAAATGTCAGGTCCAGAAGCTTCTACATCACTTGGAGAAAGCTCAACATGGAAGGGGAGGCTAAGGAGTCATTCCTCATCACCAACATCAACTTATGAAAGATCTAAAGCCGAAAGTGCTGCCCAAAATAGTGATTCAAATACAAGTGAAGAAGAGTATGAAGAGGTGATCACACCGAAGGTAAAGTTGAACCGGTTGAAGAAGCAATGTTCAAAAGGAAATGAAAGGAGGTCTTCAAGAGCAAGGTATCCAATTGAAAGGCTGAGCTATGATAGTTTTATTGCAAAACATTTTGCATATATGACACAGGTGGTCAAAGATAAAGAACCGGATGCATATCAAGAAGCATGTACACAAAAAGAATGGCAAGAAGCTATGCAAGAAGAGATGAAAGCTCTCAAGGACAATCACACATGGGAGCTAGTTCCAAAGGCTGAAGGTATGAAGATTGTTCCAAATAAATGGGTGTTTAAAATAAAGAGAAATGCTGACGGCTCTCTAGCAAGGCATAAAGCTAGACTAGTAGCAAAAGGATTCAAGCAAACTCACGGCATCGATTATGAAGAGACTTTCAGCCCGGTTGCAAAGATGGGAACAATTAGAACCTTGATTGGAGTGAGTGCAGCAAGGAGATGGCCATTGTACCAACTCGACATAAAAAATGCTTTTCTCAATGGTGAACTTCAAGAAGAGGTATACATGAGTCAACCGATTGGATTTGAAGACAAAAAGCATCCAAATTTTGTTTGTAGATTGAAGAAAGCTTTGTATGGGCTGAAGCAAGCACCACGTTCTTGGAATCAAAGATTGGTCGAGTACCTCACAAGGTGTGGGTATAGTCCAAGTAATGCAGATCCCTCTCTCTACATGAAGAAAGAAGAAGGCAAGCAGGTATATATTTGCATATACGTTGATGATCTCATCATAACAGGAGGTAATGTTACAGGAATACAAGAGATCAAAAGGAAACTCGGTAAGGAGTTTAAAATTTCAGATCTTGGTGAGCTGAAATACTTTTTAGGCATTGAGATAGTCTATGGGAAAGATGGCATTTACTTAATGCAAAGAAAGTACCTATTGGATGTTCTTTTCAGATTTGGAATGAGTGAATGCAAACCACTCACTCAACCTATGGACACAAATGTGAAGCTATGCTCAAATGATGGAGAGAAGTTACATGATGTAACTACATACAGGAGTATTATAGGTTCATTGATCTATGCTACGATCACAAGACTAGATTTGTGTTATATTGTTGGAGTTCTTTCTCAATTTATGTAAGCTCCAACAAGTGAACATTTAAATTCAGCCAAACGAGTGCTAAGATATGTGAAGCACACTGTCAATCATGCATTGTTTTATAGATATGATGAAGAATTGCAGGTAAAGGGCTTCGGTGATGCTGATTGGGCTGGTTCCAAGGAGGATAGAAGATCCACTTCAGGTTATGTGTTCATGATAGGTAGCAAACCTATCACATGGAGCTCAAAGAAGCAACCTACTGTTGCACTATCATCTACAGAAGCTGAATCTAGAGGTTTAGCCTTTGCAACTTGTGAAGCTATGTGGATTAAGAAGCTCTTGGCTGATCTTGATGTGCAGGTGGAGACCATTCCAATTTATGGTGACAACATGTCAAGCATTCACTTGACAAACAATCCAATGTTTCATACACGAAGCAAGCACATAGAAGTGCATTATCATTATGTTCGAGAAAAAGTTTTGAGCAAGGATGTGGATATAAAGTTCATTGGAACTAATGACCAGGTTGCAGACATGCTTACAAAGTCCCTCGATGCTTCTAAGCTCAAGAGGTTCAAGGACGACATCAACTTACAAGATATGGTTGAAGGTGCAAGCTCACATGTGAGCTTGAGGGGGAGTGTTAAAAATAAAGAAGTAAGCTCGTATATATTTTTGCAAAAAGGATTTTCTTCAAGTAGAAGGAAAATACAAAAATGAAAAATAGAAGCATTTACTTCAGCAAGTAGTGGAGGCCAAAAGAGAATCATTCAAAAGAGAATCAAATCCAAAATCTGAATTGTAAGAGGAGTGGCTGTCCAAAGTAGTGGAGAAATGATGGAGAAGAGCTCTCAAACTCATCATGAGAGTTTTTCGTCACTTGGCTATAAAAGAAGCAAGGGAGGACACTCAAGATGAGAGGAAGAAGGCGTGGAAGCCCCCTTGTATCTACTTCATTTGGTTTGAGTCATTTCGTTCAGTTCACTCTCATAGAGTGTGTCCAGCTGCACACCCATTTTTGGGTAGTCTACTTGTGAGAGTCATATCTCTCAACATATGTATCCAAATTTAGTGTTTAAACATTCGTTGGAAAGCTTATCTTGAGTACTTCCTCTGTCTAGAACAGTTTTATGAAATTCTTTATGCTCTCTGAGTTATTCAGGTTTTAGTGAAGTCCAGTTTTCAGCTTAATTGAGTGGACAGGTAGTCTGTTTTGAATCAAATAGTTGACAACTCAAATCTACTCCAAATTAAGTGTTTGATATCTCATTTGAAAGCTCTAGGTGTCTAGTTTGAGTGACCAAAGTTTCAAGTTCATTGGATATTTCAGTTGGTACCAGTTTTCATTTGAAGGTTCTGCTGTTGGCAAGAGTCTTCATCCTGAGAAGGTCTTCTACACTTTCCGCTGCGATTAGGAGAGGAATTCTCCAACACAAAAGTCCTACACATATAATGACACTTATGCAGCTAAAATAAAAGAAGAAATCGACAGACTGATTGAAGCTGGGTTTATCTATGAGATTGAGCATATTGAATGGGTGTCCCTCATTGTATTGGTGCCCAAGAAGACTGGAAAATTGTGAGTGTGTATTAACCTTAAAAAACTTAATGTTGCTACGATTCGAGATACTTATCCACTTCCAATCACTGAACATCTATTGGAGCGTGTTGCAGGCAAGGAATTTTATAGCTTCCTTGATGGATTTTCAGGTTACAACCAAGTAGCCATTGCCCCAGAAGATCAACACAAAATAGTTTTTGCCATAGAATGGGGAATCTTTGCATTTCGTGTGATGCCCTTTGGGCTCACCAATGCACCTGCAACATTCTAGAGGCTCATGTGTCATGTCTTCAAAGAGTTCTTGCGAAAGAGCTTAGAAGTATATGTGGATGATTTATGTGCTCATTCTCAAGAAAGAAGATACCACATCCCTGAGCTCAGACAGATCTTCAACAAGTGTAGAGAATATGGAGTGTGTTTGAACCCAGAGAAGTGTGTGTTTATGGTTCGACAAGGTAAAATCTTAGGTCACATTATTTCTAAGAATGGAATATCAACAGATGAGGACAAAGTAAGAGCCATAGAGGAGCTCCCCAGGCCAAGGAACATTAAAGAGGTACAAGCCTTTATGGGCCATTGTGGATATTATCGCATGTTCATCCACATGTATGCAATCATATCCAAACCTCTTTATGCCTTGCTCACAAACTTTGAGTGGAACAATGAATGTGAAAAATCCTTCAATGAGCTGAAGAGACGCTTGTAGTCAGCACCAATACTGACCACTCCTGATTGGAATAAGCCATTCCATGTCCATGTAGATGCTTCCAATCATGCAATAGGATGTGTGCTAGCACAACCCACAGGTGAAGGAAATTTGGACTTGCCTATAGCATATGCTAGTAGACAATTAAATGCGGCTGAGCAAAATTATACCACAACGGAAAGAGAAGGCTTAGGCATGGTATATGCCGTGAAGAAGTTTAGACACTATCTATTGGCCAATAAGTTCAAGTTTTTTACTGATCACCAAGCCTTATTGTATTTGGTCAATAAACCTTGCAACACATGACGCTTAGTAAGATGGTTTCTCTTACTAATTGAGTACGATTTCGAAGTGGTAGTTAGGAAAGGTAGAACCCACCTCAGGGCGGACCATCTTTCTCGCATCACTTCAAGAGAGCCACCGCAAGGAGTGTCTGATGAATGGCCCGATGCTTATTTGTTCAATTTAGAAGTTGTTCCTACATGGGCAAATAAGTTGGTACATGTCTTAACCTTTGGGCTTGCAATTAAGAACATAAAAACAACCAAAGAAGAAATTGTAAAATCACAAAAATATCAAATATTGGCCGGAAACATGTACAAACAACATATAGAGGGTGTACTAGCTTGCTGTGTTGAGGACGATGAACATAACGGTTGGTTGCAACAAGCTCATGAAGGAATGCTAGGAAATCACTACTCTAAACAAAGAACATTGCAAAATCTAAAACATTTAGGAGTGTATTGGGCCAGTATCGACAAAGAAATAAATGAGTGGATTAAGAATTGTCTAGTGTGTCAGAGGAGACCCCCAGTGGAGCATGTGACTCTTTATCACGTATCATTAATTCCAAAATGGAGTGCTCCATTGGTAGAATTCATGAGATCAGGAACACTACCCAATGAGGCTAGTCTTGCAAAAAAACGAAGCATGGAACAAGAGGCTCAAGACTATGCCTTGGTAGGAGACAACCTATACCGAAGAGGAAAAGATGGTTACTTAAGACTGTGCGTTCACGAATCAGATTATTTGAAAGTCTTAGAAACTGCACATAGCGGTGTTGCAGACAGACACTTCGGGCCTAACCGAGTAATTAAAACCATTCTATTTTCAAGACTTTGGTGGCCCACTCTTCATATCGATGCACATACATATGTGAAGAAATGCGACACATGCCAACGTGCCCAATATCCAGTCAGAAAGGATGAGATGCCTTTGAGGCCAATGATGGGAGGACGTGCATTTTCAAAGTGGTGTATAGACTTTGTAGGTCCCATTAATCCCCCAGCTAGGAACTCCCATGCGGAATACATTATTGTAGCCACTGATTACCTTACTGAGTGGGTGGAAGTAAAAGCCACAACAAAGAATGATGCTCAAACAACGGCTAAGTTCTTATTCGAGAACATGTTCACTAGATACGAGTTACCACTAGAGTTAGTAAGTGATAGAGGTACGCACTTCTTGAACGAGGTCATTGAAAATCTCCTTCAAGAATTCAATATGGTGATACATAAGAAGTCTGCCCCCTATCATCCACAAGCTAATGGACAAGCCAAGAGCACAAATAAGATCCTATGCAATGTATCGACAAAATTGGTAAATAATAAACGCTCTGATTGGGACAAATAGCTTCATCATGCTGTTTGGGCTTATCGAGTTGCCTACAAAACGGTACTCAATGCCACCCCATTTTAGATGGTCTTCGGACAGAATGTTGTGCTACCATTGGACTTCCTAATCCCAGCCTTAAAAGTAGCACAAGAGCATGAATAGAATGGGCATGAATTGTCCTCTAGGATCTTTGATCTAGAATGCTTAAGTGAGATGAGGCTACGAGTGGCCGCAGGCATCTATGCTGCAAAGAAAAGACAAAAGGCGTACTTTGATGCACACATCAAAGCTAAAGGATTGAAAGAGGGAGACCTAGTGATGGTTTATACGCTAAAGCAACATGCCCGAAAATTGGAGAAATGAGGATATGGAACCATGTTCATTAATAGGATCTCCACTAGTGGGGCAGTTCAATTGGCCACTTTAGAAGGTGATATCTTGCCAAACTATGTCAGTGGTTGTCAAGTCAAGTTATATCAAGAACCTCTTACAGAGGATATGCTAATGAGGCTCAACACTACTAAGAAGCAAAAAGAAGAGGAGTTAAGGGTGAGAGAAGAAGCACAGGGAGAGGCTAGAGAGCGTATAAGGCAAAATCAGTTAAGGCGACTAGGCCTAGATGTCAACACAAAAGCCCCAAAATATCACATGGACATGTGCCAAAAATCGGACATAACTACTTCTCAAATAATTGACCAACGCCCCTTTGTGATTGTAGAGGTCGGACAAGGAAAGAGTCTAAGGACTGTGAGAGCATTGGTTGATTTAGGTGCAGCAACTAGTGTAGCTAGACTTTCATACTACCAAGACCTGCAATTAGACATCAAGCCCATAGAAGCCTATCTCGTAGGATTGGGAGGTGTGGAAACCCCTTTCTTGGGTGAGGTGGAACTTCCCCTTTACCTTCAAGATGTTCCAATGAAAGTCAAAATGCTAGTGTGTCATGATGAGGACCTTACAGAGCCACTTGTTTTGGGTCAAGACTGGATTTACGACCATGCCATCAACTTGAACCTAAGAAGTCAACTTCTTCAAGTTTGGGTACAAGAACAATGCATCACATTAGAATTAGAGAATTGCATGCTGACAAATCCAGATGTCACATATTCTCTTAGTTCCTCTAGGACTAATCTTAGCAAAAAAGATGTTGTATGTGTCAAAAGCTTTGTGTTCCAAAAGAATTCAATCATGGAAGAACTAGCTCAAAGACAAGCGGACTCCTCCTCTCATGCAAGGACTAATGCCACAACCACTCAACCAAAAAGGCAAGTGAAACAGTACATGACAACCGCCATATCAAATAGACAACGAGAATTCACAACGAAAGTAGCTCCGGGCATGAAGCAGATCTGGGTACGAAAAGGAGAGCAACCACTAGTCACCCCAACACAATTTCCACGTAGGCAAGCCAACCATGCAAAAACAAGAACTAAGCAACCAAGACTAGCTTACCTAGAAGGTCTCCAAAAAATTTGGGTGCCTAAGAAATTATTTGCAGCTCAACAAGGGCGATTACATATGTGGGTACCTAAGAAGCTCTTACATATGCAACAACCTATGCTCTCCCACATGCAAAAGGTATCACCAAAGAAGCCAAGGAGAGAAAAGAATAAGAACCGAGCACAAAGAACAAAAGAAGATAAACTCAACCCTTCAGCAAAGTAAGAAGACAATCATCAAGGATATGGTTTTGGAAGCCCAAAGTACTAATAACTTCCACAAAACCAAAGAGCCACTCACACTGGACACCAAGTTTCAGCAACCATCCAAAGAGGAAGAGGCTAGAGGTGATCTTTATAAGCCCAACTACTATTCTAAAATGGATCCCTAAAGGGAGGAATGGTCAGTTGTCATCTCATGATCAACTGATCACATCATTTCAAGGTCCACTGGCCACCTCCAAACAAAGATTGCATCAAGTCTGCAAGTAACATCAGAAGCCTCGACGAGCAACAACCATGTGCCTTTGGCATAACCTTGTCTTTTGCATCATTGAGGTCATGCATTTCCAAAGTGTGCATTAATATAGGGCCACATTACACGGCCGTGCATAGACACAATTGAGAAATCCCACGCACATGAGACACACTTGACATATGTAAAATATGTTATTGCTACTACCCACTGTCTTCTTGCTTGTGACATTGTTCAACAAAAAAAGAAAAGAAAACCGAGAAGAAGAAACATGACCCATTGATCCAAGAATCTCACCAGTGGATCATCAACAAGGACATCCATCCACAACGAAGGACAAGTCCATGGTCAATCACCATGATGGGAGTACCACACGAAGAGATGAAGATCGACGGACCTTTCACCATGGTAAGACGTGTATGCTTCAACAACACTATAATCATGATAGATAAGGAAACCTCTTCGTAGGCATACCCTTGAGCACTTTGCTCAAGACCCCATTTGTTGCACCATACTTCTTCCAGTGCATTTCCCAAGTACGCATACATAGGGCTACATTACAAGGCCGTGCACAAGGCACCTAATACTTTCAACCCATGCACTAATACACTTACCCATCCTTCATTATGGGTCACGTGTACTTGGCATGAAAACTAGGGAAGCCATCTTTGACAACCAGAGGACATCAAGATGACAATAGCAAGAGAAAAGAAGCAATCCACCGCCAAGAGCTACTCACACTCAACTGTGATAACCTCTTTTGAGCAGCTCACAATTTCTGAAAGCTCAACAATACACTCTCATGCTGGAATCAAGGAAGAAGTATATACAGAGGGACTAAACATGAAGAATGGGACTAGCGACCCCGCAACAAGTGGAAGATAGACCGCTCTGGTGGAGACATGAGGAACTCTACCTCTCACATACTACATGGAACAACCACTACAACAAGGGTCTGTCAGGGACAACAAACTCAAGAGGCGGGGGAGTGTTGAAGCTCAAGGTCAAGGACAAAGCATGGAAGCGCATCAAGGAAGTGGACACAAAAGAAGAAGGAGCAAGTAGGGAGCTCCAAGAAACACCTATCAAATTTTCAGAAGAAATCCCTATAAAAATAGTGATTTTTATCACTAAAACCATTGTAAATACCATTTGACATTTTTGCAACTCCATTTTGTTCAAGCCGAGGAGTCCTCGAGCTTGAGGAGTATTAGAACTATCATCCTACCAATTTTCATAATTTTTAGACTCCGTTTGAGCCCCCAAATAAGCATTGGAACCTAATTTTTAATTAGGCCGGACACTAGGTCTGGACAGGGCCAAAACCACTCAAAAAACTATAAAAAGGGCTGGAGAGCTCATTTTATAGGTTACCTTGTTGTAGATTTCAGCTTTGTAAGAGAGTTCTTTTGCAATCGAAGTCCTTCCATTGTTCCACTTTTTGCTCTTACTTGGTGCACGTGTGTATATGTGTGTGCATGCTTGTGTGCTTTCACTTACACACTTGAGCCATCACTTGCTCACGGTCTTCATACCAGTCCTCACGCCTCCAAGGATTGACATTTATGAGGTGAAGCCCCTCACGTTGGTACTTTCCATTGTGCTAGAGTGACACCACTCCTCCTTAGCTAGAAGACACCTGGCACCTCCACACAAAGAAGGGGTAAATCAACAGAAGACCGCCATGTCCACTGAGGAAATGACCAACAAAAGACCCTATCTCAGCAATTAGAATAACCAAAGGGGCAAGAAGAAGAAGAAGAAGAAGAAGAAGAAGAAGAAGAAGAAGAAGAAGAAGGAGAAGAAGTTATGAATAGTATTATTCTCCCCGAGCATTCATCAAAGGTAGATTTATCCTTGATGCCATTATTTCTATTTGGGAGGGTCTAGAGTATGCTAAGGAGTCTAAGCCTGATACTTTTTTTTTCAAAGTGGACTTTGAAAATTCCTATGATAGAGTTGATTGGGATTTCATTCTCCAATCCCTTCATGATATAGGGGATAGGAAAAGGTCCATCAAGTACACTCGCATCTTATTTGGTAATGCTAACTCTAGAGTTGCCATGAGTGGCCAAATTTCTTATCCCTTTAGACTTTATAAATCCATTAGATAAGGGTGCCCTTTTGCACCTCTCATGTTTGCCATTTCCAATGATGCCCTTGGTTGGCTGGTGAGGGATTGCATGAGTCATGGTTCCATTAGACGTATTCAGATCCCTAATGCCCCCTATCAGCTTGGCCTTCAAATGTTTGCTGATGACACTAACATGATCACTTTGGTCGATGACTTGTCTACTAATTCTTTTCTTTCTTGTTTAAACCTGTTTTGCTTGGCTAGTGGTTCAATTGTTAATCGTAAGAATTTTTTTTTTTTCTTTTAATAAAACCATTCCTACTTGTGTGTCTTCTTGTGGATGTGATATCATCAAGGAAGGGGAGGTGTTTCGGTTATTGGGCATTCCTATGGGCTTTGGTATTTCCTATTATCAAAGATGGTCTTGGGTTTTGGATAAATTCAGAAGTAAAGTGTTTAGATGGATGAACCTTCAACAAAATCTTTCCCAAAGAGTGTTTGTTCTTAAGCATTATAGCCTCCATATCCTTAGTTACTTTTTTGCTTGTTGCCAGCCTAGTAAAAGGCACATGGCTCAGGTCATTGCCTTATCTAAGAGGTTCCTATGGGGTGGTTCCTAATTCACTAACAAGATGATTAAGGTGGCTTAGAATATTTGCTATATGAGGAAGGAGAAGGGGGGGCTTGGGATTATCTGTCCCTCCAAGATGGCCACTCAAATGGCTGCCAAGTGGATCATGAGGGCCACTGACTCTATTGATTTCTGTTCTTGTCTTTTCAAAAGGAATATTGCTAGTTTTCACATTGATAAATGCAAAAGCTCGAATAATTTTGATCTTTGGGACATCATCACTTCTCCCTTTATGTTTTCCCCCAAAGGTAGCAGCTTGGTGTGTTCTTTTTGGAACTCTTGGATGAAGGTAAAAGCTAATTATAAACTACTTGTTACTTTTTATACTAATCTTTCTTTTCAGCTTCAGGGTTTTGCTTGGATTGGTTGGAAGGATGAGCCTCTTGATTACCAGCTCACCATCAAAATGAACAAATGCAAAAAATATGGCTTCTCCAAATGGCACCACATCATCAGAAAGAATCAAGTAATAAATGAAGATGTCATTATGAATACCCATCTCTTATCCTTGGCTTGTAAACAAATATTGAAAGAAAAGAGGAATTCCCTTCTGGAGAGAACTGCTCGATGCTCCTCCTAAGGAACATTGATCTTGGCACTATAGCAGTGGACATGTAGAGTCAGTACAAGAAGTTATGCACTCTAATTAATATGATCACTGCTAAACTCAATAAAGCTTGGAATGTTCAGTGGTCTCCCAAGCAGTGGAAGTACAGGTTTCAATGTATCTAGGCTTTCCCCCCATCTGCAAAGCACTCTTGTTTGCAATGGCACATCATTCATAGAGGAGTGTGGACAGGGATCAAAGCAAAGAAAATTAATATTAGCAATGGTCAATGTTGCATTTGTGGCCAACTAGAAGATCTATCACATTTATTTATCAACTGCCCAAATGCTCAGAGATTTTGGAAACAGATTAATCTTTTATGTGCTCTCAATGGCTTGCCCAAGTTGGGTTACAGAGAAATTTTGCTGGGTGAGTGCTACAAACTTGATGTACCTCTGTGGCAACTTCTTAGAGACCACATCTTGCGATATATTTGGAGGAGGAGGAATCATCAATTGTTCTCTAGAACTCCAAAGGACTTCATGTATATTTGTAATCAGAGTATAAAAAAAGTTATGTATCTCTGTAATACTGTTGTCACTTAAGAGTAATGAGTATAGAAAGTGGAAATCTTTGTTGCTGGCCATGTACTCTAGCCTAAGGCACAATATGTGCTCATTCCTGGCCAATGTTGTATAACTGCCCACCCTATGGGGGTTTTGGCTATGGCTATTTGTTGTAACCCTTTCCTTTCTTTTGACCATTTCTAATATTAATCTTCTGTGTTATGTAAAGAAAAAAAACATTTTCTTGGACATAGGACAGCGGCATTTTCTGGCACCTCTCTTGTTTTCTTAACTCTATTCGCATAGAGCAGCGGCCATAATCCATCCTGTGTTTCCATGATCCATCCCCCCGTCTGAATAGAGATCGATGAAACATCATCGCAATGCTCCTATTTCCCTGAAACGACATAGTTTGACCACCGTATCTGAAACCAGTAAAGAGGCCAACTTGCCAAGCTTTTCATTGCTGCGTTTCGCACCTTAGTGTAGCTTCTTTTCCCGACGAGTCGGCAACAAATCATGTCGCACGGACCGCATTCAACGCGAATGATCTACGTGCGACTAGCATAGAAGTCAGAATACAAAGTACCTCACGACACGTCAATCATCGGCTGAAATCCCTATGCATTTCCGAACACGTCCTCGTATTTGGGTGTCGTGGGCGAGCTTTCTGCATACAGCTGGCGACCGAGTTGGCTGGCCTCTTGACTTTCACCTCCTATCGCTTCACTCCCCCGAAACTTGCAACTTCAAGGTCCTTTCATCTCCTACTTAAAGAAGCGCAGCTCATTCTGATCGGACCATCACTGATATCGACTCGACCATCCATACTGCATACACATTCAGCACTCTCAACTGGCATGCTTTGGATTGGTACATCTCTATCTGTACTGACCGAATAGCAATTGTTAAAGCCCAATAGCCATTACCATTATATATTAAGCGCGCTCTCTCTCTCTCTCTCTCTCTCTCTCTCTCTCTCTCTCTCTCTCTCACACACACACACATATACACGCATACGCATTCCTCCCTAATTGATGTCAACCATGGTTTTACGAGAGTTCTGGTTTCTGCTTGTTACGATCATTTCTGCAACTTGTGCTATGCACTCATGCCTCGCCAGGCCCCTTATGATGGCGCGCACATCCAGAATGTTGGTGCTCGTTGCGAGTCCGACGCCATCATTGACCTATCACGGAGGCCCGCTGATGACAGTGCGCCATCTCCGACTTCACGTATTGTGGTATGGCACGTTCTCTGGAGTGCAGCAGGCAGCTATAAGGGACTTCCTCGCTTCGTTCCAAGCGACTGACAATGGTAACGGAGGGCGAGAAGCACCCACCGTCAGACAGTGGTGGGCAATGGTGAGAAAGTACAAGGACGCAAACGGAAATCCTCCTGCCGGCAGGATAAGCCTTGGGATGGAGTTCTCGGACACAGCATACAGCCGAGGAAAGAATCTGAGTAACGCCGACATGGCGGATATGGTGGATGCACTGTACATGGCAAATCGAAAGACGAGATCGTCGTCGATGTATGTGGTGATGACAGCAGAAGATGTATTAGTTGAAGACTTCTGCATGAACTCCTGCGGGACGCATGAAGTGACGGCGGGGGCGAAGGTGCCATTTGTATGGGTGGGCAATGCAGGCAAGCAATGCCCTGGTCTGTGCGCCTGGCCGTTCGCGGTGGAGAAGTATGGACCTCCTGGACCGCCCCTTACGCCGCCGAACGGAGACCCTGCTGCGGATGGCATGGTCATTAACTTGGCGTTGTTGTTGGCCGGCGCTGCGACGAATCCCTTCGCTTCCGGCTACTTCCAAGGAGATGCTTCTGTGCCGCTAGAGGCCGGAAGCGCTTGCCAAGGCCAATTCGGCCCTGGCAGCTACCCTGGTTACGCTGGCCAGCTTCAGACGGAATCCTCATCCGGTGCCAGCTTCAATGTTGTCGGCCTGAATGACCGCTATTTCCTGCTTCCAGCTATCTGGAATCCCTCTACCAAACTCTGCCAGACTCCCTGATAGCCTGAAACAGAAGACACTTAGAATGCAGCAACATGAAGAAAGCCATTGAAGCTATCCATAACACAGAGGAATAAAAATTGCTGTGGCTGTATGGCCAGTTTTAATTTGAGGAAAATGGAAACATCAACCAGCTACAACGCTCCTTTGCTACTGTTTTAGAACCCTTCAACATTGTAAAGACTACTTGCATGATTTCTTCCTCATCCAACCGCCCCTTCTTCTCCCTTAGGCTGTAGACCCTTTTACAAGAGAGATGCAGAGAACTAGGTTTAGCTATCCAATAGTCGTATTTTCACATAAGCCCATCTCAAGCTACTAAAACGTACATATAATAAGTACTGACATTATCTAATAAATGAGCTTCCTTAACCGATAAACCCAATGGAATAAGTGAGGAATATGGAGTTACATAGAAGGAGATGACAATTAAAAATCCTCTCTGATCCTGTCCAATTTGTAAATTTACAAGAGACTAAAACCTCTCTTTTTTTTCATATTTTGGCTTGTATTATGTGAAACTTGCTAAGGTATCATAACGAGCAGCTACTTTACAATTTCATATCTTCCCTTAAAGGCAGTGATAAAATCATTTGATAGACGTTGAATCGCTTACAAATTGTGCATGGATTATGGACATGGCTAAAAGCTGTGTGTATGTCAAGGACTTCAACTAATGTAGTTGACAAACATTGTATCTGTGAAGATTTTAGCTTCTGAACATGGCTTGCATGATTGCATAATTTTCAGTAGTCCAATCATAAGATTCTTTCTTTTTTTTTAAGAGTACAATGAATTGGAAACACACTCACACACCCAACCTCTTAAGGTAGAGGAACCCATCTTATGACCAGCAAAGACTTGAAAATCTGGGCTCTGAAGATTTTAGCCTCTGAACATGGCATGCATGATTGCATAATTTTCAGTAGTCCAATCATAAGATTCTTTTTTTTTTTTAGAGTACAATGAATTGGAAACACACTCACACACCCAACCTCTTAAGGTAGAGGCACCCATCTTATGACCAACCAAGACTTGAACTCAGAACTTCCTCCCAAAGACTCAAGGCATCAAACTGCTAGGTTATGCGAGCTCAGAGAATATCATATGATTCTTGCATTACCAAAATGTTTAATGGTTTGTCTAATTGAGCTCGTGCCAATAAATTACCACACACACACATATATATATATATATATATATATATATATATATATATATATATATATATATATATATATATATATTATCCTCAAACTGTAGTCGAATTTGATTGCATCCTCCCCTCGTCTTTCTCTTATCCTCATCTTCCTCCCTCTCTCCCATCCTATATCCAAGGCTCTAATTCCCTCTCTTTGTATGCATCATTTCTCTGCCTATTGCGCTATTGGTGCTCCTCTACAATTTTCTCCATATCCTATATCTGCATGTTGTTTTTTTAATCGCAAAAAAGGGAACAAAAATGTTTGCGCACACATAAGCAGATATTATACCTTTTCCCTATGATTCTCACTTTGTCTGCCTTTTCATTGTCGTTTTCTCTCATGATTTTTGCATCTCTCTCTTTGGACTCCTTTCTGGCTGTCTCTTGATACTCTGCTTTTCTCGTTATCCTCTATTTTTATTTCATATGTCACTTCCCTCTCCAACCCCACCTTACTAGAACTCCTTTTGTACATCGACTTTTTCTGTGCATCGACTTTTTCTTTATTATACTCAACAATTATCTTCTCAATGATCCCTTGGCTAATGTTTCAATGCGTGTAAAATGCAAATGAAACTCTGAAGTTACTTACTCCAAAAGCTTATCCTTAGATGGACCTCACTTTCTTCTCATCGTATGCTCACTTTCTGAGGCTCTCTCACTATCTTTCATTATCAGAATGTCTTTCTCTTTCTGCTTTGTTGGTGTTCTCCTTAGGCCGCTCTCTTCTCCCTCTTTTTCCGCTCCCCTATTTTCATATTTTTCAGTCTCAGGGACTTTCTTCTATTACTTAGTTCTGTCTTCCCTCCTATTTTCTTCCATTTAGCATCTTTGCAGTCTTCATTATATCTTCTACCAAGTGATCTGTCTTGACCATTTTTCCCCCATTTTTAGCTGACAATACAAAAAAATGGAAAATCTATATAATTGACCATTTTTCCACATTTTAAGCTGACTATACAAAAGAAAGGAATATAAATGGAAAGACAAACATTGTTCCTTTTGTCGAACACAAATTCACGTTCACGTCCTTTCACGTGTCTAACTCTAGCTATAGGTTTTCTTTTTCTTGTTTTTCTTCTTCTCTCTCACACTTATTGTGTAAGATTAGAGGACTATGAAAGCACTCAAATAGCAAGAGGAAGGAGAAGAAGCGTGGAGCACAACACATTGAGTATATTACTTAGTGAATGTACAAGACAAGATGACTACCCCATCAAGGTTATAGGATTATATACAAGCTGAGGAGAAAGCCTCCTAAAGAGGAAAAAATGTGCCCTCGCAAACTTAAGTCTGTTCACACATATCACTACTAAAATATATCAACAAATTCCCTTGGGAGTGATGTCATGAACAATGAGTTGGCACTCATGTATAAGGAAGCGTTAAACTATGTGGATGGAAATCAATCCACAAAAGGAAGCATGCCCAAAGCTTTGCAAAAATTTTCAAACTTCTCCCTAGGTAGAACCTTTGTGAAAAAGTGTGCAACATCATCGTGCATGAGCACATAAGCCAAACGATCTCTCTAGCAGAGAGTCTCTCCTTGAAAATAATGATAGTGCACCTCAATGTGCTTTGTACAAGCATGGAACACAAGGTTCCTTCCAACTAGAGTGCTCTAAGTGTTAGTAGAGATGGTGATCGCAGAAGACTAACTGACGCCCAAATGAACCACACAAACTCAACAAACTCAACAAAATCAAGAAAGGTATTTAAGGCCTACCAAGCATGAAGCAAAAACCTCTTGTGGATATATGAGTTTCATAGCAATCAACCCAATCTGAGTCAAAAAAATCATGTAAATCTATAAGGGTCCTCCCTTTAGATAAAACAAACCAAATGTTTGGGTACCACTCAAGTAGCAAAAGATGCACTTAACTACATCCCAATGCTTGACATGTAGGCTATGCATAAACTTGCTCAATTAAGAGATAACAAACTAAATATCACACCTGGTTTGGCATAAGTACTCTAAACATCGAACAAACTCCTGATAGAGAACAACACAAAGTTGTCTCCATGGGAGTGGCAATAGGTTTGCAAATTTCAAGGCCAAAATCATGAAGATTCAATTGCAAAGCTGTCTCCATGGGAGTGGCAATAGGTTTACAATCTTCAAGGCCAAAATGGTTCAATGATGTGTCAATGTATTTAGTTAGAAATAATGTTATTCCCCTTTCAACATATATAAATAGAATGCCCAAAGAATGATGCAAACATCCCATATTTGATATACCAAAAGAGCATGCAAATTAGCCTTAAATTCAGCAATACGCCTCTCATTAGAACCAATGAGTAAGATATCATTAACATATATAAAAATGATTAGAAATACATCATCTACATGCTTCATATATAAGGTGATCTCTATTAGAAAATTCTTAAATCCATGGGCTAAAATAGGTATGTATATTTTCTTACCAAGCATGTGGTACTTGTTTCAGTTAGTACTTTTTCAACCTACATACTTTGTTTTCATGCTCTTTCGGCACAAAACCATGATGTTGAAATGCATACAGCTCTTCATGTAAATTAGCATTATGAAATGTAGTTTTAATGTCAAGCTAATGTCAATTCCAACCATGATGAGCTGCAAGTGCCAAATGCGACAAACAATTGTCATTCCGCATGTGCTAGCAAAGGTCTCCATCTCAAAATCAATGCCCTTATCTTGAGCATAACTTTTGGCAAAAAGTTGAGCCTTATACCTGTCAATTATTCAATCAATCTTACATTTTAGCTTGTCCACCCATTTAGTGGTAATTGTACAAAACTCCTAAAAACTCTCTCAAGGCTTGAGACTTGGAAATCATGACTAATGTGTGTGCCACTCTCCTCCCATCCATTATATCCCCTTGTATTCAAAATAGCAATGCTCTGGAATGATCTAGTGTCAACATGTGGCCACTATGCAACACTCATAGCCATTACCATTGAATACATTAGGATATCCCCCAAGCTAGGGACCTTGTCTATGACTAGCCCTTGTCCTACACACACATGAGATGGTCTTTATAGACAAATGTTTAACACTCTCTCCCCCTTCTTAAGATCATTGTCCTCAACGATCAATGAGGGAAAGTACATTTGAGCTAGAGATTATATTCCCAAGTAGATTTTGTAAGCGATTATCCTCTCCAGGCTACTAGATACTCCTGGATGACATAGTTTGTGAACCATTTTTGTCTCTGATCTAGTATCCTATCTGGAGAATGATATGTGCTGTCACTTTCTTGCAAAGAAACAATACCCTCTATTAGATTTTCCTCCTTGAAAATATACTTTCTAAGTTTACTAAGATGAAACACTAGATTTACTCTGCAATTTGGAGGAAGCTCTAATCGGTAAGAACCATCACTAAGCTTCTTTACTATCTTCCAAGGTCCACAATACCTTGATGAAAGCTTAGTACACTTCCTTGTGGATAGTGAATTAGATCTAGCTAGCACTTGAAGAAAAAATCTATCTCCTTCCTCAAAGACTCTAGGAGATCTCTTCCTATGAGCATATTCTTTCGCCCTATCAGTTGCTTGCTACATCTTGGCTTTAGCTATTTATAAACTTGCTTGGAGATTTGCTAGAAACACAAAAGAACTAGGACATTTATTTGGTATTCCTATGGTATTGGGAGCATGGGGATTGATGCTAGTATTCATCTCAAAAGGAGAACTTCCTTTCACTTTCTGAGGTCTATTATTATAAGCAAACTCTACTAATGGCAAATAACTATACCAATCTATCTCCCTCTCATACATATATGCTCTCAACATGTCTTGTAGAATCTGATCGACCCTCTTGGTCTAACCACCTATCTATAGATGGTCATTGCTACTCATTTTCAATGAAACTTTAAATTTTTCAAATACAAACTTCCAAAAGTGTCTTGTGAATCGGACATCCCTATATGAAACTATGGATGTTGGTAACCCATGCAATCTGAAGACGTGGTAGATAAATAGCTCTGCTACCTATGGAGCTTCTACCATCTTCTACATGGGTATGAAGTGATCAATCTTCTTCAATCTATCTAACACTACTAAGATAGCATCCTACTTCCTTTGGGTTCATGATAAACCCACTATGAATTCCATGGATACACTATCCTAGTTTTGCTCTAGAATCTATAAAGGATGTAAAAGATGTGGTGTCTTAACCCTTTATGCCCTATTGACCTGACACATAAAGCATTAGTGAACATATGTTTGGATATCTGTGGCTAATCTAGGCCACCAAAATGTTCTTCTAACAACCTCGATGGTATTCTCAACACTAGGATGCCCTACACAAGGAACATTATGGTTATCATGCATGACTTTTCTTCTCAAATCTTGGGAATCTAGTACGCAAACCTTTCCTTTCTGTTTGGCTATTCCATTCTTCATTGAGAAATTGGAATACGAACTTGAATTGATTTCTTTACTAGGGGAAGAATCAACTAGAACTACCTCATCCCTATAATAGAGTCATCACTAATGGCTCTAATGATATGTAATAAGTGTGGATCTTCCACATTTATTATAGATTTCTTGAGAAGTGTGGATCTTCCACACTTATTACAAAATCTCATTGCTTCCTTTATTTCTTGAAGTAGTGAGATTTCTAAAACTGTAAATCTCATTTGGGACACTATCCATGATCATGCATCAGCTACAACATTCTCTTTGCCTCTTTTATATACGGTTTCCATGTGAAAATCTTGCATAAGCCCAACACAACGAGCCTATCTTCCTCAAAGATTTGGCTCACTAACTGAGTACTTGACTGTATGGTGATCTGTGTATACCTCAAAGTTTGCACCATAAAGATGGCATCTCCAGACTTTAAGAGCATGCACCATTGCATACAAGTCATGTTCAGGCACTGGCCCATTTCATTGTGCACTACTCAAGTTTTTTCTTTCAAAAGCTATTGGCTTGCCATCTTGGCTCAAGATTACTCGTATGGCTATGCCGCTAGCGTCTCTCTCCAACTCAAATGTTTTCTATGGATCTACCACTTTGAGTATTGGAGCCTTTAAAACAGCTTGCTTCATAATATCAAAATTGTTTCCGTTAGTGCCCATGTGAAAGGCCAAATGAACACTAGACACTTCTTTGTATATGTTCTTTAATAAAACATATAGTGGTCTGGTCAGTCACGGTCTGTAAGCTCAACTAAATTTGTAACACCTAAGAAGTTTGTGTTCATGCTCCCTATGTATTGTGTTTTTCTACGTATTCTGTAGCCTCTATGTGGAGTACCATATACAGCCATAGGAGCTTGGTTTTCTACTTCGAGAATATTGTTGTGATGCTCTCAAGAAGTAGAGCACACTATGGTGCATCACCATCGAAATATTTCACTAGTATCAAAGCATTTCAATGAAAAATATTTGTTCCTTTTGTGCGAGCGAAGCGAGCACCCGCCCACACACCCAAGGCTTGCGACTAAGGCATAGAACTTGGCATACCTTGTCATCCAAGTCACAAAAATCACCGTTGGTGCCATTGGCCATGCACAAGGGGGGACCTCAACAATCAAGGAAGATAGAGGTTCCCAATACTTCCTGGGAGGTCACCCATCCCAGTATTGTTCCCCTAGAGCTTGCTTAATCGTGGCAATCTCTTGCCACTAAGCTACACTCTTGTGGTGTGTGAAGAAGGGGAAAGACTAAGGCTCACATTACCTTGAACATATTTTGGTCCCTCAAAGCTTCATTTTTTGCTTTCAAAGCTTGTTTTTGAAGCATTTTCGGGGTGTCTTTTGGAGCCATTTTGTAGTACTTTTGCACATAGTTCTCTTCACATAGGTCCAAGAACATCAGGAATAATGTTCTTTGTACTTTTCCAACAATAAATATCAACCATTGGGGCTGTGTTGTCAGCCACACACGTAAAACTACAAGTTTATCGAAAGGTTTTCAATTTTGGTGGGAGCAGGCGCTGCAAATTTATCCAGGTTTTTAAGCCTAAAGCATCAGAGTTGATAGACACTTGCAAGTGTTCTTGGCTAGTTTTTGGGTTGTACATTCAGCTTTTTAGTGTCATTTTACTACATATATTGAGCACATACACCATGTAGGCTTCTGTGGATACCACTTATGTACATCCATGTGGTCATTGATATAGCGGCTACGTTTTTTACATAAAGACTTTTACATGTGATAAAGAGGGTCGTGGTGAGCTTTTCTTAACTGGGAGACACCCAAATGTTGGGCTCTCTTTGGTGATGCAGGTGGAAGACTCACCTAGCCTCACCATAGGAGATGTATGATAGTTGTTCATAGGTGCTTGATAAGCTTAGTTGGCTTCTATTGGGTAATTGATTATATGCAGTGGAGTTAGTGATTCACTATGCAGGTAAACATGCTAGTACATGCAGGTTTATGATATTTTGACAGTGGAAATATGCTCATTTTGTAGAGGATACTCTAGAAAAAAATTTCCAATTTCTCGGCTTTGTCAACTATACAGTGGTTGATTTACTCCTTGATACACTTATTCGTTGGTTTTTGGACTCTTCTAGCTCCATTATCATTCTATTCAGTTCTCTACCATCATGGCATCAGAGATCTCAAGCACATCAGGTGGATCAGGGTCTAGTGCCAGTGTTCCAAGGAGGAGCTATAACTTGCAGGGCAAAGACCATTTTAAGATGCAAAAATTTGATGGCACAAACTTTGCTCTATGGAAGAATCAGATTAAAGGAGATGTGCTGATTCAAAGGAGGCAACGGAAGCGAGTGACATGGATGAAGATGATTGGGATGATTTAGATGAAATGGAAAGGTCTACCATTCGCTTGCAGCTAGCAGATAATGTTTACTTTACAGTATTAGACTGTGAAAGTGTAGAGGAGCTTTGCAAGAAGTTATGCAATCCAAATGGAAAAGAGACGGCATCAAATAAAGTGTATCTGATGAAAAAATTATATAACCTTCACATGAAGGACATAGATAGTATTCATGCTCATCTAAGTGAGTTTTGATGCTATATTCTCCCAGTTATAGGCTCAAAAAAGGGATATGGATAATGAAACTAAAGCAGTAATGTTGTTATGCACCTTGCCATCATCATGGGATATGTTTTGCACAGCTATTAGCAATAGTGCACTTGGTGGTAAACTCGTCTATGATGACATATGTGGAGCACTCTTGAGTGAGGAGATTCATAGAAAATCTATGGTTGGCACTTAGAGTGGAGATGCATATAATGTTCGTGATTCTTAGAAGGAAAGAATTAGCAACATGGCATGAGCAAGAACAAGGAAAAGAATGGTCAACGGAATAAGAGTAGAACTAAATCAAGGAAGAGGAATATCGAATGCAATTATTGTCATAAGAAAGGACATATGAAGAAAGAATCTTATGTATTAAAGAATGCTAAAGGTAAAGGACAGAATGTTGATCTGCATGTTAAACAGTTACTTGCACCATCTACTTGGACTATGAAGATTGAAGAAATTAATGCTATTTCTGATGATACTGATGTGTTGACACTTGATAGTGTTGTGCCAACTAAGGCTCTTATGGTTGATTCTCTTTCCCACATGTGGTTGCTAGATTCTCGTGCTTCTTTTCATGTGACACCACATAGAGAGTGGTTCTCTAATTATGTAGCAAAGTCTCTTGCTACCATGAGACTTGGTGACTCTTACTAGCCTGATGTTGTGGGATTGGAGATGTTGTTGTGCAGTTCATTGGTGGCTCAAAGTTTACTATGCATAATGTACTCCACGTACCTCAGTTATCACACAATTTGATGTCAGGTAGTCAACTTGGTGACCTTGGTCATAAGATCTTCTATGCTCAGTCCTTTCGTATATCAAAGAGAAATATGGTTATTGCAAAAGGAAGCAAAGTTGGCTCACTTTATCCTTTATTTGTATCATAGAAAGAACACTTGTTAGCTAATATTGAACAACCTATGGCTTGTATTTGGCATGGTTTTTTGGGCCATATATTTCATAGTGGAATGGAAAATCTTTCTCGTTCTGGCTACTTACCTATGTTACCTTTCTCTGATTTTTCATTTTGTGAGCATCATCAATATGGAAAGCAAACTAGAAATGTGCATAGGACGCACATTGACTCTTCAATTCAACCTTTAGATCTCGTTCATACAAATGTGTGTGGTCCTATGCCCACTAGGTCCTTAGGTGGTTCTCTTTACTTTGTCACTTTCATAGATGATGCTACTAGAAAAGCTTGGGTATATACTATCAAACCGAAGGATGAGGTATTCGCTAGTTTTAGAAAATTGCTTGTTTCAATTGAGAATAAAAAAGGAATGAAGCTTAAGGCTTTACGTTGAGATAATGGGGGTGAGTATACCTGACATGAATTCAGCCTTTTCTGTCAGTCTAGAGGGATTTGTAGAGAGTTTACAACTCCTTATACCCCCCAATACAGAATGGTGTAGCTGAAAGGATGAATAGAACTATTCAAGATAGAGTAGTCTCTATGTTGCATCATGCAGACCTCTCACAAGGCTTTTGGGTGGAAGTAGTATTGATTGCAGTTCATGTGATTAACCTTTCACCTAGTACTGCCAAAGGTCTAAAAGTGGCACAAGAGTTATGGATAGGGAAGCCACCATATTATGATCATCTTCAAGTTTTTGGGTGTGAAGCATATGTTCATATACCCAAGAATCTTAGAAAAAAGTTGTACCATAAGTGAAAGAAATGCATTTGTCTTGGATATGGTTGAGAAGGACAATTTGGATATCGCTTATGGGATCTTGAAACATCGTCAGTGACCAAAAGTAGTGATGTCATTTTCAATGACTCTAAGATGCATAAACAACCCATTAAGGAGGTTGAAGTAAGAAGAGTGTGTTTGAGGATACTAGTCCTCCAGTTAGCATGCATAAAAATGCTACACATAGGTACATTCAAGAGAATGTCCGATCAGATTAGTCAGCACATGTTCCTGTTCAGCAACCATTGAGATGCTCTGCACGTGTCTCACATCCACGTAATAGATATGTTCGAGGTTTAGATTTTGTTATGCTAACAGATGCCAATGAGCCTTCTTGCCACGAAGAGGCTATGTAGACAGAGGATCATGTCAAGTGGGAGTGTGCCATGAAAAGTGAGTTTGATTTTATTCATAAGAATGGTACTTAGGATTTAGTACCTTTGCCAAAGGGTAGGAAAGCTTTACCATGTAAATGGGTATATAACTTGAAATTCACATCTGATAGTGCTTCTCCAAAGTATAAAGCATGAATTGTTGCAAAGGGTTTTAAACAACAACATGGTGTTGATTTTGAGGATATCTTCTCTCTTATGGTCAAGATGACTACCTTGTGCATGTTGCTTGGATTCGTTGCAATGGAGGACTTAGAGCTAGTCCAAATGGATGTGAAAACTACTTTCTTGCATGGAGATCTTACAGATGAGATCTATATGGAACAACTAGAGGGTTATGTAGTTCCTATCAAGGAAAGTCTAGTTTGTAAGCTCAAGAAAAGCTTGTATGGACTTAAACAGTCCCCTAGACAGTGGTACCAAAAGTGTGATGCTTTTGTGAAGTCTCAAGAATATTATCAAAGCGATGAGGATCATTGTCTCTACACAAAGAGATGCTCAGATGGTAGCTTCACTACAAGAAATAGGGGGGCATAGCGACGCCCGCGAATTGAAAAAAAAATGGGATTCGTCGCTTATGCGATGCTGGCGTCGCATAAGTGACGGTAAAGTTTTCGAAAAAAAAATTTCCCGGGGTTCGTCGCATAGGTGATGCTAGCATCGCTTATGCGATGCTAAATTGCAGCGTCAAAAATACTGTCGCTGACTAGCGACGTGATTAGCGACGTTGGCAAACTGAAGAGCATCGCATATGCGACGCTCTGGAATGTAAAAAAAAAAAAATTGATTTCTCCTAGCACATTTGTGCCGGGATTTGGACGCGAGAGCAAGAAGAGACACACAGAGAGAGAGAGAGAGCGCACGCGAGAGAGAGAGAGAGAGAGAGAGAGAGACGCATCTACTTGAAGCAAGCTATTTGCACACACACACACTTACACACACATACATATGCAGACACACACACATACATATGCATACACACACATATATACACACATAGACACACACACACACATACACATAGACACACACACACATACACACAAATACACACACATACACAAATAATGTTGCATACACACATGCACACATAATGCATACACATGCACACACATATACACATACATATACACACACATACACACATACACATACACACACACATATATATTCATACACACACACATAGAGAGACATGCACACACATACACATACATGCATACATAATGCATATGCATATGCATACATCCATACATACTTACATGCATACACACACATATGCATACATAATGCATATGCATATGCGTACATACATACATACTGACATGCATACACACACATATGCATGCATAATGCACATGCATACATACACATACATAATGCATACACACACATATGCATACATAATGCATACACACACATACACACACATATGCATACATACATGCATACACATACACACATACACACACATAGACACATACACACACATAAACACATACACACTCATAGACACACACACATACACATAGATGTGCACACACATACACACACATATACACACACACATAGACACATACACACATAATGATGCATTCACACACATACACATGCATACACACATAGACACACATATACACACACACATACACACATACACACACATATATGCATACACACACACACATAGAGAGACATACACACACATACACATACATGCATACATATGCATACATAATGCATATGCATATGCATACATACATACTTACATGCATACATACACATACATAATGCATACACACACATATGCATACATAATGCATACACACACCTATGCATACATACATGCATACACATACACACATAGACACATACACACACATAGACACATACACACACATAAACACATACACACTCATAGACCCGTAGCGACACATACACATAGACACACACACATACACACACATATACACAAACACATGCACACATAGACACATACACACATAATGATGCATACACACACATACACATGCATACACATACATATGCATACATACATGCATACACATACACACATACACACATACACACACATAGACACATACACACATAAACACATACACACTCATAGATACACACACATACACATAGACACACACACATACACATAGACACACACACATACACACACATATACACACATACATACACACATAGACACATGCATACACATGCATACACACATACAGACACATATACACACACATACACACACATATATGCATACACACACATCGAGACACATACACACATATACACATACATTCATACATAATGCATATGCATACAATGTACATACATACTTACATGCATACATAATGCACATGCATAGATACATACACACACATAGACACATACACACATAGACACATACACACACATAAACACATACATACTCATAGATACACACACATACACATAGACACACACACACATACACACACATATACACACACATAATGATGCATACACACACATACACATGCATACACACATACAGACACATATACACACACATACACACACATATATGCATACACACACATACACATACATGCATACATATGCATACATAATGCATATGCATATGCATACATAATGCATATGCATATGCATACATAATGCATATGCATATGCATACATACATACTTACATGCATACATAATGCACATGCTTACATACACATACATAATGCATACACACACATACACACCTATGCATACATAATGCATATGCAAATGCATACATACATACTTACATGCATACATAATGCACATGCTGACATACATACATAATGCATACACACACATATGCATACATAATGCATACACACATAGACACATACACACACATAGAGACACACACATACACATAGACACACACACACACATACACACATAGACACAGACACACATAATGATGCATACACAAACATACACATGCATACACACACATATGCATACATACATGCATACACATACACACATAGACACATACACACACATAGATACATACATACACATAAACACATACATACACATAAACACATACACACTCATAGACACACACACATACACATAGACACACACACACATATACACACACACAAACACACATAAACACATACACACATAATGATTCATACACACACATACACATGCATACACACATACAAACACATATACACACACACATATTACACATACACACATAGACACATACACACTCATAGACGCATAGCGACACATACACATAGACACATACACATACACACACACATATATACACACACACACACACAAACATACACACATAGACACATACACACATAATGATGCATACACACACATACATATGCATACACACACATACATATGCAGACACACACATAATGATACATACATGTATACACATACACACATAGACACATACACACACATAGATACATACATACACATAAACACATACACACTCATAGACACACACACATACACATAGACACACACACACATACACACATAGACACATACACACATAATGATGCATACACACACATACACATGCATACACACACATATGCATACATACATGCATACACATACACACATAGACACATACACACACATAGATACATACATACACATAAACACATACACACTCATAGACACACACACATACACATAGACACACACACACACATATACACACACACAAACACACATAGAAACATACACACATAATGATGCATACACACACATACACATGCATACACACATACAAACACATATACACACACACATACACACATACACACATATATGCATACATACACACATATATGCATACACACACATAGAGAGACATACTCACACATACACATACATGCATATATATACATACATAATGCATATGCATATGCATACATACATACATACATACATGCATACATGCATACATACACATACATAATGCATATACACACATATGCATACATAATGCATATGCACACATACACACATATGCATACATACATGCATACACATACACACATAGACACATATACACACATAGACACATACACACACATAAACACATACACACTCATAGATGCACACACATACACATAGACACACACACACATACACACATACACACATAATGATGCATACACACACATACACATGCATACACACATACACACACACATACATGCACATACATACACACACACATGCATACATACACGTACTTAATGCATACACACATACATATGTACACGTATATATATTGATTTCTAACCATGCATACACACACGTACTTAATGCATACACACACATGCATACATACACGTACTTAATGCATACACACATACATATGTACACATATATATATTGATTTCTAACCATTTTATTTTATATGTTAGGTATTATGGATCCCAGTAGAGAGAGAAAGGCGAAACTCACTCTCATAAAAAGTCTTATGAGAGCAAGAGTTCTGTCTGATACTCTAGGGGCCATAATGCGTGATTACTCAGAGATGTCTAATGAGGAGCTGGACTGTATGATCCAGATGCTTACCCAGCGATCAAACGAGGGCTCTTTTGCGGCTCCACATGCAGGAAGAGAGCTATCTGCTCATAGGTATGTTTTTTTTTCATAAACTTTTTTAATGATATTATAACACATATTTTTATTTTTATCTATTTATTTTCAGGACACCTATACCACCTCCACCACGTGATAGCAGAGCAGAGTTGCCTATGATGACATGCATAGGCACCTTAGGACTAGAGTGCGATATAGAGCCAAAGCAGAACATTGTGTACATAGGTAATGGATTGGAGTTCAAGAGAAGAATGCAGGCACTATGCGACTCTTACCTGCGCTTTGTCCACTTACCGTGGAAGTAAGTAAAAATTTTACATATAAATTTAAATAAATATCTTATGTTTTATTTACATTATGTTTTTTATTTTTGTAGTGAGAATGATGAGAGGGATAAAAATACGTACTTAGTTCACTTGAGACAGAGTTTGGGACAGGATGGTCCCTTAAGTGGTGTCTAAAAGAGATGCGGACACTTATGGCTCATCGTCGCAATAATGCACAGTATGCACTGCTTTTATGTATATATATGTGTGGATATGAGTATGTTTGCTTATGCATGTATGTATGTATATGAATGAGAGAGAGAGAGAGAGAAAAGAGTGAGACTAGAGGTATAAATACATGCATACACACACATATACATCATACATGCACATTTACACACATATACATATACATGCACATTTATACATACACACACATACATGCAGATTTTTACACACACATACACATGCATGCAGTTACACACATATAATGAATACACATAGACACATACACATACTCAGATACACGTACACATACTCACATACACATACACATGCATAATCATATGTACACACACATAGACTCATATAATCATTTTTACATGCATATATACATATACACATGCATATATACACACACACAACACATGCATATGCACATATAGATACACATACATACACAACACATGCATACGCATAAATAAATAAATAATTCCTATTTCAAAAATCCTAAATTGAAAACACTAATTTTGATATTAGGGTTTTAAAACCCCTAATTTAAAAACTCTAATTCAACCTTTTAGCCATATGTTTGAAGTATATGTACACATTGCATTTATTCCTCCGACGTCCTACTAGAAAGATGTCTCTCCTCCCAACCTTATGCCTCTATATATAGCTACTCGAATCAACGAGGATCATAATATATATGTACACATCATGTAGATAGGATACATAAATATAAAATGGAGTAGATATATTATGCATCACACATACATGCCTAAATGCACACATAAATATATATTTACATACTAACATATTTACATGTATACATTTACACATAGACATATATACATATATACATGTACACATCACATATACATGCCTACATGCACACATAAACATATATATACATGCATACATATTTACACATAGACACATATACATATATACATGTACACAATTATAAACACTTGCATATATTACATGAATACATGAATATTTTACATAAATGCATATGGATATATACACATATGCATATTTAACACATGTATACATATATCACACACATGCAAACACATACATATACATGAAATACATATATATGCATACTAACATATGTATACATATAATACACATGAATACACATACATATGCATACATACTTGATAAAAATTTGCTCCTCGAAGATAAAGCTATATATAAAATAATTAGGCATACCCCCGAGCTTCATGTTCTAACTTAGAAGAACATGATTTCATCTCTCTAGTAGGATTCATCATTATTCAAGTTAATAAAAAAATCTATTATTTGATATCCATTCAGAAGCTTCAAGTTATTGATCGATAACTAGAGTAGAATTTACTATCTAATCTGCTCATATGTTTTCATTATTGCCATCATTTTGGTAAGACATCAATATAGTCTCATCTTCATTATCCTTATTGATTTCATTTATTTCTTCTATTGTTAAATCTATGTTCTCATGAATCACATCATCTGTTGATGGATTAATATCTATTTCTGGTAATTCCTCTTCCTCATCAGTAGAATCAGCATGTAGAGAATTATCCTCTTCATCAAAAATATTAGTATCATTATCACGTATAATGATTCTAATTTCTATTTCAGATGTTGATGTATCACTATCTGATGGTGAATCATCAAGAGGACTTTCTTCGATCTCTCTAACAATAAACTGTTCAAACAATGACCTACCTCTAGGTTGCACATGAATGACTTGCCACCAAGGATGAGCATCTGGGTTTTTATTAAAAACTGTTTGTTCAATATGCCTAGGAAGAGTATATGGTTCTTTAGTAGATCGCATTACCTTGGAAGAATCAATCACCCAAAACCCAGATAATTCCTTTCTTAATGTGGAATTACTACCTTTATACTCCGCTCGAAACCAGTCAACCTTCAAAATGACCTATCAAAATATATAACAACAAAAACCCATTATTAGGTGCTTAAAAAAATAACTAACTCTATAAAAAAAATGTAAACTTTTTTCTACCTGTTTGGACATAGATACCAACAATAGTTCCTACGTAACCAAGTTCGCTATGCTATCTATAAGGTTCGTGTCTTTTGACCTAGCACGTGATAGTTGCTTGAAAGAAGCAACAATACTAGAATCCTCTGGTTTACGTAAAGAATCAATGGCTTTGATTCTAATATGTTGTCCAAAAGCCCACATATTAGTGAACATTTGAGCCTGCAAAATAAATTCAATTAGTAAATAGAAACTAACATACATATATGAAAAAAATAAAATATTATTTTAATAAAATTACCTTTCGTTCACAACCTATCATTAACTCTCTTTGCCCATCTGAGATTTCTTCATTATTTGTGTTGGCGCGTTGCAAACGACTATATAGCCAATCCGTGAAAGAAGATATATCTGTAATCTCATTATTATCGAGATTACGTCTAAATCTTTTGTTTTTTCGCCTTTTACTTCAGAGATTTTGAAGTTCCTCGTACTCGCTAAGGAATGCTTGCACGCATTCGCTATTATATGCTACAAAAGTAGAAACATCATTTTTTTCTTGAAATGTAAATAAGAATGGAACCCCCTCACGTGATAATACCTCATCTATTATTTTTGAAGAAGACTCGTTGGTCCATGCATGTGGAGCTTCTTCATGAACTCTTTCAAGGTACTCACTAACGTAATACATGCACTCTTCAAGCATCCAACCCTTTGCCATGGATCCTTCTGGTTTCGCTCTTTGTCGCACATAACCTTTTAGTATTCCCATGAATCGCTCGACCCAAAACATCCATCGAGTGTTGACAACACCTGCAATCTCTATCTCATCTACAAGATGGACTAATAAATGAACCTGGATATCAAAAAATGAAGTAGGAAGTTCTTTCTCCATCAAACATAGTAGCTCTTTGCATTCACGTTTCTTTTTGTGGGATCGAGTTTTTGTCAATCTCTTTGGATGTAATCCACCTATACATATCATAAAAACAATTATAAAGAAGTTAATTAAAAAATAAAAGATATCCAATATTCATACATATTAAATATAAAAGTATCATAATTACCTTATAAGTGATCCAAGACGATAGATCACATCTCGTACTCCTTTAGTTGTACATCCATCGATAACCAAAGGTAAAATATGTTTCAAAAAGTTATGCCAGTCATGGGTCTTTAACCCAGATAAGCTCTTATCATCCATAGTAAACATGTTTTGAAAAGATGCTCCATATCCTGTAGGAGTCTTAATCAATTGAATTCTATTGTTGATAGTCTATATCTCTTTTGTTGTAAGTACCCAAGGAGCAGGTGCATAAGTCGTTTCTTGTTGATGTCTATCAAAAACTGGCCATAACTTTGGTTTGGATTTTTTATCTTTCAAATCATTCCTTGATGCTGTGGTATCTTTTAGTCCAAGAAGATGATGCCATAGTGAATAACCAATATGTTTTAATATATGCATAGGATCAAGAAGATGACATACTTTTAACTCTTTCCAATACTCCAAAGAATACCATATTGATATGTTCTCTGCGAGTGCCAATTTTCCTTTACCTCTGTTCACATACTCATTATCTGAATCATCACGGAAGATTTCTGCTTTTGGATCTATCAGAGGTCCATCTGTCCATTTTTTATACCTATCCATAGGCATCATAGGTTTTGGACACTGACATGTTTCAAGCTTTCCATTAAAATGTATCACTTCTCTTTTAGATCTTAATGGATGATCATCAGGCAAGAATCCCCGATGTCGAAGATAAATACTTTTGTTGAGATTCTTACTATAGATTGATCTCAACCAATCACCACAATATGGACAAGATTTATAACCCTTAGTAGATATTCCTGCATCATGGAAAATGATAATAATATAATTAGATTAAATCATATTTATTTACATGCATATTGAATAAAAAAATTACATCAATACCTGAACAAACACCATATCTTGGAAAATCGTGAATAGTCCAACCCACAATACCACGAACCGTAATATGTCTTTCATTGATGCTTTTTGATACATCAATGGCATTAATACCTCTCCATAACTCTTGAAGATTGTCAATGAGAGGATCAAGATATATATTCATATCTTTAACTTGTCTTTTGCCTGGGATTAAAAGTGAAAGCATTAAATGTTCCTTTTTAATGCTAAGATATGGCGGAAGATTGTAGTTTATGACTACCACTGGCCATGTTGTCCATTTACTGGATTTCATGGAGAATGGATTAACCCCATCTAATGCAACTCCTAACTTTAGATTCTGTGGATTTTGTGCAAATTCAAGCCATGTAGAATCAATATGCTGAAAAGAAACACTATCATGAGGAATTCTGATTATTCCATCAGTACTTTTGTGATCATGTCCCCAAGTCAAAAGCTTTGATAATTTGGGGCTTTGAAACATATGTCTAATCCGTGGACCCAATGGAAAATGTCTCAATACCTTTTTTGGGATTTTACCTTCTTCGCCCTTATATCGAGGAGATTGACATTTGGGACATGTCAAAGAGTCTGCATATTCACCTCTATATAAAATACAATCGTTAGGACATGCATGTATACATTGATAATCTATACCAAGATTGTTGATTATCTTCTTCATTTCATCATGTGAGGTAGGAAGAATATTCTGACTTGGTAAAAAATTTTCAAATAATAACCTGTAAGTTTATCAAAAAAAGATATATTAAAAAAAGTAAATAAATAAATAAATAAATAAATATATATATATATATATATATATATATATATATATATATATATATATATATATATATATATATATATATGTATGTATGTATGTATGTATGTATGTATGTATGTATATGCATATAATTTTATATATGTGTATGCTTATGTGCATCTTTCAAAATATTCGCGCAAAATTTGATTGTTTTGGATGACAGGATACGATTGTTTGATTTGGAGGATATGAAGTATGTACCTTCATTGAATGATTTGTCGATTCTATCATATGTTCAGTTTGAAAGTGCGAGAAGCGGGTTTATAATTGCTATTCAAAGAATTTGGCACTGTTTATAGGCCATATGATGGTGACCTGGATGAATCGCATGCACAGAGCTTACTCAAGATAGAGCAACATGATTATAAGGGACTAGTACCAGCAGGTTTCCTGGGGTATGCAGTAAACCTCTTGCATGTCAATGATGAGCATCTGAACTTTAGGATACAAAGTGGAAATCATGGTGGCTTGAGAGGATCACTTTTATACAGCTTGTTCAAAGAACTTCAGGTTTATGACACTGAAGTTTTTTGAACAAGCCGTATAAAAGTGATCCTCTCAAGCCACCATGATTTCCACTTTGTATCCTAAAGTTCAGATGCTCATCATTGACATGCAAGAGGTTTACTGCATACCCTAGGAATCCTGCTGGCACTAGTCCATTATAATCAGATTGCTCTATCTTGAGTAACCTCTGTGCATGCGATTCATCCAGGTCACCATTGTATGGCCTATAAAAAGTGCCAAATTATTTGAATAGCAATTATAAATCCGCTTCCCACACTTTCAAACTGAACATATGTGTGAATCGACAAATCATTCAATGAAGGTACATACTTCATATCCTCCAAAACAAACAATCGTATCCTGCCATCCAAACAATCAAAATTTTTGCGAATATTTTGAAAGATGCATTAATAGTTTTAAAAGATGTGCGGACAAAAAGTGTCCATTCAATTCAAGTTCTTGTTCTTACCTTATCTAAAGTAAGAATAAAAACCTACATGTATTATATATATATATATATATATATATATATATATATATATATATATATATATATATATATATATATATATATATATATATATATATATATATATATATATATATATATATTTATTTATTTATTTATTTATTTATTTATTTATTTATACATATATATATAAATAGATTGAAAATTATACCTTAATAGTGTCGAAACAGATACATTACTCCATCCAAAATGATTTTGAAGGTTGAGAATAAGTAAGCTCGCACTTAGTCGTGTCAAATGAATTCCTTCATATACATGCTTTAGACATTCCTCTCGAAGATATTTCTCATTTTTAGAAATATCAATGCTCTCACTGTCATTTTGATACCAATCCTCAATAAAATCTGCCATGCCATCATCTTCATCATTGTCACACGAATCTTGTACTTTATCGTCTTTTGAATATAGATCTTTCAACTTTGCATATTGCACAGGATTAGTTTTGCGTAGCCTCCTCATGGAAGCTTCTGATAAATGAGGTCTTACTGGTAATTGTGAATGATGTGGAGGAATATCATCAACATCATACGTTGGAATCTACACATATAAATAAAATTCATTAGTATTCCATAAATGAATAAAAATTAAACTTTAAATATAAAATTAAGTATATAACTTATTAAATATGGATAGAAATTTTTTATTCTCTCTAGCTAAAAGGTGCTCTTGGAGGTCTACACCATCCATAATTCACTAATAGTTCATCACCAGCATGTAATGTAGTAATAGCATTGACAACTATGTATCTTGATACATCTCTACTCATGTATGGTGATTCATGACTATTTTCACGCTCCTCAAATGTGCAATTAGTCCTTGAACTATTATGTAACCCTCGACTACTATTTATTAAACCTGCTATATTTCCATGTGTGTAAGGTCTTCCATCAGTATATAATCTTTCATTTTTTGCATGTAAAATCCTTCTACTAGTAAGGGATGCTCCGTTCAAGCATATTCCATAAGTACTCATGCTTTGAACATAACGTGAAAGTCGATGCCAATCTCCCCATCCATATATAGGACCACAAAATGACATAAGAGTGACTTCAGAGTTCGGAGGCACATACAAATCCTCTACAATAAAGAGACCACAACCAGCATTAGTAATAGTGGATGGAGGAATCATATAGCGATTACCCCAAAAGTTGAAAACCTCTCCATCTAAAGGAAGTGGTCCTCTATTCCATCCTTCATATCTTCTTCTATCATATGTTTGTACTAAAGAACGATCACGAGCTGGCAATGGATAATCTCCAGCCGTTTCATTCTCTAAACCAAGAGGTAGAGGATTTCTAGAAACCTTTGCTTGTAATTGATGAACAGCAAGTCCATGACGTGTAAGGTATATTAACATTATGAGAAAAATTATTATCATCATCATCATCGAGCAAGTATTCCTATATATCAACAATAATTTGATTTTATACATGGTTTTTAAATAAAATAATGACATTAATATATATAAAAAATACATGCCCAAGCATTATCACGTTGACTAGGTGATACTACACATTATTGTGGGATAAATGCATGTATTTTGTATGAATGAGTGTATATGCATGCATGTGTGTGTACGTATATATGTGCATATGTATATGTGTGTTTATGTTATATGTATGTATATGTGTATATGTATACATATATGTATGTGTATATGTATACATATATGTATGTGTATATGTATACATATATGTATGTGTATATGTATACATATATGTATGTGTATATGTTTGCATGTATATGTGTATGTGGGTATGTGTATGTGTATGTGTGTGTATATATGTGTATGTATTCTGATTTTTTTTTTCTGTTTGAGATTAAATTAACAAGAGATATTATATGGTCGAAACAAATAAGAGGCGAGCTAACATACCACCTGAGACATGGCAGTTTTTTCATAGACAGCTACGTCTTCAGGAGTCATTTCCTCAGCAGAAGGTACACAAATTAATAGTTTATATTTATAATTTTAATATATTTTAGTAATTTTTTACATTTAATTTATGTATTTTTTTCTTGAATAAACAGGCTGCTGCAAAGAAGAGAGTGGATTCGGGCCACACATCGCACCTAGGCCAAATGGGCCATAATGGTTTTGTAACTACATTTGTAAGTATATGTGTTATTGTGAGTATATTTTTTATTTTAGTTAAAATGCAAGCAACTAATGTTTTTTATTTGTTTCATTGCATCAGAAGGATTATGGCCGATATCCTACGAAACAGGAGATCGAGTATGCTACACATTTTGGATATCGGCGTTTGAGCGAGTATATGCAAGATCATCCTGATGCCTTTGTGAGTATTTTTAAATTTTATATAATTATTTTATTTTTATGAATGGTTTAATTTTTTAATTTATTTATGTTTGTTATATGTAATACAGGAGTATTATGGAGAGACAAATATGGATGAGGTGGAGAGACAGACACAGGACGATGAGGATGAGGAAGATTAGGATGATCATGATATTGCTGATCATGACGATGAGGATGAGGAAGATTAGGATGATCATGATATTGCTGATGATGATGATGATCATGATGATGATGATCATGATGATGATGATCATGATGATGATGATCATGATGATGATGATCATGATGATGATGATTAGGATTTTAGTTGATTATGACATTGGATTATATGTATTTACATTGATATATATATATATATATATATTTTTTTTTTTTTTTATCTATATATTTTTCATTTCAGTTATGTTTTGAATTGTGTGTATGGTATTAAGTAATGAAGAGTTTTGTTCTATTGATTGTTATTATTGTTTATATTAAGCATGTGTTTTAATACTTTAATTATATAATTCATTCATATGTGTGTACTTAAGTGTATATGTATGTAGTGTATATGTATGTATGTGCATGTGTATGTGTGTGTATATGTATGTGCATGTATATGTGTAACTCTATGTGTATATGTGTGTATGTGCATGTATATGTGTATATGTAGGTATGTGCATGTGTGTGTGCATGTGTATATGTGTTTTAATACTTTAATTATATAATTCATTCATATGTGTGTACCTAAGTGTATATGTATGTGTGTGTATATGTATGTATGTGCATGTGTATGTGTGTGTATATGTATGTATGTGCATGTGCATGTATAAGTGTATATGTGTGTATGAGTATGTGCATGTGCATGTGTATGTGTGTGTATATGTATATGCATGTATATGTATATGTGTGTATATGTATATGTATATGTATATGTATATGTGTATATGTATATGCATGTGTATATGTATGAAACATGCATGTGTATGTGGATGCATTTCCATTTGCATCCATGTGCATGCATGTGAATGTGCATGCATGTGGATGTGCATATACATGTATTTGTGTATATGTTAATGTGTGTGTGTGTGTGTGTGTGTGTGTGTATATATATATATATATATATATATATATATATATATATATATATATATATATATATATATATATATATATATATATATATATATATATATATATATATATATATATATATATATATATATATATATATGCAATAATGCATGCATGTAAGTCTTTTTATGTGGTTGTAGGAATGTTTGTGCATATCCATGTGTATATGTGTGTATGTGCACATGTATCTGTGTGTATATATGTGTGTGTATGTGCATGTGTATATGTGTATATGTGTGAAAGTGCATCTTCATCATGTATAAGTGTATAAGTGCATATCAATAAGTGTGAGTATGCTATGTAATGAAAATAACACGATTCAAATGATATACAAAGAATAGAAATTGTACTTACAATAGTTAGCCATACTTTTTGCTTGGTTAGCTTCTTGAATAACCTGCAATAAAGAGAGAAAGGAGAGAGAGAGAGGGAGAGAGAGAGAGAATTCAAAGAGAGAAAGATGTAGAAAGAGAGAAACAGAGACAGAGGGAGACAATAAGAAAGAGCTTAGGCAAAACAACAATTCTGCATATACTTGCTTCAGCTCGTAAGCGCAACGCAATTGCGAATGTTGGAGAGCTCTTCGATCGGATGCGTGAAAATGCCGATCGAAGAGCCTCCAACGTTTTAATTTTTGTCCGTCAACAGACCGTCGTGTAAGGGATGCTACCCGTCGTCACATAAGCGACATGTTTTTAGCGTCGCTTATGCGATGCAGAAATCATCACCTATGCGACGTAAAAAAAAGCGTTGCTTATGCGACGCTATTTAAAAGCGTCGTGTTAGCGACGCTGTATGGGAGCATCGCAGCCCTGTTGCACCACAAGTCGCGAAAACCGTTGTTTGCTTTGTCGTTTAATCGACGGTCTGCGTGCGACGCTAATTACGATGCATGTTGCAATTTTATAGCAATGAAATTATATCGCCTTAACCGTCGCTATACGCACGTATTCCTTGTAGTGCTTGATATGCTTGATACTTTATGTGGATGATATGCTAATTGTTGGGAAGTCCTCTTATGACTTGTCAATTCTCAAAAAGAAGTTGAGTCAGACATTTGATATGAAGGATTTGGGGGATGTCAAACATATTCTTGGCATGTGCATTACTCGTGATAGGAGTAAAAGATGCATATACTTGTCTCGAAGTGAGTACATATCCAAAGTACTTCACAGATTCAATATGAAGGGTGGAAAGGCATTCAGTACACCTTTACCCACATATGTGAAATTGAGCAAGGTGATTGCCCTAAATTAGATGAGGAAAAGGAATTCATGACCAAAATTCCCTATCACTCTACTGTTGGTAGTCTGATGTATGTTATGGTAGCTACAAGACCAGACATTGCATTTGCAGTGGGAGTTGTGAGCAGATATAACAGGTTGTGTAGACAATCATAAGTCTACATCAAGGTACATTTTTCATTTTGTTGGAGGTGCCATCTCTTAGAGATCTCGTCTTCAAGAATGTACAGTTTTTTCCACCACAGAAGCAAAGTATGTTGCAGCAAGTGAGGCATGTAAGGAAGCATTGTTGCTTTCTCTTCTTGCTTGTGATATGGGTTTACCTTAGCATGTACCTCGTTTGATCAGTGATAGTCAGAGTCCCATTGCTTTGGCTAAGAATCCAGTCTATCATGCAAAGACCAAGCACATTAAAGTGAGGTATCACTTCATTAGAGATTTCTTCGCCATTGAGCACATTATTCTTGAGAAGATTCACACTCAAGATATGTTGTAGATGCTTTGAATAAACCTCTACCACATGATAGCTTTCGACACTATTGCGACTTGATGGGGGTTACTCGATTCATGACCTTACACAGTCACTTGTATACTGTGTAACATGTAAGACAATAGTTACGCAATATAACACAGGAGCAATAACAGAGAAGATAACAGATATAGGAGAATCTCAACAATTTTCTACTAGCAGCAAGTACAAAGATGATGGCGTTGTCCACCCGTGCGCTCTCAAGGTAGAGCTTAAATGGTGATCTAGACAACTCTAGATAGGGAGATACAAGGTAGAGGTATGCTGGCTCAACTCGATGTCTTAGGTAGTGCAGAAGTCATGTATATATAGGATCATGGGTGGCCTGCCATGGACGGCTATACATGGGCGGTAGAGCGTGGGCGGCCACCGCCCGCGTAATTGCCATACACGGCTTAGACTGGTTGAACCGACCTAACAAATATAAATGATTTCTGACTCCGACAGGGAATATTCCATGGAATATTCCCTTTACCGTCGCGCCGGGGGCAGGGGGCCCGCTGGCCCCCTTGGACCCCCCAGCCGGGGCTGCTCACCGCTGCCCCGGACCCCACAATTGGGGACCCTGATAACTCCCTTTCCTTATAATATCTTACATGGTCCAATATGACCTTCATCCAACATTCAAGTTGGGATTCCCATCAATTGGGTAATGCATGCTTGGCTTCTCCTCATAAAGGGGGCCTTACAAAATGTGCATACAATCATGAGGGGTAGACATTGATCATATACTAACACCCCCCCTCAATGTTTACCGATGATAAATCAAGTAGGTCTCGGTCCTATGCCCATCTGTTGAAGATGCTTGTTGAGCTGCTCTCTTCCAAGTGCTTTAGTGAATATGTCAGCACAATTTGCCTCTGTTGGGCAATATTCTAGCTCCACAATTTCATCTTCAATTAGCTCATGAATGTAATGGTACTGTACTTCTATGTGCTTGGTGCGAGCATGAAATACTGGGTTCTTTGCAATAGCCATACAACTTTGATTATCACACTTGAGTACAGTTGGCATATTTGATGGAAAGCCAAGATCTGCAAGAATTCTCCTTAACCAGACTGCCTCACAAGAAGCAAAACAAGCTGCTTTGTACTCTGCTTCAGTGGAGGAGAGTGCGAGAGTTGGTTGCTTCCTACTTACCCAAGAAAATATTCCTGAACCAAGTGAGAAACAATATCCAGAAACTGATTTTCTAGAATCACAATCTCCAGCCCAATCTGAATCACAATATCCTTGGAGTGTATCACCTGTGTCATACAAAATACCAAAATCCAAGGTTCCTGCAATGTACCTTAGAATTCGCATTCCAGCATTCCAGTGACTCTCCTTAGGTTTGTTGGAAAACCTGCTTAACACTCCAACAGCATAGCAAATGTCTGGTCTAGTGTTGCACAGAAAAATAAGACTTCCAACGAGCTTCCTATACTTCTTAGCATCTACATCAGGCATGTTATCATCCATAGATAGCTTATGATTTACCTCCATAGGTGTGCTAGTTGGTTTGCAGTCCATCATTCCAAATGCCTTGAGAATTTCTTTGGAATATTTTTGTTGTGAGATGAAAATGCCATCCTTCCTTTGCCATACTTCAATTCCCAGACAAAAATGGAGTAGACCTAAGTCTGTCATTTCAAACTCAGTTCCCAAGCTGATCCGAGTTTGATTGATGAGTTCCTGATGATCTCCTGTAATGATCAAATCATCTACATATACAATGACAACAACTAGCTTGCTATCCCTTTTCGTTACATACAAGTTAGCATCAGAAGTACTTCTTTCAAAACCCATATTTTTGAAAAAATGATCTATTCGTTGGTACCAAGCCCGTGGAGCTTGCTTAAGTCCATACAAAGCTTTCTTCAACCTGCAAACTTTATTTTCTGAATTGGGCACCTCAAAACCTGGTGGTTGAGATACATATACCTCCTCCTTGAGGTGACCATTCAAAAATGCAGATTTGACATCCATCTGGAAAATAGGCCAAGACTTTTGTGCAGCTACTGCAAGTATCGTCCGAATAGTTGTCATGCGTGCTATTGGTGCAAAAGTTTCTTGAACATCAAATCCTTCAATCTGTGAAAAACCCTGTGCAACTAATCGTGCCTTATACTTTTCTAATGTTCCATCAGCTTTATACTTAGCTTTCCAAATCCATTTAGTACCTATTACCTTCTTCTTTGGCGGCAAGTCGACTAGATCCCATGTATCATTTTTGAGTATACTATCATACTCAGACTGCATTGCCGCTCTCCAATCTGGATCATCAATGGCTTCTTCAATGGTGGTAGGTTCCTTTATCGAACCCATGATATCTGCCATTAGAGCCATGTTAACAATGTGTTTTGAGGCTCTTCTTTGCTCCTCTATTCTCTTTGATCTTCGTAATCCATCCGATGATGATTCTGGTACATCTACATGTGGATTAAGATCATCAAAGAGCTGTTGTGCCCACTTCGGTAGTGGCTTACGCTGTGCAGCTACAACTGGTTGGCTTTTTATTGAGGAAATTTCTCCATCAGATGTTTCCTCCTCCTCAACTTTAACGTGTCTTTTGATAGGCACAAGGTGAGATATTTCTCCGCTTGATGAGATAGTAGATTTACCTTTATCTTCTACTAAGTGTGGTCGTTCATCAAACACCACATCTCGGCTGACAAAAATCTTCCTTGCCTCAGGATCCCATAACCTATATGCTTTAGACTCTTCACTATATCCTAGGAAGACACACTTTTTGCTTTTTTGAATCCAACTTTGATCTTGTTGAATCAGGAATATGTGCATAACAGAAACAACCAAAAATTCTGAAATGCAAAACTGAAGGCTTTTTACCAGAATATGCTTCTTGAGGAGTCATCCCCTTCAGTGCTTTTGTGTAGCTTCGATTGAGGATGTAGACTGCTGTATTGACTGCTTCTGCCCAGAATGAATCAGGCATGTCTTGAGCCTTCAACATACAACGAGCCATTTCAACTACTGTCCTGTTCCTGCGCTCAACAACGCCATTTTGTTGGGGTGTATGAGCTGTGGTAAGTTGCCTTTTCACACCATGCTCCTTACAGTAATTGTTGAATTCTGTTGACAAGAATTCACCTCCTCTATCTGTTCTAAATTTCTTCAATTTCCTTCCTGATTCATTTTCTACATACTTATGCCACGTTTTAAATTTTTCAAAAGCATCAGCCTTCTCTCGAATGAAATAAACCCACATCTTTCTACTATAATCGTCGACTAACAGCAAGAAGTAGAAAGATCCTCCTAAAGCAGGTGTAGACATTTTACCGCAGAGATCAGCATGTACCAACTCTAGAGGAGCTTGAGATCGATTGCTGGTCTCTCTTGGAAATGCCTTTCGTTGTTGCTTGCCCATCATACAAGCTTCACAAGGTTCCTGCAACTCTGAACATGCAGGCATATGAGCAACCATCCCTGTTCGTTGCATCTCCTTCAAAACTGCAAATCCGAGATGCCCAAATCGTCGGTGCCATAACCTGCTTACATCTTTATCTTCTGTAGCAGTTAAAGCACTTAACTCATACAAGTTATCCCGTCGTATGCCTTTACCATTACCTGATGAATCCATGATTTCCGCACCACTCTTATTGAAGTGAACTTCGAGTCCACGATCTGTTATTGCAGAAACTGACAACAAATTTCTTTTGAGTGTAGGTACATAGAGAACATCGGATAACTTTTTCTCAACACCTGGAGAAGTGATAAAAGAGATGGTTCCAGTTCCTTCAGCTGGACACTTGGAGTCATTTCCCACCACTACATTGATGGATTCCCGCAGAGGCACTAGGGAACTATACCAATCCTTTTTACTAGTCATATGGCGAGAAGCTCCACTATCTAAAATCCATGGCTCATCAACACGAGCTTGAGCAGATGAACATACCTCTTCAATAGCTACCCAAAGTTCCAGCTCTGTGTTGTTTGCAGACTCTTTGTTCTTCCATGATGATTTTACAGTCCCATTCCGTTCATCAGCTTGCTTCTTTCTGCAATCCTTGATGGCATGGCCTTTCTTTTCACAATAGAAGCAACTTCCTTGAACTTTTTCTTCTTTGGCTTCTTCTTTGATCCCTCTGAAGAGCCTTTACCTTTTGCATTTGCTGAGAATGCAGCATCAGTTGTACTTTGCCGATTCTTCAGCCGCATCTCTTCTTCTAAAAGCATGGCACAAAACTCTTCAAATGTAAGAGGAGTTGGCCTTACCTGAGTGTTAAGGGCTGTTACTAATCCATCATACTTTGCTGGAAGAACACGTACAGATCTTCGAGCCAGCTCTTCTGGTGTTATAACAACACCAACTGCAGCCAATTGATCTTGAAGATGCTTTATCCGTTTGATAAAATCTTCAGCCTTTTCAGAATCAGAATGTTTTTCATTTGCCAACTGATTTTCTAAATTCTGTATCCTAGTGTGGTTCTTGGTCTCATATTGTCGAGCCAATATGCCCCAAGCCTCATGTGCTTTAGTAGTATGTTGAACTAAAGTAAGCACAGAATCACTTACACTAGTGACAATCGCACATAATGCATCAGCATTCCGCCTCTTCCAAGCTCGTAGAAGATCTGGATCTGGCTGAATCATCAATCTTGAATTTGCTGGATCTTCAACTGGTATAGGCTCTGGATCCAATCCCATCGGTCCCATGACAGTGTCAAGTAATTCATAGGAGTCCAAAATTGCAGAAATTTTGAACTTCCAGAGTGTATAGTTGGTTCCATCCAGCTTCCCTTCAGTGAATGCAGGTGGACGAATTCGAATAGGTGCAGCATTAACATTAGCTGAAGCACCAAGACTACTATTCGATGATGAAGCCATCATGTAATCACTCGAATAATCTACTGATATTCTAGTCTGCTAGTAGGCTAAAATAATGATACTTCTCAAGCTATTCGAACCTTACAGCTCTGATACCATGTAAGACAATAGTTACGCAATATAACACAGGAGCAATAACAGAGAAGATAACAGATATAGGAGAATCTCAACAATTTTCTACTAGCAGCAAGTACAAAGATGATGGCGTTGTCCACCCGTGCGCTCTCAAGGTAGAGCTTAAATGGTGATCTAGACAACTCTAGATAGGGAGATACAAGGTAGAGGTATGCTGGCTCAACTCGATGTCTTAGGTAGTGCAGAAGTCATGTATATATAGGATCATGGGTGGCCTGCCATGGACGGCTATACATGGGCGGTAGAGCGTGGGCGGCCACCGCCCGCGTAATTGCCATACACGGCTTAGACTGGTTGAACCGACCTAACAAATATAAATGATTTCTGACTCCGACAGGGAATATTCCATGGAATATTCCCTTTACCGTCGCGCCGGGGGCGCTGCCCCCGGACCCCCACCAGGGGGCCCGCTGGCCCCCTTGGACCCCCCAGCCGGGGTTGCTCACCGCTGCCCCGGACCCCACAATTGGGGACCCTGATAACTCCCTTTCCTTATAATATCTTACATGGTCCAATATGACCTTCATCCAACATTCAAGTTGGGATTCCCATCAATTGGGTAATGCATGCTTGGCTTCTCCTCATAAAGGGGGCCTTACAAAATGTGCATACAATCATGAGGGGTAGACATTGATCATATACTAACATAACATGCCCATCAACTGGGAGGTATAGCTTGTATACTTACACTCATGTATTCTTTATCATTCTTTATTTTTTCTCCCATAGTTACTTTGGTCATATTGGCCTTTAGTGGGGGATTATTACCGTTAATGTCCATGTGAAAGGCCAAATGGCCACTAGTCACTTCTCTGTATATGTTCTTTAATAAACCATATAGTGGTATGGTCAGTCACACACTGTAAGTTTGACCGCATTTGTAACACCTAAGAAGTTTGTGTTCGTGCTCCTTGTGTATTGTGTTTTTCTATGTATTTTGCAGCCTCTATGCAGAATACCATGTGCGGCCCTAGGAGCTCGGTTTTCTACTCCGAGGATATCATCATTGAGCTCTCGAGAAGAAGAGCCACATTGTGGTGCATCACCATCAAAATACTTCAAAAATTTTCTTGTTGCTCTTTCTTCCATCCAACAGGTACTTTTCCTTGAAGAAAATTCTTCGTGAGTGCTTCTATTGATCAGTAATAGGAAATAAATTTTTGATATAAATCAAAAAGTCCTAGAAATGATCGTAGCTATCCCTCATCTTGAGGAGTAGCCCATGCTAGAATAACTGAGACCTTCTTGGGATCCATCTGAACCCCATCGGCCAATACCACATGCGCTAAATACTCTATCTCTAGAAGAAATAGATGAGTCTTATCTCGATTTATAAACAATTGATTTTTTTTTATTTATTTAATACACACAGATGATTTTCATGTTCATGTACATAATTACTATACACCAACAAATCATCTATAAGATCCATAACAAATTATCCAATGAATGGATGTAAAATATCATTCATTAACATCATGAAAGTATTAGGTGCATTGCTAAAACCAAATGGCATAACTAAACACTCATAATACCCAAAACGGGGCATGAAAGTATTTTTATACACATCTTGCTCCTTTACTCTAATATGGTGATAATCCTATTGAATCTATTTTACTATATACAAGAGCTCCATCTAGAGCATCAATGAGATCATCTATCATAGGCATGGGATACCTATGTTTGATGGTAATCTTATTGAGTGATCTGTGTTTGATGCACATCCCATAAGTTCCATCTTTCTTCTTTACTAGAAGAACTAGTATTGCAAAGGAGGAATAGTTGGGTCTGATAAGTCCTTTCTCCATATACTCATCATGACCTTGTGGACTTCATTTTCCTCTTGCAAGCTCATTTGAAATGGTGTTGGAGCAGTTGGATTCACTCCTAGAACCAATTTGATTCTATGTTCAATGTTCTTGCAAGGAGGTAAGCCCGAAGGTAAATCTTTTAAAAACAAATTTCAGAATTCTATTCTTACTTTATCTGAAAGTACTTGAGCATTCTGACTAGAGTTTCCTAGACTGCAAGAATCCATCACTATATAAGATGAATACCTAAATATCAAAAAATAAATATACTTACAATCAATCTTGAGCAACTTAGTTGTGGTTACCAATCACATCTCTTGGAGATTTGGCTCTCCATTGATCAGTAATCACCTCACCTCATGCCAAAATTGGTAAATATGTGAAGCAAATTCTATGATTGGTTGTTTCTTAGCATGCCACTTTCTACTTAGGACTACATCAATGCAGGACATTTGTGCTATCTTGAAATCCAATCTATCCCCATAGGACTAGATCTGGATGGGTAGACCTACTAGTCATCGATCCCATGTCTCAATACCCTTCTCATTGGCTAACTCCACTATCTAGGCATATTCTGACTACATAGTGTCTAAGTGTAACCTTCTGAAAAGTTTGGAACTAATGTAGACTTAAAGTGTAACCTTCTAAAAAGTGTAACCTTCTGAAAAGTTTGGAACTAAAAGTTTGAAAAGTGTAACCTTCTGACATTATGTGTAGACCCAATATCAAAGAGGACCTTGATAGGTTGTCCTGACATGAATCCTCTCATAACAATGAGTTCTATATCAAAGCCACTAGCAAAAGCACAACATCTAGCACAGAAGGCACTTTCTTCGTGAACATCATGGCCACTATATGAGATGATATTTGAGATGGGGAATCTATGAAATCCTCATGTGCATCACTTCAGTGTGTGGGTTTTATGACTATGGTTATTGCTATCTTTTCCCTCTTAGGACAATCTTTCTTTAAATCGATGTCTTCTTAAGAACCCATACCATAACCCTTCTTTAATTGCTTTCTCTTCTTGATGAGGGGTAAGGATAAAATTTTTATAAACCCTCTCAGCTAGAGTAGACACCTTTCTCTTAGCTCCTAAGACTGTCTTCATCATGTGCACCTGCTTAGCCTCTTTATGAGGTTGTGCACTAGTCAAGAAAGAGTTCTAATGGAAAAGGGTCGACTCATCTTAGTCCATGAGGATCTCTGGCCATGGGAGCCCATGCCCCTAGGATCCTCGTCATAGACTAGAGCCATCTCTATGGCATGTGCCAAAGAGTGACAACTCTCCTTTCTTACTAAAGGTCAGATGGTTTCTCTAAGTCCCAAGACAAAATTATGAACTTGGAGGCCACTCTCCTCCCATCCATTATATCCCCTTGTATTTAAAATAGCAATGCTCAGGAATGATCTAGTGCTCACATGTGGCCACCATGCAGCACTCATTTGCATTACCAATTAATATCTTAGGATATCCCTCAAGCTAGGGGCCTTGGCAATGGCTAGCCCTTGTTCCACACACATGTGAGATGGTCTCTATAGAACAATGTCTAACAATAATGGTCTTATTGCCTGAAGGAAAATCACATAAAATCTATGTACCATTCTTCATAACAGCATCACATAAAAGCTATGTACCATTATTCATCATAGCATCATATTTTGATTGCATAACACCCATCCGATTTTCTAAATCCTATGCTTCATCAAAAGAAACATTCTCATTCTCATCACAAAGAGTAGAGATAACCATTGCGTAAAAATTCCGCCAAAAGAAGCATTATGAGAGTGTGAACCAATATGTGTTGATATATTTAGGTAGTGATGTGTGTGAACACTCTAGGACCGCCGGGGCACTTTTTTCCCTCTTTAGGAGGTTTTTTTCCCCCGGCTTGTATATACGCCTATTGCCCTAATGGGCTACTTATCTTTGTACATTCTCTAGTAATACATTCAGTCTTGTGTGTTGTGCTCCAAGCTTCTTCCTCTTCCTTGTGCTGTTCGCGTGCTTCCGCAGACGTCTAACTCCAACAATTGGTATCAGAGCAGGTCGTTGATTCTTCTAGGGCGCCGTCGACACTCCTTCGTTTGCAGTCTCAGATTCGCACAAAATTTGGTGAGCATACTCAGAGTGTTTTCGAGATCAAAACAGCTTCGCTATGTGGTGCCGAAATCGCGATCTGAGCTCGTTTCGGCCTCCGAACGCACTATCGCAGTGCTTCTGCAGGCTATTTCGTCCTTTTGTGCCAAAGGTATATACCAGTTTCTGTTCGCCAGTTTAAGCGTCTCGAAGTCTGCTAGAGGTCTAGCAGAACTCGTCTGGGCAGTTCTGTTCAACTTTTTGAGATACAGTCAATTTTCTGCATCAAGGTATTTTAGTCACCGGCCATGGCTGAAAGCAGTGATGTATTCCGTATGTTGGCTGTTGAGGATAAGTTGGATGGTACCAACTACCCATTATGGGCTTATATGATGCGACATGTACTGGTTGCAAAAGGATTGTGGAACATTGTGCAGGGTGTTGAAAGACGTCCTGTTACACCTGTAATGACAAGTACTGCAAATACAGGTGTTGGAGCTGATGAAGATGGTGTCGAAGATGATATTCCGCAGATTCCTGTTCGTGCTGCTGTTTCTGTTGCACCTATTGCAGAGCAGATTCGTTGGGATGGCAGAGATGCCCAGGCACATGCATTGATAGCTTTGTCTGTCAAACGTGCCATTATTCCTCACATTCGCTCTTGCAGAACAGCAAAGGATGCTTGGGATACACTTACCACTTTGTACCAGGCTAGGAATGAGGCTCGTGTTGCTTACCTCCGAAAACAGTTGGAGAGTGAGCACATGAATGAAGGTGATTCGATGGACAGTTTTCTTACAAAGATCAAAGACCTGAAGGAACAATTGATTTTTGCTGATGAGGTTATACCAGATAGCTCACTTGTGTAGACCGTTCTGAATGGCCTTCCTGATTCATATCAGAGTTTTGCCTCTACTCTTCGATTGATGATGAAAGGCAATCCGAATGCCTTGTCATTTGAGGAATTAGTCTCTGTTCTGTTGCAGGAAGATCAGTCCAGGCAGAACAGGTCCATTATGCGTGTTGCAGATCAAGCTTTCCTGGCTAGTCAGAAGGGCAAAGGAAAATGGAGCTCTTCTACTAGTAAGCAGAAATCTGCAAATGCTACACAATCGAAGAACCAGGATAAAGATGAGAAGAAATCAGAAAAGCAGAAATTGTTCTGCAAGTACTGTAAAGGAAATGATCATATTATAAAGAACTGTCCAAAACTGGCTGCTAAAGAGGCAAAGAAGAAAGAGGCTGGAATGGTTGTTGCAGAGGCCTCTACACCAAAAATAGAGTCTGCAAATCTTGTGCAGGAAGAAGAATGGGCGTTTACTACTGTTTGCAGTTTTGACCCATCTTCTCATGATCAGTGCATGTTTGTAGTAGACTCAGATGTTTGGTACTTTGACAGTGGGGCAACCAAACATATTACCTCACAGCGCAGTTTCTTCTCTTCACTCCAGCCTGCCCCTACAGGGAATATTGTCACATGCGCCAATAACTCCTCTTATCCTATTATGGGAGTTGGTAAGATCATTCTGACTACTGCTGATGGTAGTTCTTTCACTTTGTCAGATGCTTTATTTGTGCCAGGGATCAAAAAGAACCTGTTATCAGTTTCTGCATTAGCCAAGATTGGCTTGGTTGTGAAATTCGTTGATGACAGGTGTACAGTCCATGATCTCTCAAATGGCGATGTGATTATTGCTTCTGGCATTTTATGTCGTGGGCTGTATAAGCTCATAGACTATGAAAAATTTGTGAATGATTCGGCATGTGCAATTCATGATTCTCAGGCTATGTCAGATGCAAAGCTTTGGCATGCACGCTTTGGTCATCTGAATTTTGCTAGTTTGTTACGCCTGCAGAAATCTGAAATGGTGTCCTCTTTGCCCAAACTTGAGGCACCTGGAAAACATGTTTGTGAAGGCTGTATTTTGGGCAAAATGCAGCGTTCTTCCTTTCCAAAAGATGGTTCAGTTCGGGCTATGCAGAAATTGCAACTTGTACATAGTGATGTCTGTGGTCCTATGCAGACACCCTCTTTTGGAAATTACCTTTACTTCGTGACTTTCATTGATGATTTTTCCAGGCATGCATGGGTATATCCACTCAAAGCAAAGTCCAAAGTGTTCATGTGCTTCAAACAGTTTTTGGTTTTGGCTGAAAATCTGTCAGCATGTAAAATGGTCACCCTCCGTTCTGATCGAGGGGGGGAATATATGTCTTCAGATTTTAATGCATTTCTGGCTGAACGTGGGATAAAACACCAGTGTACAGTGCCGTATACACCTCAACAGAATGGAGTTGCTGAACGAAAGAACAGGTCACTCATGGAGATGGCGAGGTGCATGGTCAAAAGTCAGGCTTTACCACATAGTTTCTGGCTTGAGGCTGTCATGTGTGCAGCATATGTACTGAACAGGTGTCCCACGAAAGCGTTGCAGTCTATCACTCCATATGAGGCTTGGCATGACCACAAGCCATCTGTTGCTCATCTGCGTGTTTTTGGTTGTTTGGCATATGCATTAGTGCCTGAACAACATCGCAGAAAATTGGATGATAAGGCAGTAAAATGTATTTTTGTTGGGTACAGTTCTGAAAGTAAAGGCTATCGTCTGTATCATCCACAGACTAAACGCATTCTAGTTAGCCGTGATGTTGTCTTTGTGGAAGATGCTATTCAGCCATTGCTTTCATGTACTAAGGAGACATATGTTAGCTCCAAAGACATGTATGATACTTTGATGCCTCTTTTTACAGGTGGACAGGCTAGCGCTGGTCCTAATGAGGCAACTTCTCAGCCTTTGCAGGTTTCATATGATGATGCAGATCATGCCATTTCTGATGCAGATTTACATGATGCACTTGTTGATGAGAGAGCTGATATTGAACAGGCAAAAACTATGCCAAAATGGTTGGTGCAGACTTTGCGTGACAGCAAATTAGATGCACCTTTGTCATATCGTACTCGTTCAGGCTCTCATAGTACCTCCTTTGCATCAGATTGCTATGCTATGGCTGCATCTAGTCTCTGTGATGAGAATGAGCCTGTTTCTTTTGATGAAGCACAAAATTCAGAAAATTGGATGGCTGCTATGCAATCTGAATATGATGCTATAATGAAGAATGGTACATGGTCTTTATGTGACTTGCCTCCTGGCAAGAAGGCCATTGGCACTAAGTGGGTATACAAGCTGAAGCGTAAACCTGATAGTACAGTTGACAGGTATAAGGCTAGGCTTGTTGCAAAGGGTTATGCGCAGGAAAGAGGCATTGATTTTGATGAGACCTTTGCACCTACATGTCGTATGACTACTGTTCGGAGCATTTGTGCACTTGCAGCCCATCATGGTTGGAATGTACATCAGTTGGACATTAAAACAGCATTTCTGAATGGTGACTTGCATGAAGAAGTGTATGTTTTTCAGCCCCATGGCTTTGTGCAGAAAGGGCATGAAAACCAGGTGTGCAGGTTAAAGAAGGCGTTATATGGTTTAAAGCAAGCACCACGTGCTTGGTATGAGAAAATACATGCCTATCTGATTGCACATGGTTTTGAGAACAATCCAACTGAAAGCACCTTATATGTTAAGCGTGCTAATGATGTGCTTTTGATCATTGTTGTCTATGTAGACGACATGCTGCTCACTGGTCCTCTTGAGAAGCATATTGCTGATTTCAAGGCTGATTTGCATGCCTCATTTGAGATGTTTGATTTGGGGCATTTGCATCACTATTTGGGCATTCAGTTTATGCAAGTTGATGGTGGAATGGCTTTGTGTCAAACGAAATATATTGACACATTATTGCAGCGTTTTGGCCTTGAAGACTGTAAGCCTATTGCCACTCCTATGGAGACAGGTTTACGATTGAGTCTTCATGATGCTGGAGATGCATTTGATGCTGTTCTCTATCAGCAGGCTGTTGGATGCTTGATTTACTTATGCATTACTCGGCCAGATATTCAGTTTGCTGTCTCACAGATGAGCAGGTTTATGCATTGCCCAGGAGTCACGCATTGGAAAGCGGTTAAGCGCATCTTTCGCTACTTGAGTGGTACTCGGCTACTTGGGTTGTTTTATCCCAAGTGGGGATCACTACCGCCAGATTTGCATGCTTTTTCTGACTCAGATTGGGCTGGTTGCTATGACGCTCGTGTGTCCACCAGTGGTTTTTGCTTCATGCTTGGTAGCTCATGTATATCTTGGTTGAGCAAGAAGCAGCCTACTGTGGCCACTTCCAGTTGTGAGGCTGAGTATAGGGCAGCTTTCACAGCGACTGTTGAGTGTGTGTGGCTCAGACGCCTTATGGCTGATTTGGGTGTTGGCCAGTCTTCTGCCACCACCATCTTCACTGACAGTCAGAGCGCATTGGCAGTTGCGAGGAACCCTGTGTTCCATGCTCGCACTAAGCACATTGAGGTGCATTATCACTATGTCAGGGAGAGGTTCTCTGCTGGGGAGATCAGCTTGGCATATGTGCCCACGCAGGAGAACATTGGAGACCTTTTCACGAAGGCTCTGCCTAGGGAGAAGTTTGAAGCTTTCCGCAAAGCTTTGGGCTTACTTCCTTTTGTGGAGTGATTTCCACATAGCTCGGCACTTCCTTATACATGAGTGCCAGCTCCTTGTTCACCGCATCACTCCCAGGGGGGATTTGTTGATATATTTAGGTAGTGATGTGTGTGAACACTCTAGGACCGCCGGGGCACTTTTTTCCCTCTTTAGGAGGTTTTTTTCCCCCGGCTTGTATATACGCCTATTGCCCTAATGGGCTACTTATCTTTGTACATTCTCTAGTAATACATTCAGTCTTGTGTGTTGTGCTCCAAGCTTCTTCCTCTTCCTTGTGCTGTTTGCGTGCTTCCGCAGACGTCTAACTCCAACAATATGATATGAATAAGGTGCACCTAACTTTCTATTTCTCAATGTATGAACCAACAAATCTGGCATAGATTTTGTCTCTTCAATATCAACTCTCATGAATGATTGCATCATGAAAATCCACACAAGAAATAGAATGATCTACATAATCATTTGAAACTTATGTAGGATTAGAAACTACCTCACTAGGAGTAGAATTTGGCATTCCATATAATAAAAAGAGGCAAAAAAGTTTCATAAACAATCTCTAGGCTAACTTATGGCTCCTTGGTGCATGAAACTAATGGTTGAATTGAAACTTACTATGAAAACAACATCACAATTCTCTAGAATACATTAAGTGTGTAGATGATAGACATGATAGCCTTTGCGTTTAGAACTATACCCAACAAGAATACATTGCAAAACCTTATCATTCAATTTTTTGCATTGTTGAAGCACTACTGCATATTCCAAACAACCAAAAACACACAAATGAGAAACATATGGATTTTGATAATGCAAAACCTCGTATGGAGTGATAGCCTACAGTGATTTATTGGGAAACCTATTAATTAAATATGTTGCATACATAATAGCCTCAAGCCAAAACTTAGGTGATAAATCTTGACTTTTGATGATAGACCTTTCTATTTCTGTGAGAGACTTTTTCTTCCTGTCAACGAATCCATTTTGATTGTATAGTGATGTTTTATGCCACACTCATATAGAAATGCATCAAACTGAGAAGACATATACTTCTCTCCTCGATCAAAATGGAGGGTGCCCATAGACACACTGTTATGAACTAATTGTATGCCATGAGGGTCCAACCGGTTCAGAGGGATATGGGATCGAACATCATTTGGTCATTCAAGTGTAGGGTAGAAGTCTCGAGAGTATAAGTAAGTGAAGGTTCTTATGCTCTCTAGAGAAGCAAATGTCCTTTGGCCTAGTGGTTAACTCATATGGATGAGAAGGAAGAGGTCTTGGGTTCAATTCCTATGAGATGGAAAAGTGTTTTGCCCCAAGAGCTCTAGAGCCTTTTAGAAGCATCCACTTGAGTTAACTCTAACTAACTAGGAAACTTGGTGCACATGTAGTTACATGGTTGACACTTAGATGGTTAGTATCCAGCTACTATAGTGGAAATTCCCTTGGAGATAGCTATATATAGAGGCACAAGGTTGGGAGGAGAGGATCTCTCTAGCATGTGGTGGTCCTAATACTTAGATGTAGTCTTGAGTCCCCTAGAATCACGAGTACTTGAAGAATAAAATTCTCCTTAGTAGTGAAAATGCAATTCTTCAACCTAGTTAGATAGCAAGTAGTTCCCAAGAAGTCACAAACCACTAATAGTGGAACTTAAAGTCCAATGATTGATATAACATAGAGGTGTATAAATCTTGATGAGATTCTTAGCTAATATATGAAATGCATTAGCATATGCTTGGACTTGATTTGAGGGAAAGATCTCTACAAATCCCCCGAGTGAGCCAAGAAGCTTTAGAGAGTTTCGAGAGATCTTAAAGATAAATTCTAAGTCTTTATTCTTGTTGTAAGGTCAACAAGAACTGATCAGGCTTGGTAAAGTTTGTCCAAGAACTTGAGATTGGAACTACTATAAAGTTTGCCCAAGTATTGGCAATAAAGCTCATGCATGATGCATGAGTGTTACCTCTTTAAGCATTGAATTCTTAGTTAGATTAAAGTTTAGAATCAATATTTTTCAAAAATCAAGGCATAAAGAGGTAAAAGGGTGTAAACATACCCTAGATGCTTGGCCTAAAAAATTTTTGCAAGACCTACTAGGTGTATAAATTGAATATAACACCTTCATCTTATCTCTCAATATTGGTGCCAACAAGGGTTAGAGAAAGAATTATTAGAAATGATCATGAGAGCATTTAAAAGACACAAAAGTTAGGCCATACTCAAAAATATGTTTTTGAATTGGAGAAAGTATCCACGATGGGCTTGGGCAATTAGGATGGTCTTGAGCAATCGCAAGGCCCTATGTGCCATAATAAATCATGATGTCTTGCAACAATCATGAGGTCTCTCATGCAATGATGGTGATGTCCCAAGCTCACGGTGGCAATGTCTCTGCAAAATGATGTTTATGGATGGAGAACATGATGTCTCTAAGGCGTTGGTAAGGGAAATCAGGATGTCCCATAATCACAATTTCTAGGAGAAATCGTGATGTCACAATGGCTTGGATCAATTGTGATGCCCCTCAGCAATCGTTATGTTCCCTCACATTGATGTATATGGGTAATCACAATGCCACTTGACAATCATGATGCCTGGAAACACTTATGATTTCCTTAAGCAATTACAATGCCCCTTAACAATCATGATGGCTCTTATCAAATGATTTCCTACACTAAGCAAATAAGAGGATGTCTTTGTATTTTTTTTATTTTTTATCATGATGTGTTTGATGAGTGGATCTAGACTCACGTATGCAAAAACTTTAAAAACATTTTCAACACTTCTTGAAAAATGACCTACTTCAAACTTTTTACAGTCACTACTCACACCACGCTGCTCCTTTACCTATGAGACTTTCACACCATTTAGTTCTTGCCTCAAGCATCCATGTATGAAATTTCAATCAAGCTGGATGAACACATAAGGAGTAGCAAGCAAATGAAGATTTCTTCTCCCTCCTCTCTCTATTCTAGTTCTCTCTCTCACTCTTTCTTGCAAGTAGAGCCATCTCCAACCAAAAGAACATTAAAAAAGGTGAATTTACCTTTGTTCGTGAAGTTTGAAGCACTAGAGAATCTCCTTTTTCTTCAAAATCTATCTAACTTGCTTCAAAGCTTCACGTATGCACTCATCAAGCTCAAAGGAGATCAAAGAATGCTAAAAATGATGATTTTTAAGAAGAAAAAGAAAATTTACCTCAATAGATAGTGAATTGTTTAGCAATCCTTGCTCTCTAAGCTCTTACAACCATTGAAACTTCATGCTTCAACACCAACATCTCTTTAACAATGGTTTAGGTGAAGAATCCCACCAATAGTGCAAGTGTTGTACATCATAGGGCAAGAAGGTGATTGAGAATTTTTTGTATGGGATTCGAAAAGAAAGTATTGAGTTCTTTGCATTGCTTTACTTCTTGTACTCTTTTTCTTGCTTATAAGCTACGGTATCTTTAATCTACAACACAAACCTACAAGAAGTAGCCAATAGGAAGCTAAAGGAAGATATAATTAGACAAAAAGTGCAATCATTACAACATATGAGGCCAATACCAACAAAAATACACATGGGAAAAATGATCGTGGCATCGAAACAATCGTCAGTTTCATAATGTTGGTATACGCATTGATATATGTGTTGGTATACACATTGATATACGTGTTGGTATACGCATTGATATATGTGTTGGTATATGCATCAGTATAAGTGATGGTATATGCATTAGTATACACATCGATATATGCATTGGTATAAGTGTCAGTATATGTGTTGATATATGTGTCGATATAAGCATTGGTAATTCTCTACCAATAGCGACGTTGTAAGCATCGATATACCGATGCTTATACCATTAGAATGTCCCTAGCAATACCACCACCTATATCGATGACAATATCTGCAAAAAAAAAAATTATGGGTAGAGTGTAGTGTCCCTTGTTGCAACAACATGACAATGTTGTTGTGTAGAAAAGGATAGTACACATGCATGTACTCTAGTGGTTGTGTATTTAGCGTTTAGATGATCGAAAACCAAAACAAGATTTGATAAAGCAACACACATTGTTGAACATAAAAGAGATATGCATGAGCACAATGAACCATGAACCATGTACAAAAGAGATATTCCATAAATGAACCATGTACAAAAGTCATATACCATAAATGAACCATGCACAAAATTGATGAAAGCCAATCATGCATGAACCAAATACAAAAATGTGGCAAACCACTGTCATATATGAACCAAATACAAAATTGTGGCACACCACTTCCATATATGAACCAAATTCAAAATTGTGACATAATACTACCATACAAAAAACCAGAGGGATCAAAACATCTATATCCATAGTCCTACAACAAAGCACAATCATGAAATTAGACAAATTGAAATGATGTTCATAAAAAACAACTAAAAAATGTTAAACTAAGTTTAGAAGCTCACATCAGGTTAGACTGTCCCATGAAATGACCATACCACAACCCTCCAAGTCATGCAACAGAGAAACCAACCCATTACTTGTATATGTGTGTGTATATATATGTGTTTGACTTTAGGTGTGTGTATGTATGTGTGCATGTATATGTGTGTATGCACGTGTGTATGTATGTAAACCCTAACCCTAAAATCCTAACCATAAAACCTTTACCCGAAAACATGTGCCTATGTACATGTGTTTGTATGTACACATGTTTGTATGTACGTGTGTGTATGTCTATGTGTGTATATGTGTGTCTCTTATGTGTTTGTATGTATGCATGTGAGTATATGTGTGTATGTATATGTATATGTATGTGTATATGTATGTGTATATGTATGTGTATATGTATGTGTGTGTATGTATATGTGTGTGTATATGTATATGTGTGTGTGTATGTATATATGTGTGTATGTGTATGTGCATGTATGAATGTGTATATATATGTGTGTATGTGACTCTATGTGTGTATGTATATGTGTGTGTATGTATATGTGTGTGTATGTATATGTGTGTGTATGTATATGTGTGTGTATGTATATGTGTGTGTATGTATATGTGTGTGTATGTATATGTGTGTGTATGTATATGTGTGTGTATGTGTGTGTATGTATATGTGTGTGTATGTGTATGTGTGTGTATGTATATGTGTGTGTATGCATGTGTATATATATGTGTATGTGACTTTATGTGTGTGTATTGTTGAAGATAAATGCACAAGATCATTTTCATATGAGCTATGCTTGGATAAATTTACCAAATATAAAGATAAAGGAAAAGAAGAGAAAAGGAAAAAGTCTAGTCAAAATTCATGATGAGTAAGAGATACAATATCTGCCTTGTAATCACTGGCATGTAGTGGGCAAAGTGGTGAGTTAAGAAGGAGGCACAAACTTCTTGACATGCTCATTGGTTATAAAATTCGAGTGGGAGCACCTTCTAAACAAGGAGAGAAAGAGGCAAGAGCTCCCAATATTCGGATCTATTCATTTTGTCATTTTGTCTTTCCATAGACTCCTTCCAGCTGCACGCTATTTTGTACATAGCTCTGTTGTGAAGCTCATATCTCAGTGTATATGTAACCATTTTGTGTGTTTAGACACTCATTGGAAATCCTATCTTGTATATTTTCTGGATCTCAAAAATCTCTTTAAAAGCTTACATATTTTGTGAGGTATCAGTGAAAGAGTGAAGTTTAGTTTTTCATCATACATGTGTAAACAGGTAGCCTATTTTAGTCAGTTATGTTTCCCAATTAACACATATTCAAATCGTTTTTTTTTTTTGCTTCTTGGAAAGTTCTATGCATCTACTTTCTTTGTCCCAAATATCTTATTCAAAGGATTTATATTCTGTGAGATATCTATCAGAGAGTGAAGTCCAGCTTTTTAGTATACTTATGTGCACAGGTGGTCTATTTTGGTCAGCTGAGTTTCCTGACCAAAACGCATCCAAATTACTTGATTTTTAGCTTGTTCGAAAGTATTTGTCTTTAATTTTGCTATACCAAATTTATTTCTCAAAGGATATATATTCAGGGAGTTATCAGTCTGAGAGTGAAGTTCAGTTCTTCAGCATACTTGTGTGGACAAGTAGGTCATCTTTGTTAGTTGCATTCCCTAATCAAAACTTGTCCAAATTAAGTCATTTATAGCTCGTTAGAAAGCCCTATTTGTCTTTGTTTGGCTAAAGGCACAAGTCCATTTGATTTTTGTATTGAGAGCAGCAAGCTATTTAAGGTACAGTTGTTTGTCCAAGTGCTAGACATACAAGGGGTCACTACATTTCCGTTGCACATAGGAGAACTCATTCTCCACAGTAGGTATCAGAGCAAACTTGGTGCTGAATCTTCATCAATAGAGCTGGAGTTAAAGCAAAGCAAAAGAGGAGCTACAAAACAAGGGGGAGCTTCACAAACGCAAGAGCAAAGGACAATATAACTATTCGAGGTAACTCTCAAAGTTTTTGATAGTCTTCAATGGCTGACTTTTTTGGGTCAAGTAGAAAAATTGGATAAGGATAACTATCTCGTGTGGAAGTTTAGAATGACCAACTACCTAATGGGCAAAGGCTTGTGGGGTATTGTGAGTAGTGATGATGCTCAACCTCAAATCAATCAAGTTATGGCCACCGAAGTCCAAAGGAGGCAAGCAAAAGAATGGGAAGAGAGGAATAGGAGAGTCATGTTCCTCATTTTGCAAGTCATTAATAATGCCATGCTAGGGCATATTCAACATCTAGAGAAAGCTAAGGATGCTTGGGAAGCTCTTGAAAGGATGTATTCAACAAATACCAAAGCTAGGAAACTTCAACTCAAGAATGAGTTGAACACAATCAAGAAAAGTTCTAGTCAATCCATAGCTTAATATACTTTGAAGATTAAGGAGCTAAGTGATGCTTTAGCTTCTATTGGCACAACGGTTGAAGATGAAGATCTTGTTTGTTATACTCTCAATGGATTGAGAGAAGATAAAAGATGGAAGCCTTTTATAACTTCCATTAACTTGAAAGATGCATATCCAGGTTTGAACAACTAATCCCTCATCTTGTCACAGAAGAGCTTAGCTTTGGAGGCCCCAAAGGAAAGGACAGCCACAACCAAATGTTATATGCAGGTCGAGGTAAAGGAAGGAACTCAAGAGGAGGCTCAAGAGGAAAAGGAAGAGGTCACAACAATTTCAACTACAATCAAAACAATTCGGAAGACAACAAGGATGCATCAAATGCCAACACACAAGGAAGAGGTTGAGGTAGAAGTAGAGGAAGAGGCCAAGGCTCCTACAATTCTCATAAAGGTATAACATGCTATCATTTTGGTAAAGTAGGACACTATGCTAGTGATTGTTGGCTGAAGAATGGAAGACCAAATGGAGGCAATCAAAGGAACCAAAGAAACTATGCAAGCACCTCAAGTGAAGGAAGAAAGGACACACTACTTGCAATGAGACATGAGTATAGAAGCTCTTGTGAAGATGACAAAAAGTGGTACATTGATTCAGGTTGTAGTAACCATATGTCATGCCAAGGAAGTTTGTTCACTAATCCACAAGTACCAAGTGGAAAAGGATGTGTTGAAATAGGTGATGATACTCAACACATGATTGAACATATTGGAGATATAAGGCGTGGAGATACAAGTAGAGCAAAGGTACTATCTAATGTTCTTCATGTTCCTACAATTTCAAAGAACTTGATTTCAATAGGACAAATGGTAGAGAAGGGTTATCATGTCATATTCAATGAGAATGGGTGCTTCGTAAAGAATCCAAAGGAAGGCTTCAAGGTCATTGCTCGAGGTAGAAGAGAAGGAAGGATGTTCACTTTGGACGTCCAACATCCACATGGAAAGGTCATGTACATTCAATGTGGGAACAAGAAGATTTCAGAGCTGGACTTATGGCACAAAAGAATAGGACACATCAACATTCTAAAGCTAAAGGACATGAGCAAACATGAAGTGGTAAGAGGTCTCGCAAAATTTAATAGCATTGGACTACATGAGTTATGTGAAGCTTGTCAACTAGGAAAGCAAACAAGGCAGCCATTCAAGAGGAGCAATTATGTGGCCCCAAATGTCTTGGACTTGATACATACGGATGTATGGGGACCAACCCAAGAGGCATCAATGGCTGGTAATAGATTTTTTGTCACCTCCATTGATGATCACTCAAGAAAGGTATGGTTTTTTTGTATGAAGCAAAAATCAGAGGTGTTTTCTATATTCAAAAGATTCAAAGTTGAAGTTGAAAAAGAAACATGAAGGTCTATCAAGACCTTAAGGTCCGATGGTGGAGGAGAATACTTCTCTAAAGAATTTTTAGATTTTCTACAAGAGAATGGCATCAAAAGGAAGTTCACTTGTAGGTATACACCACAAGAAAATAGAGTAGCTGAGAGGAAAAATAGGCAAATTGTTGAAATTGCAAGATGTATGCTCAACGAGATGAAGGTACCATTGTACTATTGGGCTAAAGCTACCACAACTTCCATTTACTTGATGAATAGGTGCACAACATTGGGAATACATCACTTGACTCCAGAGGAGATATATTCCGGTAAGAAACCTGATCTTACACACCTCAAAGTGTTTGGATGTGTTTGCTTTGTTCACATTCCACAAGAAGTTAGAACAACGATGGAACCAAGGTCAGAAAAATGCATTTTCATCAGCTACTCGACGGAACACAAAGGATACAAGTGTTACAACCCTAGAACAAAGGAATTAAGAGTCTCACGAGATGTGGTCTTTGATGAACTAAGACCATGGTATGAAGATAAAGGAAAGGAAAAGATTCTTAAAGAAGATTGTGATGATTATGCAGGAACAAATCAAAGAGAAGTTCAATAATCAAGCACAAAGGTTTTAGGTCCAGAGGCATCTACATCAAATAAAGAATGTTCAACATGCAAGTGATGAAGAATATCAAGAGGTAATCACTCCAATGGTAAAGGCGAACAAGTTAAAGAAGCAACTTTCTAAAGGCAATGAAAGAATATCTTCAAGGACAAGCTATCCAACTCAAAGGTTGACTTATGATAGTTTCATGGCGACACATTTTGCATACATGATGCATGTTATCAAAGACAAAGAGCCTGAGACATATGAAGAAGCTTGCACACAAAAGGAATGGAAGCAAGCTATGAAAGAGGAGATCAAAGCTCTCAAAGATAATAACACATGGGAGCTAGTGCCAAAGAAAGAAGGTATGAAGATTGTTCCAAACAAATGGATGTTTAAAGTAAAGAGGAATGCTGATGGTTCACTAGCTAGATATAAAGCTAGATTGGTTGCCAAAAGATTTAAAAAACCACAAGGCATAGACTATGATGAAGTTTTCAGCCCTATTGCAAAGATGGGAACTATCAAAACATTAATAGCAATTGGTGCTTCAAGGAGATGGCCATTATATCAACTCGACATCAAAAATTATTTTCTTAATGGAGAACTACAAGAAGAGGTATACATGAGTCAACCGGTTGGATTTGAAGATGAGAACCATCCACACTTTGTTTGCAGGTTGAAAAAGGCACTTTATGGCTTGAAGCAATCACCAAGAGCATGGAATCAGAGATTGGTAGAATATCTAAGTGTGGATACAACCCAAGTAGTGTAGATCCTTGTTTGTACATGAAGAAGGAAGAAAATAGAGAGGTATATATTTGCATATATGTCGATGACCTCATCATAACAGGAAATGATGTTACATGGATTAAAGATAACAAAAGGAAGCTTGGTAAGGAGTTTAAAATTTCAGATCTTGGAGAGCTGAAATATTTTTTAGGAATTGAAGTTGTTTATGGAAATAGTGGCATCTACTTGATGCAAAGGAAGTACTTGTTGGATGTTCTTTTCATATTTGGAATGAGTGAATGCAAACCACTCACTCAACCCATGGATACAAATACAAAGATTTTCTCAAATGATGGAGAGCTATTGGAAGATGTAATGACATACAGAAGCATTGTAGGATCATTAATCTATGCAAACATTACGAGACCTGATTTATCTTATGTTGTTGGTGTACTTTCTCAGTTTATGCAAGCCCCGACAAGTGAACATTTAAATTCAACCAAGAGAGTGTTGAGATACATAAAGCATACAGTTAATCATGCTTTGTTTTACAAGTTTGATGAAGAATTACAGGTCAAAGGCTTTAGCGATGCTGATTGGGCAGGTTCAAAGGAAGATAGGAAATCAACCTCAAGTTATGTGTTCATGATAGGAAGCAAACCTATCACATGGAGTTCAAAGAAACAACCTACTATTGCACTTTCATCCATGGAGGCTAAATACAGAGGATTAGCATTTGCCACATGTGAAGCAATGTGGATTAAAAAGCTTTTGGCTGAGCTTGAAGTGCAAGTTGGAACCATCCCTATATATGGTGATACCATGTCAAGTATTTACTTGGCAAGCAATCCTATGTTTCATGCAAGGAGCAAGCACATAGAGGTCCACTACCATTATGTAAGGGAGAAGGTATTGAGCAAAGATGTGGAGATAAAGTTCATCGGAACCAAAGAGTAGGTGGCAGATATGTTCACAAAGTTCTTGGATGCTTCTAAACTCAAAGGTTTCAAGGATGTGATAAATTTGCAGGACATGGTTGAAGATAACTCCCAAATGAGCTTGAGGGGGAGTGTTGAAGATAAATGTACAAGCTCATTTTCATATGAGCTATGCTTGGATAAATTTACCAAATATAAATATAAAGGAAAAGAAGAGAAAAGAAAAAAAGAAAAGGAAAAAGTCTAGTCAAAATTCATGATGAGTAAGAGATACAATATATGCCTTGTAGTCAGTGGCATGTAGTGGGCAAAGTGGTGAGTTAAGAAGGAGGCACAAACTCCTTAACATGCTCATTGGTTATAAAAGTGGATTGGGAGCACGTTCTAAACAAGGAGAGAAAGAGGCAAGAGCTCCCAATAGTCGGATTTTTCATTTTATCATTTTGTCTTTCCATAGACTCCTTCCAGCCGCACGTCATTTTGTACATAGCTCTGTTGTGAAGCTCATATCTCATTCTATATCTAACCATTTCTTGCTTTTAAACACTCAATAAAAATTTTATCTTGTGTATGTTCTGCATCTCAAATATCTCCTTCAAAGCTTACATATACATCAGTGAAAGAGTGAAGTCCAGATTTTTAGCATACCTATGTAAACAGGTAGTCTATTTTGGTTGGTTACGTTTCCCAACCAAAACATATCCAAATCATTTGATTTTTGGCTTGTTGGTGCATCTACTTTCTCTATCGCAAACATCTCATTCAAAAGGTTTATGTTCTGTGAGATATCTATCAAAGAGAGAAGCCTAGTTTTTTAGTATACTTATGTGCACAGGTGGTCTATTTTGGTCAATTGAATTTCGTGACCAAAACTCATCCCAATTACTTGATTTTTAGTTTGTGGGGAAGCTATTTGTGTGCACTTTCTCTATACCAAATATCTTCCTCAAAGGATATATATTCAGGGAGTTATCAGTCCCAGAGTGAAGTTTAGTTCTTCAGCATACTTGTGTGGACAGGTAGTTCATCTTTGTCAGTTGCGTTCCCTAATCAAAACTTGTCCAAATTAAGTCATTTATAGCTTCTTAGAAAGCTCTCTTTGTCTTATTTGTTTGGCTAAAGGCACAAGTCCATTTGAGTTTAGTATTGAGAATAGCAAGCTATTTAAGGTGCAGCTATTTATCCAAGTGCTGGACATACAAGGGTTCACTACATTTGTGTTGCGCATAGGAGAACTCATTCTCCACATGTATGTGTATGTGTGTGTATATATATGTGTGTGTATATCTGTGTATGCATATGTGTATGTATATAAAACCCCAAAAAACTAACCCTAAAATATGTGTGTATGTACATGTGTTTGTATGTGTTTGTGTGTATATGTGTGTCTATGTGTATGTATATGTGTGTATATATGCATGTGAGTTATGTGTGTGGATATGTGTATGTATGTGTGTGTATGCATGTATGCATATGCATGTGTGTATGTATGCATGCATATGCATGTGTGTATGTATGCATGCATATGCATGTGTGTATGTATGTATGCATATCCATGAGTATGCATGTGTGTATGTATGCATGCATATCCATGAGTATGCATGTGTGTATGTATGCATGCATATCCATGAGTATATGTGTGTGTGTATGTATGCATGTGAGTGTGGATGTATGTGCATATGTGTGTGTATGATCTAAAACCCTAACCCTAAAACATGTGTGTATGTACATGTAAGTATGTGTATGTGTGATTATGTACATGTGTGTGTATGTATGTGTCTATGTGTGTATGTATATGTGTGTGTATGTATATATGTGTGTATGTGTATGAGTGTGTATGTGTTTGTATGTGTATGTGTGTGTATGCATGTGTATGTATATGTGTGTATGTCACTATATGTGTGTATATGTGTGTATATGTGTGTATATGTGTGTGTATGTGTATGTGTGTGTATGCATGTGTATGTATATGTGTGTATGTGAGTGTATGTGTGTGTATGTGTATGTGTATGTGTATGTGTATGTATGTGTATGCATATGTATGCATATGCGTATGCGTATGCGTATGCGTATGCGTATGCGTATGCGTATGCGTATGCGTATGCGTATGCGTATGCGTATGCGTATGCGTATGCGTATGCGTATGCGTATGCGTATGCGTATGCGTATGCGTATGCGTATGCGTATGCGTATGCGTATGCGTATGCGTATGCGTATGCGTATGCGTATGCGTATGCGTATGCGTATGCGTATGCGTATGCGTATGCGTATGCGTATGCGTATGCGTATGTGTATGTGTATGTTTATGTGTATACATATGCGTATGCATATGTGTATGTGTATGTGTATGGGTATGGGTATGCGTATGCGTATGCGTATGGGTATGTGTATGCATATGGGTATGCGTATGCGTATGCATATGCATATGTGTATGTGTATGTGTATGCGTATGCGTATGTGTATGCATATGCATATGTGTATGTGTATGTGTATGTGTATGTGTATGTGTATGTGTATGTGTATGTGTATGTGTATGTGTATGTGTATGTGTATGTGTATGTGTATGTGTATGTGTATGTGTATGTGTATGTGTATGTGTATGTGTATGTGTATGTGTATGTGTATGTGTATGTGTATGTGTATGTGTATGTGTATGTGTATGTGTATGTGTATGTGTATGTGTATGTGTATGTGTATGTGTATGTGTATGTGTAGGTGTATGTGTATGTGTATGTGTATGTGTATGTGTATTGTATGTGTATGTGTATGTGTATGTGTATGTGTATGTGTATGTGTATGTGTATGTGTATGTGTATGTGTATGTGTATGTGTATGTGTATGTGTATGTGTATGTGTATGTGTATGTGTATGTGTATGTGTATGTGTATGTGTATGTGTATGTGTATGTGTATGTGTATGTGTATGTGTATGTGTATGTGTATGTGTATGTGTATGTGTATGTGTATGTGTATGTGTATGTGTATGTGTATGTGTATGTGTATGTGTATGTGTATGTGTATGTGTATGTGTATGTGTATGTGTATGTGTATGTGTATGTGTATGTGTATGTGTATGTGTATGTGTATGTGTATGTGTATGTGTATGTGTATGTGTATGTGTATGTGTATGTGTATGTGTATGTGTATGTGTATGTGTATGTGTATGTGTATGTGTATTGCAAAAGGTGAGAAATCTGGTAGACTCTTTACATTTGAGATTGAAGACACTAGGAACATAGCACTCTTCAATTACAAAGATCAAACTCTATCTGAACTAGAGATATGGCACAAAAGACTAGGTCATATAGGCAAAAGAACACTAAAGAAAATATGCAGGGATTAGAGTGTCCTTGGCATTCGAAATGTGTCCAAGCAACACATGATATACAAGTGTGGAGCATGCCAATTTGGTAAAGCTCGTTGGCAAACATTCAATAGAAAGGGGTACATGTATGAAGACTACTTGGAGCTTGTACACATTGATGTGTGGGGTTCTAGCAAAGATCCATCAATCTCAAGTTCAAGGTACGATGTTTCATTTATAGATGATTACAGTACATGGAAAATTATTTACTTCATGAAGCATAAGGATGAAGTATTTACATGTTTCAAAAAGTATTTGGCATTGGTTGAGAACCAGACAGGTAAAAGCTTGAAGAGGATCAGATCTGATGGAGGTGGTGAGTATTTCTTACATGAATTTGATCATTCTTACAAGACAGAGGTATAAAAAGAGAGGTCACAACAATGTATACTCCTGAACTAAATGGAGTGGCAGAGAGAAGGAACAAGTTGATAGTAGAGGCTGCAAGATCTATGTTGAATGAGAAGAAACTACCCAACTACCTATGGGTAGAGGCTATTTCTAGAGCCACATACTTGATTAACAGGCTCCCATCCAAACCCTTGGATGGAATGACACCCTATGACGCATGGAATGGCAAGAGATCCTCATTGGACCATTGCAAAATCTTTGGGTGCATTGCTTATGCACATTACATTCACAGATTAGAGGGAAGCTTGATCCTAAAGTTGAAAAGTGTATATTCATTGGCTATGACCAAAACCAGAAGGGTTATAAGTTATACAATCCGACTAACAAAAGATTTATAGTTAGTAGGGATGTAGTGTTTGATGAAAATGATTTCCGAAAGATCAAGCTACCTTATGATTTGGAAAATGACTTTCCAACTCTCACTCAAGAAGATCAACAATTACCAGAAGATATCAATTCAGAGGATGAAGAGAAAATTGACTTCAAGGCTTGGAAGTCAAGAGGCAAGACCAAGTTCAAGCAATTGGAATACATTCCAGAGTCCTCCAATCAAGCACTCAGGAGATCTCAAAGGGAGAGTAAAAAGCCCATAAGATATGGCTATGGCACATCATTAGTCACCAAGCATTCTGTGTATATCACTAAAGACTCTATGACAGAATGGCCTTCTTCATTTAAAGAGGCCAATAAGAAGGAAGAACAAAGAGAAGCCGTTCAGGAAGAAGTTGAAGCACTTCAACAGGATAACACTTGGGATTTGGTTCCCTAGAAGCCAAGGATGAAGGTAATAGGATCCAGATGGATATATAAAAATCAAGAAAAATTCAGATGGTTCTATAAACAGGTACAAGGCAAGGTTAGTGGCAAAGTGGTTTGCTCAAACCCATGGAGTGGACTATGAAGAAACCTTTTCACCTGTGGCTAAGATGCCAACAATTAGGGTTTCGGTAATTGTTGCTGCTTCCAAGAATTGGAACCTATATCAGTTAGATATTAAGAATGCATTCCTAAATGAATGTATCTCAGAAGAAGTGTACATGGCACAACCACCAGGGTATGAAGATAAGAACAAACTAGGTTATGTATGCAATCTAAGGAAGGCACTCTATGGCCTAAAGCAAGCTCCTAGAGCTTGAAACCATAGGCTTGTTACTTATTTGCAGGATCAAATTTTTGTGGCGAGCAAAGCAAATTCTTCTTTATTTATAAAGAAGATCAAGTCAGAAGTTATCTACTTAAATGTCTATTGTAAGGAATTGAACTCACAACCTCTTGGTTAGGAATGTTATGGGCTAACCACTTGCCCCAAAAGCCATGGTTGAGGATTACTTCCTAATCCTCCCTCTTAGGGTGTAGTTCAACCATCGCCTACATATCAAGTGCGTGGTCCAACCATCTCCAACCTATCACTTTATTACATCTATGTGGATGACATTATCATTACAGGGAATGATGCTAATGGCATCAAGCAAGTTAAAGCTCAACTAATGGAAGAATTTAAAATCAGTGATCTTGGTTTGTTAACATATTTTCTTGGTCTAAAACTTATGTATACAGATTCTAGAGTGTTTATTACACAGAGAAAGTATATTCATGATATGTTGGTAAAATTCAATATGTAAAACACAAAAATTGCACGTACACCCATGGAACTCAGTCATAAGCTTAGTTCTCATGAAGGAGAACTCCTTGAGGATGTCAAAGGTTACCAAAAACGTATTGGAAGTCTCAATTATGCAACTCTAGCAAGAGTGGACATTGCTTATGGAGTAAGTAAATTAAGCCAATTTATGCATGCACCAAGAAAGCCTCACATGGAATCTGCCAAGAGGGTGCTAAAGTATCTAAAGGGTACCATAAATGAAGGGTTGTTTTACCCATTCATTTCTGACTTGGACATAAAGATGTATTCTCATGCAGATTGGGCTGGCTCTAAGGATGATAGGAGGAGCACCTCAGGATACTTGTCTTTTGCATGTTCAAAGCTTATCTCATGGTCATCTAAAAAGCAACCAACTATGGCATTGTCATCTACAGAGGAAGAATATAGAGTCTTAGCAAATGAAACTCAAGAGGCTATGTGTCTCAAGCAACTCTACACAGATTTGGGGTTACACTCTTACACTCCAATAATGTTTTTGAGATAACTCTAGCTCACTTCATTTGGCTGCTAATCTTGTATATCATGCAAGGACTAAGCACATTGAAGTGCACTATCATTATGTAATGGAGAAATCACTTAGCACAAACCTTCAATTTCCTATGTATCAAATCATTTACAAAGTGCAAACATACTCACAAAGTCTTTGGATGGAACCAAGATGAATAGGTTCAAATTAATGATTGGTTTGCAAGAGATAAAGGAGAAATGAAGACCAAGCATGTTAGGCTTGAGGGGGATCTGTTGGTGCAAGAGAATCCAAGCCCACATACTTGGATCATTAGCACATATCTTATAAAGCCATATATTATCAATCCCTTGTAAAATCAATTACATTTACCTTTGTAGAAGAACCTTACTTCCATGAGGAGTTGAGAAGCATCAAATCTCGATTCATTTGGTAGTTGATTGATGAGAGAATATATCCTATAGTTTAGGATTTACTTTTAGGTGGATTTTTTATTTTGAATTCAAAAGATTGGCTCCAAACTCAACTACAAAAGAGGATCAAATGATTTGTGTGATAGCTCGATCTTTGGAGAGCAATAGAGAGGGATCCTATGTGATCTGAGAGCTCACTTCATAGCTCAATCACTCCCCTCACATTTTGCAATAGATTATTGCCAATGATACTGTATTTTTAATTGATCTAATACATACATTTTTATTACATCTTCATTTCTCTGCCATGACTACATCAGGACAACGATCTTCTTAGAGCTTGTTATGAGTGTATGTTTGATCCTTTTTCATGATTTAAAGCATCATAGATTCAGTATAATGTCTATTCTATAGCTACAAAATCGCATTATCATTGGTTCTCTCAATCGTGAGATATTATCATATCTTTACTCTTTGTTCTGTACTTTGATGCATCCTGAAAAATGCGAGGAAGTCCTATGATTTGTTAAACATCATACTCAGCATGTAGCTCATATCTTTTATTGAAATCACTCATGATTGGTATGTGACTAAGTTAATTAGTCACTATCAAAAGGAATTAGACTAATTGCTATCATGCTAAGAGCATTGTTCATTATACTGAACAAGTGTAGAGACTAAAATAGCAAGTTTATGACCTTGGGTTAACTTCCTACTCATCTATTTTGATCCATTGATTAGTGGATCATGTTCCAAACAACATAGGTGACTATTTATGATCATTAGCAAGCTAAAGAGGCCCACTACACTCTTCAACACTTGTTCTTGGCTGGTATGAAGCAGGTTTAAGCAACACCACTTCATCTCTGAAGACTATCCACCATCTCCTCCAACATGTGTGTATGCATGTGTATATGTATGCATGCATATGCATGTGTGTATGTATGCATATGTATGTGTGTATTATGCATGCATATGCATGAGTATGCATGTGAATGTGTGTGTGTGTATGTGTGTGTATGTGTATATGTGTGTAATATGTGTGTGTGTATGTATATATGTGTGTATCTTTGTAAATGAATATGTTTGTATGTGTATATGTGTGTCAACAAAAGTCAAAAGATGGAATTATTCTTTTGGTAGATCGATCAAATCACCACCAAGAGTAGCAAAAAAGCCTTGATTTTGACACACCCATGGGTGACCAACCCAAGATCCCATGTTTGCATTATATGTGAAAATTGCATCTCAAAAGTATGCATGCATAGGGGCACAATACAAGGTCATGCACAAGGCACATTTCTTTAAAAACCCTGTTACTAGAAAAGTTCTTGGAGAAGCTCTTGCTTGATGCAACGGATGGTGTTAGAGAGATATATGGTGAGTTTGAGAGAATCATCATGAGACAAGTGGAATGTTCATAGTGATTAGGATGTTGGTGCAAAATGAATAGAGATAGTGGAGATAATAGAATACGATGATGATTTGGAGAGTGATAAAGGTATATATGCGAGTTCATAGATAATTGAGAAGCACTTTGAGAGAGGTCCTATGAGAGAAAAGTGATTTTGTGTAAAATCAACAAGAGGTGGATTTATGAGGAAAAGAGGAGCGCACATGATAACTTAATAGTCAAGATGACTGAACAAAATGGAATTGCAAAAAGAGAAGACCAAACTCTTCTTTAAAGGTTATGAACAATAGTATCTAGTAAGAATTTGTCATACTGTTTCTTATTTTATATGTTTCGATCACATCAAGCATCAAACTCCAACAAACATGTTAAAAATAAGACACCTTAAATATCTTATTATGATGAAAATCCATATGTCATTCATATTTCTTCATAGGAGATATATACTAGGTTATTGTTTTTCTATGGGAAACTCTTTGATATCATGGTTAAGGAATAACTAAAACATTGTTGTTGCTTCGATATATGAAGCGAAGTATAAGGAAACATAGATAGAGTGTGCTTGGCCAAGAAAACTAGTTGGGGACTTACATTTTGAGTTAATTCCATCAATTTCCATATTTACATTTAGCCTAAGTGCACCATCAATATCAAAGAGTCTAGTTTTTCATGGAGAACCAAGATATATTGACTTTTATTATTAGTATATTCAAAAAAGAATACAACATGTGGGACCTTTTTTATGTACCATCTACAAATAATAGTGCACATATCTTTACAAAGGCTCTTTCTATGAAAGAAATTTGAGTTTCATAGAAACTCACTCAATGTCAAACCTCTCAAATAAAATTTACGAGAGAATTTGTAGAAATAAACTCTATTTTCACAAAGGACAACCTCAGTTATGTGTACCTACAAACTTTGGGCATCATTGGATAGTTATTTGTAGATCATGACTCAAGTCAAACTCTAGTCAAAAGAGTTGTTCAAGAAATAGAACTAGATTAGACTCAAGGATCAATGTGTAAAGCATGTCTAGATATTACGTTCCTAAAATATTATAAAGAACAGCCTATTCTATGGTTAAATGTATTGAATTAATAAAATCATATTTCTTATTAATGAAAATAATATCTTTTAAGTTCATTTTCTAGTTTAGAATAATGTTTTATCTTCAAACTTGGGTGAGTAGATTTTTTTTTAATGGAGTTGAGATTTTTTCAATTGAAGCTAGTTTTTTGGTTTATTTTTCTGGTTTTTCAAGCCTCTAGAGATGTTATAATGTGAGGGAGATCATAAGCATAGCATAGGATCATTTTGTCTTTTATACAAACATGCACCTTAAGCCCCACAATATATGGCTTGGTATTTGGGTGTAGCTTCGGGCATCAAAGCACTATGAGACAATTAGGATTGGCACATGCACAAAGTTATCCTCCCATTATTGTTGTCAATTTCAAATCATAATGAGGGTATCTGGTGTGTCTTATCAGCTAGCTCTAGCTCAATAAATCATTTTTGCATACCATATTCCACATTAGTCCCTTGATAGAGTGGCTTGGAAAGAAAAATTTTGTGATTCCTCAAAAGGTCTCAAGTTTGGAGACTTGCTATATTCGATTGGAGCATGATTTGGTTCTATATTTTAAAGGATATAGAAGTCTCAAAAGTTTTCATATTCCTTATATTTGATGGAGCGGAACACTTACCAAAGTCTACTATGAATCAATAGCTAAACAACTTGTTAAAGAGCCAATTCCCTAATCTTATTACCAAAGTATATCTTTGAGGACATGAATCGAACATAAGGGGAGATTTTTGTCCCCACTTTCCTAGGAAATCAAAATGGGTGCTTGTAGCTATGTTCGGCCAAATGGAAAAGGAGTGGCCAATGTGAAGTGGCCCACCTCCTTAAGTGTTTCTTATACATAGGACTCGATGTTGGATTTCCTCATAGTCTTTTGTGTACACATTTGGATGATCCCTTTGGTGGAGTCACTCATATAACCATTCTAGTGTAGATTTGGCGGTATGGGACACAAACCCTTGTGGTGATGGTCTCATGTGTGTACTCATAGGCACCCAAGCTCGAGGTAAGCCCATTCGGCTCTATAGTTGGGAGGTGAGTTTGATGTAAATCCTTGTATATCTTTCGATCGAGGCATATGTTTTGTCTTGTCAATAGGAAGGATCATGGAGGATGCTAATAATATGTAGTCTAATACTATAATAGTTTGGTAGTGGTATGTGTGAACACACTTAGCATCATTAAGGTACACTTTTCCTCTTAAAAAGTTTTTTCCTTGCCTTTTATACAAATTCATTACCCCAAAGGGCTACTTATCTTTGTACATCCCACACTTAGTGACTCATTATGTGTTGTGCTCCCAGGTTTCTTCTTCATCCTCGTATTGTTTGTCTATGTCTCCTCCCTTCCAAACTCCAACATTTGCTAACAATGTAGCCATGAATACTTGAGGTGTGTTTTTGAAACCCTCGTCTCACTTCATACTGCTAGAAAATTTGGTGAAAGCACAAAATACAACTAGGCTTGATGAGCTTGATGTCATAGAGGATTCCATCCGAGGTCATTTTGGCCTCCATTCACACTATCACATGCATTGCATAGGAAAGCTTGTACTTTGTGTTGGTTTTTGTTCAAGTCTTTGCTTGCTACTATAAGCGCTACAAAGTTCGCTACAAACGCGATGGATCTCTATACATTACTTCTATTCAATTTCTTTCAGAAAACTTATTTTTTTTCATCATGTTGTAGTCACTTACCATGGCTAAGAACAACGATATAATTTGTATGTTGCTTGATGAAGATAAGTCAGATGGTTCCAACTACTCATTAAGGGCATACATGATGCACCATGTATTGATGGCAAAGGGCTTCTAGAACATTATGCAGATTTTTTAATATGATAGTGTCATTCTCTATTAAGGTTGACAAGGATGAGAAGTTTTAGTAGGCCCAAATATGTCCAACGTCTTTCACTTTTGCTCACCTTCATTATCTCTCAACACACTCACCTGAGGTACTCTTCAATCAATGAGTGTGAACACAATCCAAGCACAAAGAAACACATAATTGAAGAAACTAGCTGAAAACGCATCTACAGAATTAATAAAAAATGTATATAAATCTAAATATGATCTATCCGACACATGATGACATGTGAAATTAAAAAGGGCAGACAGACAACCCGTGCAAGCCTTCCAAAGATTGCTAGAAGAGGATGCTGATCATGGATGCGACACATTAAAGTGGTGGATTTGGTGAAATCTTATGGATATTTGATATCAACGATGTACTCTATCACAGTGATAACTTGCCTAGAAATTTACTACCAATCCATACATGCTGCAATCACATGTCATAAATGTCTGTTATAGTTGTGTGCATGTGTGTGTGTGTGTATGGGTGGGTGTGTGTGTGTGTGTGTGTGTGTGTGTGTGTGTGTGTGTGTGTGTGTGTGTGTGTGTGTGTGTGTGTGCACGCACGCGTGCGCACACGAGTATTATGGATGTTATGAACATGCGAAGTGCTTATCCATTATGTATAGGGTCCCAACAGCTGCATATATAACCGGAGGTATCTGATTTTACTGTCAAACCCCGTTCCATTTGCCATCTCCTATGTCCAACAATAAAAGCCTGGACTCATGTACATTTGCGATGTCTGATGAAAATATCTGTAAGGTCCTGTGCAAGACACATTTTCTCATATTTTGTCAAAGTGTCAGCTGCAATGGTTATACTACTTGACCACAATTATTAATTTACATACTAGCAACCACAATTCAGAGACATGAAAGGTGTGTTCCAGTGTGTTGTCTAGAGTCTTATTCTGTGGACTCCCATCAAACTCCATCGATGATATGGCATGGGCATCAGAAATCAAGACAATCCATGACAAATTTTATGTCACTCAAAACCATCACCACTGATATTGTTTATGTATGTACAATCATTTGAACTTATCCTATAATTTGAGTTGTTGAATGTTCATGCATCAGCATTCTGAAAACCATGAACATCATCAATTCACCTTTGTAAGTATATAGCTATTTGCAGGATACCTAGAACCTGCTTCATATCTTGGATTGTTGAATGTTCTTGTGTGTGTTAGCAGCGACATTCGCGCAATAAAATTGGGCGATGAAGGCATTGTTTTAAGAAGATCTTTTGCCTCATTAAAACAGCCTCCTCGACCAAGAAGATCAATCACACAACTATAGTGTTCTAAACTTGGGAGCAAGCCAAAGTCCTCTATGAGATCATTGAAGAACTCGCAACCTTCAGCCATAACACCTGCTCGACTGCATGCAGAAAGTAAGCTTGCAAAAATGGCTGTATTTGGTTTAATACCTCCACGATCCATGGCCTCAATCTGCTGTGCAGCCACATCATAGGTACCATTTTGGGCATATCCTGCAAATAAGGATGACCATGACACAACGTCCGGGTCTTGTATGAGGGAAAACACCCGTTGTGCTTCATCTAAACTTCCACACCTTGCATACATATCTACAATGGAATTCCTGATAGCTGTATCAATGTCGAGACTATGTATAATTATTTTGGCATGGATCCACCTACCATGTAACACAGCTCCTATATTACCACAGGCCCTTAGTAAACTCAAGAACATGACTTTGTTTGGTTTGATGTCTTCCTCCTGCATAGCTTCAAGGAGTTCAAGAACCGGAAAACCATAACCCTGTCGAGCATACCCTGACATCAAGGCACCCCAAGTTAATTCATTGCGGTTGTCCATTTCATCAAACACAATCTGTGCCTCTTCTACACGTCCGCACTTACTGTACATATCAACAAGCGCAGTTCCAACAACAATATCCTTTTGCAGCCCTAGCTTCTTCACATCTTCATGAATTTCCTGCCCTTTCTCTAATGACTCCAAGGAGATACATGCCTTCAAAGCACAAGTGAACGTTATCTTATCTGGGATGAAATTAGCAGCCTTCATGTCTTCAAAGAGTTGATGAGCAAGATCCCCATACCCGTGGTCTGCATATCCTGCAATTATTGCAGACCAGGATATGACAGTTCTCTTTGGTAAATAATCAAAGACTCTCTGTGCTTCCTGCAGACTACCACATTTTGCATACATATCGACAAGACTTGAGCCAATAAGGGTATCAGAGCTCAAAAAGCTTTTCACAATCCAGTTATGTAATAACATTCCTGTAGCAAGGTCTTGTGATACACCACATGCTTTCAAGCTTGACAGATAAATTGGTTTATTGGGCTCGATTCCACTATTCCACATTTCTTCCAAGAGCTCTAGGGCAAGGATTCCTCGACTGTGTTCTGCATATCCATCAATCATAGCTCCCCAAGTTACAATATCTTTCACAGGAATAGCCTTGAAGACAACCCATGCTTCTGTTAGGCTACCACACTTGGCATACATATCAATAATGCAGCTGCCCATTACTTGATCTAACTCTAAACTATCATGAATAATCTGATGATGGATCATGGCACCCTTTTTATTATCACACAAACAAGTACACGCTTTAAGAACTGCCAAGAAGCTTGCCCTAGTTGGTGTCAGATTGAATTGCTGCATGTCTCCAAAAAGCTTTAGGGCTAATATCCCGGAGCCAGACTCTGCATAACCAGTGATCATGGCCCCCCAAGATACTAGGTTTTGCTTTGGCAATCTGTCAAATATACTCCGTGCATCCTGAAGTGCACCAGTCTTGCAATACATGTCAACGAGGGAGCTCCCCAGTGATACATTCCCTTCTAGTGAGCTTCTAATCAGTTGATCATGGATCCATTTACCATGCTGTAAAGCTCCTAAACAAGCACAAGCCTTGAGGGTTTGCAAGTAAAATGTTGTGGATAGCTTGAGTTGCTGCTGTTGCACCTGTGCAAAAAATCTGAGCGCATCGTGCGGATTCATGAACGGAGTTGGGTGGCCATTGTGTTTTAAACCTCATTTTGGCTGCGCATTGTGTTAATCATTGTCATGTGAAAAATTTCATCCAGCGACTGGAACTGTCAATAAAAGTCTCCGGACTCTCAACAAATCCTCGTACCCGTAACAGGATCATGAATATTAGTATCAGCTTTGATAAAACCGGATGACTCGTTGACCCTTGGTGGTAAAACGTGGCCTATAATTTCTCACAAGAGCATCCAGTGTCGGGCTACTTGAGAGAGAGATCTATTTTATACAAGAGTTGGATACAAAAGTGCGTCAGATACAGGAGCAGATACTGAAACCAGAATTAATACGAGACAACATTGATACAATATGAACATAAAAGAAAATTCTACATCGGAGGGAATTCGCAGGTCGAATAGTATCTGTTTTCTTTACGATCGAAACATGACCCAGGGTTCGATAGACTCGATTGCAAAGTTGATTACAATATACTGTTTATCAGAAGATCATAATGCAAGGTGCAAGACACAAGATAACTTGACTATTCATACTCAATCCCACAATCTGAATCATATGCATAGCTATGAGTCATGAGATGAGTCTCCATGATACAGGACGACCTCACAATTTGGGATCCTAGGTAAGATACAGGTCAGGAAATCTCTTGATAGGGTGTAGAAAATGCAAAATACAAGAGTACAAACCCATGAAAAGACTAGAAGATCACTACATGAAAAGACCAAATTTGAAATGCTTAAAGTCAAAATTCTTACTTGTTTGTACTCTATTGCACCATTGCTCTCCGACCTTGACAATCCATGATCTCCAAAGGCTTATGCTAAGAACATTAAGGAGATGTATCTAGACCCCTCATTTAAGGGTTTTGAAAGATAGTTGTGATGGAAAATTATGATTATGATGTTAGAAAGACGAAATGAGGTCATCAAGTGTTAGATCAAGAGCAATGAGCAATCATCCTTAAGATTTTGGCATGCTCTACATGCTATGGCGATATTAAAAGCTTTATATTCTACACCTGTTAATGCATATCGCATGTTACATGTAATTTGGGATGGGATTGAGATGGATTCTTTTCTTATCCACGACAAAAGCTTTAACAAAAGTGGGTCTAGATGATCTAAGCTGTCTAGATTATGTGAATATCTGTTTTCATGCGTGCGGAATATAAATTTACAATCTTCATGTTATGGAAACTTATATAAGAGATATTGGCATGATACAACATGGATGGAAGGTTCAAAATGTTAAATATATATACATACCTTCATTAGATTGTGATCAAGATGGCATCATGGACACAAATACTAGTCATACAATCATTTTTTGAATGATTTAGGGAGGTGACATGAGGGAGGTGAGCAAGAGTGTTTCAAAGCTTACAACATTTTATTCTATTTGATGGTATTCCCAAGATATAGAATGAAGAATCTGAAGCAAAAGCATTTGAAACGATTTCTCAAAATCTCAGGCATAGATTGCAAATATGTGATCCCTTTGCCATAATTATTTGTAATACTTAATATATTTCTGAAAATATATATAAGGAAGATTGGATTGCGTTAGACATAAGATCCATGATGGTTGACATGAACTTGATTTGAGAGCTTTGCCAAACCATAAGGAGGGTCTTATACATGTTCTTTTATGTTTAACGCAAGTGCAAGATATATTACAAGATTACAACACAAACCATGTAGGATTCCAAGATGTAAAGGAACTTTCTAAGCCACAAGGAATCTTACAATCTCGGACCATATGCATAGTTACAAGATGTCTATACATCATGTAAGATCATCACACAAACTATGATCATACCTATAGATTAAGAAGTTTTTCAATAGGATATACAAGATATGACACACAAACCTACCATATGAACGAAATTACTAGAAGACAAAACAAAAAGAATTATTACCATAACCAATGATTCTTACTTTATTGAAATGCATGATTTGTGTTTTTAGTTCCACCTTTGATGATCCACGTCAAGGAAAACTAATAGTACCTTGAGTTTCAATATGCATTGTGTTAAGATTTACCACACACCTTAACTTTGCCCTACCATGTACAAAGTTAATTCTTGTTCTTTGTATTATTTCTTAAAGAACATTCAAAAACTCCCTTACTAAGAGGCACATACAAATTCACCCTTTTCATGCCACCATGGAAGTATCTAGAACATATGCCACATCAGCAATAGCATCATTAAAAAGGTCATCATGGAACATTCTAGAATCATAACACCTATACAAGGACAGGATTTCCATCATGATCCTCAAAACTATCAATGTAAATCTTAGGGCCCAAGGAGACACTATCACCAAGTAAGTCACATTCAAATTCGAAATTGAGTTCTTGTCTGAATATATTATCTAGTCTATTCTATTCTTTTAATATTGTTGTCTTAAAATGTTGCAAGATTGTGCTCACTTTTTTTTTGGTAAAAGTACTTTCAATTATATACAAGGGAACGATACAAGAGGATTAGAGAGAGTTGCAAAGAAGTTTTATAACCTTTTTGTCCCCTTCCTGAGAGACCCACTTGCTTTTTAGCTTGTTGTTTTCTACAATAAACACCTTGTGGTGCTTGAAGGGGAGAGATCTCTTAAAATTTTGAATCCTTATACCTAGACAAACAAGGGAATTTTCTATAGATCACTCTCTAGGAGGCTTGCAAAAGTTGGAAGCACATCTTTCCTTCCAAAGTTTCTAGAGCATTTTGCTCCTAATGGCATTCCACAGAGCTGCAGAGCAACTCATCACTTCATTCAGCAAAGCCTTCTTCGAGCTAATTTGATGGGTCAACAAAAGGAGCTTTCTAAGGCACTTGAAATCCCATCTAGTCTAGTTCCAATATGTTAAGGTTGAGATGTGGTGTTGGAGGGGTAGAGGACGCATGTGAGTGCCTCAAAAGTGGAGGCACAGGGCAGAAATGGAGGCACAGCTAAGAAGAAGAAGAAGAAGGAGAGAGAGAGAGAGAGAGAGAGAAAGAGAGAGAGAGAGAGAGAGAGAGAGCATCGATCAGCTTTGGAGGTGGCTGCTCTAAAAGTGAGAGAGCCAAAAGTGTTATTAAGTTATGTTATAAAGAACCCTTTTTAGGGTTGGCCAAGTTCACATTGAACTTGGGCCAAAAAATAAAGAATAAGTGACTTAGCCTTTATAAATAGGCCTATACACATGTATACACTATAAAGGGGTCATTTATGGCTTTACCCCAACAACCTCCCACTTAAAGGCATAAATGATGCCTTTAAGCTAAGTGACTCCCACCATCTGTATGCATAACTGATGTTGTGCTTTGGGTAAGCACTTAGTGAGAACATCTGCAAGGTTCTGTGATGTATGGACCTTAACCAATGTGATAAGGCCATCCTCAAGCACCTCTCGAATGAAGTGATATTGCACATCAATATGTTTGTGCGTGCATGAAACATGGCATTCTTTGCCAAAGATATGGCACTCTGGCTATCACAACCAAGTATAGGTGCTTTGTCAGGCAAGCCAAACTCACTGCAAAGACGTGTTAACCATATTGCTTCCTTGGAAGCCTCAGTGGCTGAAATATATTCAGCCTCAGTAGTAGACAAAGCAACAATTATTTGCAATCTGCTGCACCATGATACAACACCACCTGCAAGAGCGAAAATATAGCCACTTGTGGATTTTCTGTGCATCCACATCACCTGCCATGTCGGAATCACAAAATCCCTTCAGATCTAATGGACCCTTTCCATAACTTAGGCATTTGTTTTTAGTTCCTTTCAAATATCTCAAGATAGATTTGACTACCTCCCAATGAGCTCTACCAGGATTAGCCATGAACCTGCTAACAACTCCCACTGCATGAGCAATGTCTGGCCGAGTAGCAACCATAGAATACATAAGTGAACCACAAGCTCATGCATATGGAACAATCTTCATGTAATTGGCTGCATCATCATCTTTGGGACACTCATCCTTGGAAAGCTTAACATGTGGCTGCAATGGCACTTCAAGAGGCTTAGCATCAGCCACATTAAATCTGTCCATCACTTTTTCAATGTACTTTTCTTGGGATACCTGCACAGTATGCTATTGCCTATCCCTTTTTATTCACATACCATGAATATGCTCAACTTCCCCAAGGTCTTTCATTGAGAATGCAGAGTTCAACTGCTATTTTAGAGCATTCAGTGTGCTCTTTTTCTTCCTAGCATGCAGCATATCATCTACATATAATACAAGAATGATTGGGCTGCCATCTTCATCCTTTTTGGTGTACAAACAGTGATATGCATGGATTCTTTTAAACTCATGTTTGAGCATAAATGCATCAAACTTCTTATACCATTGTCTGGGGGCATGTTTCAGCCCATATAAGCTCCTTTTTAGTTTGCATACCAGATGCTCTTTTCCAGGAATGGCATATACTTTTGGTTGTTTCATGTACAGCTCTTCATCTAGATCACCATGCAAAAAGGTTGTCTTAACATACATTTGGAATAATTCCAAATCCAAGGCAGCTGTGAGAGCAAACAACACATGTAATGTGGTCATTTTAACCACTAGAGAGAACACTACTTGGAAATCAATGCCCTCCTTTTGGGCATATCCCTTAGCAACCAGCTTTGCCTTGTACTTGGGTTTTCCATCAGCATTTTTGATTTTGTACACCCACTTGTTAGGAATGGCCTTCCTTCCTTTGGGTAACTCAACCAAATCCCAAGTATCATTTGCATGCCAGGCCTTTATCTCTTCCTACATGGCTAACTCCCACGTCTTCTTGTGCTCACATAGCTTTGCCTCTTTATAAGTAAGAGGCTCACCCTCATCTTATAACATAATATAATGTATAAAGGGATCATATCTATTCAGTGGCCTCCTAGGACATGTAGATCTTCTTACCCAATGATCCACATTATCAGGCAATGGATATCATTAGGAGTTACATTAACTTCTTCATTGTTAACGAGTTGTTGTACATCATTTCCAGTCCTATTTTCAGCATGAAGAGGTGGCTGCATATGCCCTTCAAGAGCCTCTTCTTGATGTCCAACATCATCTGGCTCAAAAACCACTGGATGATCTATATTTTCAACCATATGTGGTGCATCTTGAAGGTCTGAAATAGGCCTAATATATGGCTGGTCTTGCTAAAATGTGACCTTTTTATGGTCATGTTTTGAGGCAACATTGTTTTGTAGCAGCCTTGCCTCATTAAAAACAACATCCCAGCTGCATATGACCCTCTTGAGCTGAGATAACCATATCCTATAACCCATTTCACCTTCTTCACCATAGCCCATGAAGAGGCCTTTTATGGACTTAGCATCAAGTTTGTTTCTCAGCTCAGGCCTTATATGCACAAAAGCCTCGCAACCAAAGACACGTAAGTGATCATATGAAGCAGGTTTGCCAGACCAAACCTCTTTAGGGATGTCACCTTTCAAATACATGTGAGGGGATCTATTGCATATATGTACTACAGTTTTGAGTGTCTCTCCCCAAAATCCATGACGGAGATTAGCTGTGGACAGCATGCATCTCACCCTCTCACAAAGTGTCCTATTATAGCATTCAACCACACTGTTAGAAGAGGGGCTGTATGGAACAATAAGCTCCCTCTTAATGCCAAAATTTTCACAAAATTTCTTAAATTCAGCACTTGTGTACTCATCCCCATTATCTGTACGTAGGCATTTCAGTCTTTTACCTGTTTGGGTGGTCACAAATGCATGAAAACACTTAAACGTAGCAAATGTTTCATCCTTAGACTTAAGCAATTGAACCCAAATTTTTCTAGAGAAATCATCAACAAAAGAAATGAAATACAAAGCACCCCGATAGATTTGGTAGGCATGCTACATAGATCAGAACGAACAAGATCAAGTACACAAGACTTACAAGACACACCAAAGTAAAATGAACGTTTCACTTGCTTTCCATACTGACATTCATTACAAAAATCAAGCTTTGTGCCTTTAGCATCAAGCTTCTTTAAGTTACAAAGCTTAGTGAGACCCTTTTGGCTCATATGGCCAAGTCTCTTATGCCACAACTCCATATGGGAGTGAACTTCAGCCAAAGCAATAAACTTCCTTGATAAGGCTTTTCCATGCAAGCAATAGAGAGTTCCCTTCTTTGTGCCTTTCACAATCAGCCTTGACCCCTTTGTGATTTTCCATGATCCTCTCTCAAAGAGAATGCTATAACCATGCATATCCATTTGACCCACAGAAAGCAAGCTTTTCTTGATCCCTGGTACATAACGCACATTATGCAAGACCAGCTCATTAGTGTCATTTGTAGAGAAACGCACTATGCCAATACCCTTAATGGAACATGCATGATTGTTTCCAAGGTATACATGCCCCATGGCTGCCTGCAGTAAAAGTAGACAAACACACCTTGATAGGAGTCACATGAAAAGAAGCATAGAAGTCAACAATCCATGTTTGGGCAAATGCATCATTAACGGTTAGCAAAGCATCAAAGAAGATCATTTTTGGTGATTGACATGTCCTTTGAATGAACATTTAGAGAGGAATCAAAGCATAAGTATCATCAGCTGATAAAGTAGTGCATAAAATATCATCAACGTCTAAAAACTCTTCTATGACTACATTAGAGGCCACATTGGCCTTCTCCTTGTCCTTTTGGTTGTCTTGTGCATCAGTCTTGTCTTCTTTCCTCTCCTTCCTCTTATCTACAACATTCTTCTTTCTTTCAAGCTTTGCCTTGTAATAGCGGCAATCAGGTTTCTTGTGGCCTTTCCTGCCACACCAATAGCATGTCACATCATTGCTTTTACTCTTACTGCTATTACCCCTTTCCTTGCTCTTACTCTTGTTTCTTTGTGCATTATTACTCCTCTTATCTATTCTACCTCTAACCATGTTGGCTGAGCTGCCACCTTCACCACCTGCTTTTCTCCTGATCTCTTCATTAAGTATAGAACCCCTAACACCATCAAAGGTCAGATTGGGGTTGTTGGACAATGAGACTCCCAATGTCTCCCAAGGGTCAGGCAATGTCATAAGCAAGAAAATGGCTTTAAGCTTGTCATTAAAAGGAGCCATACCTAGTCCTGCAATTGTGACAAAGCATTAGGGGAAAAAGTGAGCCCTGGATGGGCCTTGTAAGGATCCCTAATTTTCAGGGATTAAAATTAATTTTTTTGGGATTAAGAGGAAATTCTAAACCACTAGTGGTATTTTGGAGCTCTTCAATTCCACCACACCATAGCCATAGGATGCTTGAGATCAACGGCTCAAGTTCAAATTCGTGGCAAAAAAGTTCAATCATGGCAAATCGCAGGGAGGAGGGACCCGTAGAACGCATAGCTTCTACAAAAAGGTGGGCCATTGGAACTTCTTCAGATGCAACGAACGCCCGCATTCGGGGCTGAGCAAAACTCCTGCAAGAATTAGAGCCGCTGGATCTTCTCAAGATCCAAGGGGCGGCCGCATTCGGCGCTGAGCCTCATTGGAAGGCTATGAGAGGCGTGCGATTATGCTCTAATCTAAGGGAGGAGATAAAGATCATGTCGACGGACTGCGCCATCTTCTCTCGTCCGTCCGATCGGGATCTAATCCAACAGTGTAGAAAGAAAGGTGCCTTTTCAAATTGGAATCAAGCTCAACCATTAGATCATAGCCTTGATCCAAGGGCAAGAAACGAAACGCACCTTTTTCCAATGGAAATCTGCACCAACCACACAATTGAAGTTGCATTCAAGGGCTAAGATTGCATCCCTCCTTGACTTTTGTAGAAGGACATAAGCCCTTGGATCTTCTAGGCCATCCAAGGGTGGATAAGCGTTTTAAAGCTCTTCAAAACCACTCACACTAAAAGAAACCACGAATTGGGGCTGTTTGCAGGGCTTTGACTAAGGAAAAACCATGGAAGCCTATGCCTACTCTAGTAGATTAAGAAACTAGACTGTGTCCACTGCTCTTCTCTCATTGGTGGATCACTAATCAGCCCTTAATCTAAAAGGCCCAAGGAGGGTTTTTTTTTTCCCTAATGGTACCTGTAAAGAGAGATAAGTGATATTATGGTTCTTGAATATAAACTTGGACCAAGAGTCCTTGTCATTTTTGCACCAAGCTCTAACCATCCATCTAGTCATGAGCTTGTTGGCCAAGGCATCCACATGTAGAATGGGCAAACCACTGCTTTACCTCTATTCTGGTACTGCACATAATACTCCACTTCTACAAGTATTAAATAACTCCTACAAACGTAAGTTGACAACTTGGGTTCTTGACAGAAAGGATCCTAAGAGATCAGGCCTTATGCTTTGCCACAAATAATGTTTTGGTCCTTGCTTTATTGCAATAATATATTCTAGTTTATTGGTACTTGAATATTCATTAACAAGTATTGAACCTTACAAATACTCAAGTGCATTGTTCTTCTCTCACAATAGACATAGAAAAATTAGTGTGCTGATGTTATCATCCTTAATCACTATCATCGAACAGAATAGAACCAAATAAAGGAAATTATACAGTGACACAAAGTATAACAAAACCTTCCTTGTGCTCAAAGCACCACTGTTCTTATCTTCCTACTACCAAGTATGTACGTCATATTAGATCAATCGAACAACTAAAATGTTTTGCAGGGGTTGCATCCTATCAATCAGATTCCACACTCTAGTGTACTATGTTTTATAGATTAATTGTCCATTCAGTGGCCTAACACTTAGCACACATGGAGGGCCTGAATCTTTCAAAGTATGGGGTTGAGGGCTTGGCATCGTTTGGCTCTTCAAGCTGAGATTTTGGTAACTCCTCCTACATGACAACCTTAAAATTGTGTTTAGCTTCAACAAAAGTGCACTAAAACTTTTTCAGACAAGCTTCAAGGAACCATGAATGAGCCTAGTTTATCTACACACACCCTCACTATATTTGCAAGCTATGTAGGCATCATATAAAGTCGCGTTGTCTTCGGCCATGACAAACTTCTTTGTGAGATCTTCTTGCAGGTAGAAGTCCTCCTAGGTGACAGTTGTGGCCTTCTTCAGGGCGAGAGTCCATTGTCCTCAGACCTCAATAAGAACTGTCACTTTGCCCAGGTGTCACCATAAGCTTGGTCGAGGTCACTAGACATTTTTTAGACTTCACATGTTAATGTTGCATTGGAAAACTAATGGTATTGGTTGTGGCATTCCTTGTGGATACGTCTGAATAAAAATAGTGCCCAATTGATGAGTGCACTATTTGCGGTAAGCAAAGAGAATAATTTTTTGGGGATATACCATAGGGTTTATGTTTCACATACCCATTGACTAAAACATTAAGTGGTTGACCAACCAAGGTCTCCAACCAAAAAGTAGCCGGACCGACCCGAGAACCAATGAATTTTGAATTTTTTTAGCTACACGATTTTCTTTTGAATTATAAAAGAGTACAAGTTTTCCTTCAAAGAACATAGGGGTCTTCAAGTGCTTTTCATGTGTTCGAGCTTGCTCTAGTTGCATTTCTTGTAATAACAAGAAGTTTTCAAAGTGATCCTCCTCCAAAGCATGGAGGACATCAATTCGGTTATAGAGTGAGGTTTCTGGTAATAATTTCAAGGTTTATAGAAGCACACAAACAACACATAAAGAAAAGGACCTTGGAGCACAACACAATATAAACTGTATTATCAAGTGAATGTACAAAAAATAAGAGACCCTTTATGCAAGAGATCAAGGATTATGACAACCATGTGCTAGAGAGATGACTCTCCTCCCAACCAAATGCCTCTATATATGGCTCTTTCTAGGGGGATGCCTTCTTGGGCAGGTGGATACTAACCATCCATGTGTCATCCATGTAACTGCATGTGTGCCAAGTGTTCGTGTTAACTCCAGTTAACTCAAGTGGATGCTTCTAGAAGGATCTCCTTTGGGCAAAATACTCTCCCCATGTCCACCATGGGGATTGAACCCAAGAACTCCTCCTTCACATCCTTGAGACTTAACCACTAAGCTAAGTGGGTCACTTGTTCACAAGATCACAAGACCTCCTAGTAAGTCTAAACTCGAGATCTTTGGTCATACACATGGATGCCCAAATGGTGTCCGATTTTAGATTCGTCTGAAATAGTTGGACCCCTAGATCATAGACTTACTTTATTACATTCTTCCCCCTGGAAAATATTTTCTTCCTTGAAAATAGAGCTATATATCTATTGTAGGAAACCCTCGAGCCTCATGTTCTAAAACTAGAAGAACATGGTCATGTTCTAAAACTGGAAGAACATGTCTCATCTCTGTGGTGGCATCTCTATCCAAATGATTCAAAACACTAGCTCGCTTTGCACTTTGATAAACTGGTAAAAGTTCAAAGTAGTGAATGAATAATAAGGGTGGATCTAAAAACGTCCCCAGTCAATTCATAGTTTTTACTAGGTGCGATCTGGGCACAAATATGTGAATTGGGTGGATTACTAGTCCATTTATGGGCATGACTGGTGCATGGACTTAGTAACTAAGATGGGATTCTTATCCCTCGCAAGACTTTGAGAACTCTTGATTCACTTGAATTTGGTTTGGGGAACTTGAAGTTTGGTTGTCCCAAACATCTAACGTGGATGTTTGTACAATGGTTTACTCCTATCCAACAGTTACTTGATTTTTTCACCTGACTAGAGGACTACTTTGTCCTAATGAGTTAAAAAATCCTATGTAAACTGTAGGAGAAAGTTTACCATTTTCTTTGAGTCAACCATTCTATAACTTGAATAATTCAAATTGAAAATGAAAATTGTCCAACTTAGGGCACTTTTCTCAAAGACTTGAGCTAAAAGTTCTTGGAAATTATCAATCTTATGAGCAATTCCTAAATTCATTGTTCTAGAGTTTATTGTACTCTAGAAATTCATGAGAGCTATGGTAATAACTGGGAGCAAAGTCAAATGAATAAGACAATCTTGGACTTGCCATCTTTTGATGATTGAAAAGGTTGTTGTACAGAACATCTATCTGGGATGTTTAATTTAGTTACCTGGTTCTAACGGGCTAATCCTCGTCTTTTGTGAAAAGAATCAGATACCATATCTAAGCCAAAAGATTTGGAAAATGGAAAGAGAGAACTAAAACTATGTACAACCAATTCAAACTTCAAAAGATTAAACTTGTGAGGAGTCAATTTTTGGATGACTCAAGACTTTAACTTATCAACGATCTATTTCAACAATGTTTTGAAGCATTTTTCTATCTTTAAGAGAAATAAGCTGATTCTCAAAAAGATTCAAAGAAAAACTAAAACATCATCCAATGACAAGATACTAGTGTGGTTTCTAACATCAGTGTGTCGACCCGCTGAAGCTCTATTGAAGAATTTTTTACTCAAATAATGCTTTCCTTGAGACTAAGTTCATGCCTGAATTCAATCTTTATGAGTACTTACTGGGAATGCAATTCTTGTGCATTTCTTCGAGTCAAAAGATTTGAATTTTTTTTCCAAGTTACACTAGGAACTTAGTGCTTCACTTAGTTAGGCTATCCTTTAGTTGAAAGGATCATTTCAATGTCAAAATCTACTTCTTCAAAAATTTATCAAATATTTTTGAATCAACAAAACTTTATCTTGAAGTGTTTTAAGAAGATCTTGAAAGTTATTGACTTCATATCTTCTTATGTACTTGGTCTTGAAGTATTATGAGATTATAATTTTATCCTCCTTGAATTCAAACTTCTCCTTTGAAGTCTTTAATTCCCTTGAGGATCAAATCTAACTTCAAGATTTATTCTAGGACTAAAAGATAATTATCATCCCACGGTCTGATGTCCCATACCATCTTTTCTACATCAATCTGAATATAGAATCTGGTGTCCCATACCACCCTATTTTATATTCACATTAATGTGTGGTTGATACTTATCCTAAAGTGAAAGCATCTCTTGATAGAGTACCTTTCAGACATTACCTCTAACTAGATATTCTAGGTTTTGATTCCTTCACATGATTTGTCATACAATCACGTACTTTGCCCCAAAAACTTGAAAACCTCTTAATAGAATATATATTCCTCTTTGCTAATGTTTTCAAATGAAAACCAATTAGAATTGCAAGTACTTGAATTTTCACAGATTCAAGCTCAATTGGTTTATTCTTGACCAATTTGTAGTGACAAGGGCTTTTGACTTCTTGTCTTTAGATTCCTTTCTTACTGATGCTTTTAGGTACCTACCCCGACCGGGACTTTTACAGGAATCTCTCTATTGCATAAGTCGAAGCATCTACTCATGCTTTCTGGATTTGTACCAAAATCCCTTTAAGGATAGGCAAACATTATGTTTTACCTTCCACAGACTAAAGTACCGTCTTCATGGTTGCAGACTACATTCTTGGAATTTCTTCACTCTGTTTAGACTTGGATCAGCTTACTCGTTTCACACTTTTCCATTGGATAAAAGGAACTTCAGTGAATAATTCCCAAAAGGAATTTTATTACCAATACTTGGGCAATCTACAGAGTAGTTCCAATCGCACATTCTTGGACAATCATGTCCAAGATTGATCAAGTCTGGTTGACCTTGCAATTATAATGAAGACTTAGTCTTTATTATTAAGATCTCTTAAACTAACAAAAGCATCTTCGCTTACCCATGGGATTTTTAGAGATCTTTCCCTCAACTTAAGTCCAAGCAGACATTGAGGCCTCTCAGATTCCAAAGCTAAGAATCTTTGATACACCTTTAGGTTATATCAATATTTGTACTTAATTACCAATACCAGTGGTTTGGGAATTACTAGGAACTACTTGTGATTAAAGTTAGTTGAAAGATTCCAGTCTCACATCTAGGGAGATTTTTTCTTTCAAGAACTTTAGATTCTTGCCAAGGAATCAAGTAATACTAAGCCAATGATTCATCTTGGAATCTTTTGCTTTCTAGTCCAATGATTCATCTTAGCATCTTTTTCTTTACTAGAATGATTTTCAAAAGAAATTCTTGACTTTTGGACAAGACCAAGACTTAAAGCTTTATTGCTTGTCCAAAAGATATTCCTTTATTGGCCTATCTTTAGGAAGTAGCTTAATTCCCAAAGATTACTTTGTCACATCTTTTAGGAAAATAGCTTGATTCCCAAAGATTACTTTGACTTGGGTTTCTTCTTTAAGCTCTAACTAGCTTAAACAAAACCAAGCATACTTTTCTCATCCTCAAAAAAGTGCTTAATAAAGTTTCCATGCTTTTTGAAAACTTTGCATCTTGACTAGAGATGCACTCATGGAACCTAGCATCCAACAATTGAACACTAAAGTTCAAGTGATGCTAAAGTTTATTCAACTCTTTTGAGGCTCATCACTCGTCAGGATGAAATCAACGAAAAAACTTCAAAAGTTCCATGATTTTTTTTCCAAATTTGGAACATATCAACTATCATTTGAACTTGAAAGTTCAATTGACTTAAGTTCCATTTGATTTTATTTGATTCTTATCACGTCTTGGGATAGAATTAGATGAAACTTCCAAAGGAAACTTTATTAACCTACTGGGATGCATGATCTTAAATCCAAGCTAACGACTACATCTAGGCTTGTCGTTAGAATTCTCTAATTTTTCCCAAACTTAGAGTCATCATGGAAAGTTTCAAGCAGCCCTATTCTCTTGCCATTCCAATGAACAAGAAAATTGAACACTTCACTTTCTAAGGGACTACTTTTTCTAATCAAGGCTCCTAATTTGTGATACCTAAGTATCACATTTGGGAAAAACAAACTAGTTACTTGAGTTGCATGGTAGCCAAGAGCCTTGCAACTACCTAGTTTGCTATTTTTCCTAATTATCTAAGTTGATTTAGAAAAAGGAGGTAATGAAAGTATTAAGTATTCAACTTCTTAATAAACAATCATGCATATGCAAATGTTTTTTCTTGCATGCAAATGCATGTGAGTGCATGCACGTGTTGGCATTCTCCTTTCATGCACCAAACTTAAATCAATCAATTTCTTGATCTTGAAAATGCATGTTCCCAATCATCCATGCATTAATATTCTACCTGCTAGATTTTTTTAAAAAGATATAACTGTTCATATGCATAAACTTGAGCATTAACTATCTTTTCAAGCAAGAAGAAAACATGTTTTATGCATGAAAACATTCTTTGAAAAGAGAAATGTACCAACATTCTTTTTTGGGCATGAACTTTTAAACGCATGAAAGTGCTTGATGTATTTCCCAATACCTCTATATCCGTTTAGCTTTCATTGAATTCATAGCATTTGCAATCATTCTTAAAAACTGAAGACTACTACCATGCTTCAATAGTATTTAGATGCAAGCTACATGAAAGGAATGAATAAAGCAAGTATTGAAATGAAAACATCAACTTGTAAAATACTTATCTCCCAATTAAGCTATGTCCTTCCACTGTCCTAGGGAAGAGCCATTTTGCCTCTTTTGTTGGATTCAATATCCATCATAAGCGCATTTTGCTAAAAACATTTTTCCCACCAAAGTTCGGATTGCGTGACATAAATCTTCCAAAACAAGATATCATGTGAGCGATCTAGTTAACTTGCATGACTTCTATTTTGTACTTTTGGGGTTTGAGTCCTTGGGTGACGTTTACTGCCATCATAGTAGTGGATTTAAAGCTTGATCCCTACCTATTCACTACAATATTCAAAACATATTAGGTTTCTCAAGTACTCCAAAAGTGCTTCATAGCCCGAGAGCGCTTCATAGCTTGAAGGTGCTATGGGTCAATGGAATGGGGTTCGATTCCAGGGTCCATTAATTCTTACTTAGAATTTTACTTGCATCAAAATAACAATGCTTAGAACTGTTACTTCTTGGATGCAATAACGGTAGTGGGTCTAAGGACTGGGGTTCAATTCTCAGGCGTTGTCCATTAGTACTTAGAATCTTGAAAAGTTTTAGAGAAACAAACGGTTGTGGACGTACTGTGGATACAGCAGTGCCTGACTTTTCACAGGCTGATAGTTCGAATCCCATGTGCCATTACTCAACAGACGTTTTACTATATCATCCATCAATGGGCGGGAGCATACAAAATTATATTATCTACTGTGGTTCTTGATCATGCACTTTGTCTAGCATAACGATCTGCATGACGAAGGACTATGATAGAATTCGGCTAGTCGTAGTGCTTGTGTAGAGCAAAACGTGTTCATTTTGCTTGATGGATGAAAAATGTATCAAAATGAGTTAGAGAAAAGTCTACATACAACAAACCACATGAGGGGTTAGCCTAGGTGCATTGAACATCCCGATCTGAGTTCGATCCTATAGTCTAGTCTGTGCTAGATCATAGAATTATAAAATCGTTTTGCTACATATGGATGCCACGCAAAGCGAACATAGCCCCATCATAGCACCCATAATATTTATGATTCGAATAAAATTGCAACACTAAAACGTGCATAGCTTCGTGGTAGAGCAGAATGCTCGTGAACAGCTGGTTACAAGCTTGAGTCCTGATAGGCACTGGTCAAAGGCCAAATTCTCTTTTGTTGGAAATGAAGTAGGCCCATAACAAATCTCATAGGCTCCATAAGTCCAGGATCTTCAACATAGATTCCAATGGTTCAGGATCTTCAACATAAATTCTAGCAATCTTCCAATATAACAAAACAAGGACATACCACATTTAATATACAAATGATGAGATAAAGGTAGAGAGAGGTTAGAAAATATGTTCAAAGTGTTATGTAGCCACTGCTTACTCACACTATCATATATACAAATGTCAATTTACAATGTGGGAGTCAAAACCTCAACCACTCTATGTGAACAGAAATAGATGGAAGAGAGTATGTACAAATGTAAAAAAACATATTCAGATGTATGGATAGAAATCTGAATATATATGAGATGTGTGACCAAATAGGTTGTAGAAGAGTGAATATGAGTGACAGAAAGAAGAAGGATCAGTCTAAAACTGATAATCAACAAAACCTCATCTAACTGTAGGCTATGGAAGACCCTAAATTAGATATGTGTGTGAAAGATCACATACTTACAAAAGTAGCAAATAATGCTAACAAGTTTGCTGCCAGAAATCCTCAAACTCATATGAACATACCTTCTCTAACACCTCATCCAAATATGCATAAAGCATACATGTACTAATTCTCCTTTAGATATGCCGAATAGGACTCCTCCTGATATGGATGCCAATGACTCCATAAACTCCAAGTAGCACCTGTGTGCATAAAGAGAATATGTACCTGAATTCTTAACATAAGATGCAAATCTTCTATTAAGATCCATCCAATGTCTTTGAAGTACACCAAAATCTTCATGTAGAAGACAATCTTCAAATACATCATGTGGATGGCTGATCCACACCACCAAGCTGTTGATAGGTAAGTCTTCTCCATAAGCAAGAGTGTGATCACACTCTTCTTTTCCAAGAAGAACTCCATAGCCATTCCTCAACATGCTCCAAGATAGCACCATGGCTACCCCATGTGCTAAGAGCACCACCTCTATTGAGGTACCAAACCTGACATTGAACTAGGTGTAGGATATTAGATAATGAGCCAAGATACTTCTTATATAGCATAGCCTCCATGAATTAAAGCACAAAAGAAAATCTCTCCATAGAATAAAGCTACATCATAGCGATCTATGATCATGAAAAGAAAAATGCTTCATTGTATGCACTACCGTCCTCCGTGTGTCGCTATTTTTCAAAAGCATGATAACCAAAAACGTTCGTTGTGCCGGCTACCGACCGCGGGATTCAAAATCACGCCATCGTGATAGAAGACAATTGATGTAGCCACGGCACTACTGTGCTTTTGTTGTAGAGGAGGTATTACAAAAGTCTACACATGCTGTAAACTGTGATATCTTGAGCAAATGGACCATGGACAATGTACTTATATGACATTGTTTCCAACATCTTTTGCTATGCAGCCCATGCAGATATCCTTCTTCTTTTACTTTTACTTACATGCGAGGTTCAGTGCTGAGATTGATCTAGACTATAATGGTGAGAATGAAGTTCAAGAATGTGCCTTGCCCTCTTGGATACGAGCAAGCAACCTCAAGCTGGGGATGCGGGTTCAAGTCCCACCGTGAACATCAAACTAAAAGATCTTCTTCTCTGTGATAAACTCTTCAAGATATTTTGCATGAACATGCAAATTCGAATGCCTTCGAACTTGCACCCACGAGCTGTAAAATTCTCAAAGATGATGAGGAAACCAAGCTAATTGAATGATATGAAATCAAAGAGTAACCTCACCAAGGTCACCATGGATGCTTTCCTCATGCTCTGACACCAATGCAAGAGATCAAGGATTACGACCACCACATGCTAGAGAGATGACTCTCCTCCCAACCAAATGCCTCTATATATAGCTCTTTCCAGGGGACTACCTTCTTGGGCAAGTGGATACTGACCATCCATGTGTCGTCCATGTAACTACATGTGCACCAAGTGTCCCTGTTAACTCGAGTTAACTCCAATGGACGCTTCTAGAAGGATCTAGATCTCTTTAGGCAAAATACTCTCCCCGTGTCCCCCATGGGGATTGAACCCAAGACCTCCTCCTTCACATCCTTGAAACTTAATCACTAAGCTAAGTGGATCACGTGTTGACAACAGCACAAGACATCCTAGTAAGTCTAAACTCGAGATATGTCATACACACGGATGACCAAACGATGTCTGATTTTAGATCCGTCTAAACCGGCTCGACCCCTAGATCATAGACTTACTTTATTACACTTTAGGGTTATAGGCATATATACAAGCCAAGGCAAAAAACCTCCTAAAGAGGGAAAAACATTCTTCGGTGGTCCTAAGTGTCTTCACACACATAAATACCAAAATATATCAACAAAAATTCCCCCTGAGAGTGATGTGGTGAAAAAGGAGCTTACAATCACGTATAAGGAAGTGTCAAGTCTTGAGATATCAAGCTCAACATGTGATGATCTAGGATAACACGTATCACTTCTTTCATTCTCTGACATGTATAGTGATCACGTTGATATATGTTAGGGACACTTCATTGAGCTTTATTAGATTTATCTACCGAGAGCGATGGCACATTCTTTTCTTGCAAGCTCACTCATTCGAGGACATTAGGTTTTTCCTTATGTATTGGTCTTTATATATTGCAGTAGTTCTATTCTTGTTTAAGGTCATTTCTTGTACATTCCTTTTTGTGTAATAGAAGAAGAAGAAGAAGATCATTCTTCCTTTTCTCCTTCCTCATGACATGGTATCAAAGCCAGTATGGCTGTAGAGAGCTTGTGGAGAAGGCGATGATGAAGAGTACGCGGCAAGGCATGGAGAAAATGTGATTCACAAACAACCTTCGTTTTCTATGAAAATCGGCATGAAGATAGAAGACCTCAAAATATTTTCGAAGCCATCTCAACCTCCATTTTGAGCCCACAAGGTGAGACCCATAGGAAAACCAGGTCAGTTTCAGAAACTGTAACTTGCATTGTGTTTGGAAACACTCATATATTCTAGATCCTGAATTTCAAGCGATTCCATGTATTGTTGATACATGAAAATTGTGTTCTTTTGAGATCGAACTGTCACATTATAATGCGACAGTGTTCAAGTAGAAGTGCTGCTTGTAGTGTTTTGTAGTGTTGAGAATTGCTGTAGAAATGGCAAAAGTAGATGGAATGCATCAACTTATGAGTGATAAGCTAGACACAGACAACTTCCATGACATAATGCATCATATAAGCCCATAATGGGTAATTTGTAGCATCTAACTTATCCTCAACAGCCAACATATGGAATACATCAGTACTTTCAGCCATGGCCACTAACTAAAATACCTTGATGCAAAAAATTGATTGTATATGAAAAAGTTGAATAGAACTACCCTGATGAGTTTTGCTAGATCTATAGCAGACTTGGAGACACTTATACTGGCAAACCAAAACCTGTATATACCTTTGGCACAAAAAGAAAAAATAGCCTGCACAAGCACTATGAAAGTGCATTTGGAGGTCGAAACGAACTCAAATCGCAATTTCAGCACCACAAAGCGAAGCAGTTTTGTTCTCCTAAACACGTTGAGTATGCACACCAAATTTCGTGCGATTTTGAGATTCTGACCGGAGGGGTGTTGACGATGCCCTAGATGAAACAACGACCTGCTTTGATACCAATTGTTGGATTTTGAGGTCTATGGAAGCATGTGAACAGCACAAGGAAGAAGAAGAAGCTTGGAGCACAACACACAATATTGAATGTATTACCACTAGAATGTACAAAGATAAATGACCCATTAGGGTTATAGGCATATATACAAGCCAAGGGAAAAGACCTCCTAAAGAGGGAAAAAAGTGCCCCAGCAGTCCAAGAGTGTTCACACACATCACTACCTAAATATATCAACAACTAGAGAGTTATGTAGTTCTTGGCAAAGAAAGTCTAGTTTGTAAGTTGAATAAGAGCTTATCTCAGCTTAAATAGTCCCCCACACAATGGTACCAAAAGTTTGATGCTTTTATGAAGTCTCAAGGCTATTCTCAAAGCAATGAGGATCATTCTCTCTACACAAAGAGATGCTCAGATGGCAGCTTGATATGCTTGATACTTGATGTAAGTTGAATAAGAGCTTATCTCAGCTTAAATAGTCCCCCACACAATGGTACCAAAAGTTTGATGCTTTTATGAAGTCTCAAGGCTATTCTCAAAGCAATGAGGATCATTCTCTCTACACAAAGAGATGCTCAGATGGCAGCTTGATATGCTTGATACTTGATGTTCATTAAATGTTGATTGTTGAGAAGTCCTCTTTTGACTTGTCAATTCTAAAAAAGAAGTTGAGTGAGACATTTGATATAAAGGATTTGGGGGATGTCAAACATATTCTTGGCATGCATATTACTCGTGATAAGAGTAAAAGATGCATATGCTCATTGTTGGAGTTTGCAGTCTGTGGAAGCACATGAACAACACAAGGAAGAAGAAGAATCTTGGAGCACAATATACAATACTGAATGTATTACCTCTAGAATGTACAAAGATAAGTGACCCATTAGGGTATAGGCGTATATACAAGCTGGGGGAAAAAACCTCCTAAAGAGGGAAAAAAGTGCCCAAACAGTCCTAGAGTGTTCACACACATCACTACCTAAATATATCAACAAATCCCTCGTGGGAGTGATGCAGTGAACAAGGAGCTGGAACTCATGTATAAGGAAGTGCCAAGCTATGTGGGATCAATCACAAAAGGAAGTAAGCCCAAAGCTTTGCAGAAACCTTCAAAATTCTCCCTAGGTAGAGCCTTTGTGAAAAGTTCTGCAATGTTCTCGTGTGTGGGCACATATGCCAAACTGATCTCTCAGTAGAGAACCTCTCCTTGACATAATGATAGTGCACTTCAATGTGCTTAGTGCGAGCATGGAACATAGGGTTCCTCACAAATTACCAATGTTCTCTGACTATTAATGAATGGTGGTGGCAAAAGATTGACCAACACCCAAATCAGCCATAAGGCATATGAGCCAACACACTCAATAGTTGTTGTGAAAGCTTCCCTATACTCAGTCTCACAACTAGAAGTGGCCACAGTAGGCTCCTTCTTGCTCAACCAAGATATGCATGAGCTACCAAGCATGAAGCAAAAATCATTGGTGGACACATGAGTGTCGTAGCAACCAGCCAAGTCAGAGTCAGAAAAAGCATGTAAATCTAGTGGTAGTGATCTCCGCTTGGGATAAAACAGTCCAAGTAGTTGGGTACCACTCAAGTAGCGAAAGATGCGCTTAACTACCTACCAATGCTTGACACTTGGACAATGCATAAACCTACTCATATGTGAGACAACAAATGAATATCTGGTCGAGTAATGCATAAGTAAATTAAGCATCCAATAGCCTGTTGATAGAGAACAAATCTCTAGCATCATGGAGACTCAATCATAAACCTATCTCCATAGGATTGGCAATAGGTTTAGATTTTTTGAAGGCCAAAATTCTACAATAATGTGTCAATATATTTTGTTTGACACAAAGCTATTCCGCCATCAACTTACTTAAACTAAATGCCCAAATAGTGATGCCAATGCCCACAATCTGAGATCTCAAATGAGGCATGCAAATCACCAATATGCTTCTCATGAGGACCACTGAGTAGCATGTCATCAACATAGAAAAAAATGATCAAAAGTACATCATTTGCATGCTTAACATATAAGGTGCTCTAAGTTGGACTGTTCTCAAAACCATGTGCAATTAGATAGGCATGTATCTTTTCATATCAAGTATGTGGTGCTTGTTTCAAACCATACAATGCCTTTTTCAACTTGCACACTTTCTTTTCATGCCTTTTTTGCACAAAGCCATGGGGCTAAAAAACATAGACTTCTTCATGCAAGTCATCATTTGGAAATGCAGTTTTAATCTCCAACTGATGTACATTCTAACCATGATGAGCTAGAAGTGCACAGATGCTACCAACAGTAGTCATTTAGCAAGTAGGAGTAAAGGTCTCATCAAAATCAATGCATGTTTCCTCAGCATAACCGTTTACAACAAGCCTAGCTTTATACATATCACCTATTCCATCAGGCTTATGATTCAACTTGTATACCCACTTGATGCCCATGTCCTTCTTGCCATGAGGCAAGTCACATAAAGACCATGTACCATTCTTCATTATAGCATCATAGTGCTAGAAATACCCTTGAATAAGATAGGAGATATGAGTGAAGGAGAAGAAAGTAACACTTATCTCCCTATCACTCACCAGGGTTACACAACCAATGCTATTTTGGACTCAGACGTATGAGTTACAATTGCTACCACTTCCCTATGGACATGTTTGGGAAAACCGGTAATCACACCAACAAGAATGAAATTACAGATGGCTGATGGTCACATAGAGAAACCCTTAGGATTGCTAGAAGGGATAAGTCTCACTACTTGTGGTGTAGAGTTTGAGCATACTTTTTCCATATGTGACTTTAGCAAAAACCGAGCTTATGCAATGATTGCATACATATGAATGAAATGTCTATAATAGCCGCAATGCCCCATGAAAGCTTGTACTTCCTTGACATTCCTTGGCCTAGGTAGCTATGTAATTGCTCTAACTTTATCCTCCTCCATGGAATATCCACTCTTTGACACTGTGTGTCCTAGAATCTTGCCTTGTCCAACCATAAAAGCACACTTTTCTGGGTTTAGGTAGACCTAATATTCTCTAGATTTGTGAAAGATTTGTCTCAGCTCAAGTATATATGTTTGTCTAATGTTGGAATGATCACATAGATTATTGACGTAGACTTCAAGTTTTTATGCAAGAACTCTTTAAATAATGCACAAAACACGAATATATCCCATTCTATGGCAAAAGCCATCTTATGTTGGTCTTTTAGGGCAATGGACACTTATCCATGTGAACAAATATCTATATTCTCTTAGTAAGGCCATCAACTCTTGCCCCTCATACTCTTCGAAATCATGTCCTATGTATGTGCATCGTTCTTCACCTTCTTCTATGGTCACAATAATGTTTTTAGTTGTCTCTTTGTTATCATAGGCCACTCCTATGAGTGCTTCACATTTAGGCATTCTAATCATGCCTTTCCTATCTTCTATCTCATACTTCTTAAAATTTTAAGGAACCTCAAATAAAGATTCTTCCTCTTTTGGTGGGAGTCCTCTCTTCTTTCTTTTCTTGACTTCACTCTTAGTGGTCACTTGTGTGGTTAACCTCACATTGTTTGTAAGATCTTCTCATGCTTGAGGATGATCTTCTACTACATACATGTATTCCTCTTCTGATGCACAAAAAGGATCCATAATAATTGATTTTAAATCCGAGTCACCTACTTGTTCAAGTTTGTCCATAGTGGGCTCGCACTCTTTGATAATCACATATGATTATTTCTATAGTGAAAACTGAAATTTCATAGCCATCTTCATCATAGTGTGGTGTCCATTGTCCTTCATTGATAGCTACATCCATTGTGGCTAGGATTTCTGTCCAACCATGAGGTTCAAGCTCTTCGTCTGGAAATACTATAGGTGCATAGCTTGGGTCTCTAATTAATCTATAAGCTTTCTTCATACCTACCTCTCTAATGTTTTCTCTTTTCTCTTCTTCTACTGCAACTTTGAACATCCATAAGTGAGTTTCCTCATGCATCCAAGAGGATCCTGATCCTATGGAGTGCACTGACTCTGTGTCATCTTTGGCTCTATGGATATGATTCCATTATATAGGGGGTACATCTCTATGAGAGTAGTCTTTAAGATTGACTTTAGTAGTGACACCTAAGTGTTGCAAATACAAGGAATTGGCTCTCGAATGTTGTACTACTTGCAACTATCTCATGCATGGTCTTCCCAAAATCATGCAGAGCCTCTATACAAGCCTTTGAGTGAATAGAAGAATGTGAAAACTCCTTTAATGAGCTTAAGTGACGATTGTGTTCAAGACCAATCTTGACTACACCAGATTGGAGCAAGCCATTCCATGTTCATGTGGATGCATCCAATTATGCTATTGGTTGTGTGCTAGCACAACCTATCAGTGAAGGTAACATGGATCTTCCCATTTTATATGCTAGTAGACAATTGAATGCGACTAAAAAAATTGTACCACTACCAAAAGAGAAGGATTAGGCATGGTGTATGCAGTTAAGAAATTTAGAAATTATTTGCTTGAAAATAAGTTTAAATGTTTTACAAACCATCAATCACTACTATATCTAGTGAACAAACCTTGCAATAGAAAGGTAGATTAGTAAGATGGTTCCTCTTACTGATGGAATATGACTTTGAAGTTGTGGTTAGGAAAGGTAAGACTCACCTTAGGGTAGATCACCTTTCTGGACTGACTTCAAGAAAGTCCCCTCAAGGAGTATCAGATGACCTTCCTGATGCTTACTTGTTCAATCTTGAAGTAGTGTCTGACTATTCCGAGACTATAGTGCCTATTCTAACCTTTGGACCCAAGCATCCCATACTGAAATCCAAAGATAAAGATGTAGCAAGGTCTTAAAAATATCACATATTAGCATACAATGTGTATAAGCACACGGATCAAGGCATACTAGCTTGTTGTGTGGATGAAGATGAGCATGCAAAGTGGTTGCAAATATCACATGTAGGTGCACTACAACAACATCAATCCAAACACCAAACGCTACAGACTCTGCAAAGATTAGGTGTATATTGGCCAACAATGGAAGCAGATATCCATAGGATATGCAAGGACTGCCCAATCTACATTGTTAGACCACTGGTGGAACATGCCACTCTGTATAAAGTGCCTTAGTGCCATATTGGAGCGAATCTTTAGAAATTCTCTCAAGAGATGACATTGTCTAGAAGAAGGAGCTTAGAATAGAAAGCACCACACTATGCACTCATTGGAGATCATTTATACAAGTGGGGAAGAGATGGATACCTAAAACTGTGTTTCCATGAGAGTGAATATCTTAAGATCTTAGAAACTACTCACCACGGCATGGTAGGAGGACGTTTTGGACCAGACCAAGTGATCAAGGTGATTGTATTCACAAGTCTTTGGTGGCCAACCTTCCACATGGATGCACATACCTATGTGAAGCCATGTGACATTTTGCAACAATACATAAGGATGAGATGCCACTGAGATCCATGATGGGTAAGCATGCATTCTCTACGTGGGTAATAGACTTTGTAGGTCCTATTAATCCCCCAACTAAGATCTCACATGTTGAATACATTATTATTTCCACATTCTATCTCAACAAGTGGGTAGAGGTGATAGGCACCAAGAAGAATTGCCCATACCATAGCCAAGTTCTTGTTTGGAAATGTATTTACAAGATATGGTTTACCAATAGAACTGGTTAGTGATTGTGGCACTCACTTCTTGAATGAGGTCATCAAATACTTGTTACAAGAATTCATGGTTATTCACAAGAAGTTAGCTCCATATCACCCACAAGCCAATGGACAGGCTGAAAGCACGAACAAGATACTTTGCATTATTCTGACTAAATTAGTGAATAATAAGTGCTCTGATTGGGATCACTGAAGAAATGCTTAGTCCACTCAACACTGCAAAGAAACATAAGGAAGAGGAAAGACGAATTCGGGAAGAAGCTTAGGAACAAGCCCTAGAATGCATATGATGAATGAAATTGAGGAGACATGGTAGAGATCAACCTAGGTCAAAGGCTCATGAAAATCCAAGATATCACATGGCCAAGTGCCAAGCCTTAGGAGTAATTTCCCCTCTAATAATCGACTGACGTACTTGTGTGATCCTAGAGGTAGGACAAGGAAAGAGTGCAAGGATTGTAAGAGCCTTGATTGACTCAGGTGCAACCACTAGTCTAGTTAGAATTTCTTACTCTCAAGAATTGCAATTAAGTATCAATCTTATAGAAGCATAATGTTACTGTGTCAGGATGAGGGTCTTACAAAACCTCTTGTCTTGGGTCAAGACTAGATCTATGAACATGTAGTCAACATGAACCTAAGAAGTGGACTTCTTTAAGTCTGAATAAATCAAAACTGCATCACAATGGAGTTAGAAAATCAAGCACTCAAGGAACTAGGAAAGACACCCACACTTGGTCCTTCTAGGAGCACACGTGAAGATAACGATGCTCAAAGTTCTATGGTGCAGAACAAGGCCACTCATGAAGGAGTCACAGAAGCCACGATGGATCTTCCTTCTTTTCCAAAGACGGTCCAAGAAAAACAAACAAGGCAACCCAGGAAGCAGAGGAAATAGACAACCAAGTCATATGCTCAACAACCGGTGCAAAACAGAGTACCTCATGGAGTGAAGAAAATTTGGAGGCACAAGAGTGAGAAATACTCTGGTCCTATAATAGGACCCCAAAGATGCACCAAAAGAACAATTCAATCAAAGATTACAACACGCAAACATTCCAGGACTCCACCTTGGTGAGTCTCCATCCAGATACCTAAGCAATCAAGGAAGGTAGACCCCAATGCTAGACTATTCTAGGTGCATAAGACCTGCTTAGATGCTCAACTTGCCACAAGAAATCCTTTAGCATCGAGGCAACGCTCACATGCACTCACTCAATAGGCTCCGAAGTGAAAACATGTCATCACAATGAGCACTGCTCATTCATCTAGTACTACTTGGAAATGGGTACCCAAAAAGTCTCAGATCCAAGAATCATCTCCGAAAACTCGTAATTGTAATTATTGGCAAAATCTATAATTCCTTAAGGGAAGTTTGGAAAGTTAAGTCTGATATTGAACCACATGATTTAAATTGTAAATTGACTGTACATTGTTAGATGCATTTGGAGTTCACTGCACATCCCGAGTATGCATCTAGAAAGTCAACTAAACTTCTAACTCCAATGCAGATTCACTCGATGACACTTGAGTAACAACTAATTGGCACACATGTCATGTTGATATTGCAAGAGGAACAAGGTTTCATCTCTTCATTGTTGCAATACTATTGTGATCTTCTTCTTCTAGTAGATAAGCAATCTGCAGTTACCATCGCACTCATGGCTAATACAACAGGCATCAATTTGTAGGCATGGATGAATTAACCAACAATCGATATGGAAAACTTGCCTATTGAAGTACCAATGACCAAGGAACTAGTAGAGTTATGTCGTCTCCATCAAATACCTATTCAGGATCCACCTATAGGACTGAAAGAAAAAGTTAGCAAACATTCTCATTGGTTCAATGGGATGCTAGGGAAATTAGGAGATGTTGCATATATATGGGAATCAAAGTGCTAGTTTGATAATGTTTGGGGAAGATTTCAATTTTTCTCATGAGAGTTTGAGCAGCTCCATAACACACCTGAACTCCAAGCCATTTGGCAATGCATGAGGTTGGCAGAATATTTCAGTGCTTCTTTACCAAAACTTGATTTCAAAAGATGCTATTATCTAATATCCAATTTGCAAGCTAGTGGTGTAAGGGATCGGCCAGGAACTTTTGTCATTCCTTCCTTGTTGCACAACAATGAATTGAGGAAATTTGATCTCACTTTGGATTTAGTCAGAGAAGCACTTAACATGTACGATACACACATACCTTTGCACAAAGAGACCTTGGTACTAGACAACGTGAAGGACCAAAAGATCATCAATCTCAAAGGTATGTGTTGGCATACAAGTCAGATGAAGAGCATACTAGCGCAACGGAGCAGTCATGCACAATACGGCAACAAGGCCAATCATTTTTTCCATGGACCATTTACAACTCAAGTGATTTTAATCACTACACAAACATTGTAAATTCCGTTTTTGGTAGAATAGACTCCATTTTGTGCAAGCCGAGGAGTCCTCGAGCTTGAGGAGTATTAGAACTAGCTACATATCAATTTTCATAATTTTTAGACTTTGTTTGAGCCCTCAAATAGGCTCTAGAACCTAATTTTTAACTAGGCCGGACACTAGGTCTGGACAAGACCAAAGCTAGTTAGAAAACTATAAAAAGAGCTAGAGAGCTCATTTTTGAGGTGAGATTGTTTGTGAATTGAGCTTATGTAAGAGACTTTTTGACTAATGCAAAGAACTCCATTGTTCCTCTCCTTGTTCTTGCCTTGTGTGCGCGTGTGTGTGTATGTGTGTGCATGCTTGTGTGCTTCTCACTCACACACTTGTGCCTTCACTTGCTCACAGTCTTCATACTAGTCCTCACGTCTCCACGGATTGACAATTATGAGGTGAATCTTCTCATATTGGTACTCACCATTGTGCTAGAGTGACACCAAAATTGGCGCCGTTGCCGGGGAGAGAGCTTCGAGGACGAGCGTGTGATGGTAAGACGTCGAGTTGAGACATTGGAGTTATAGGTAATATCCTTTCTTTTCCTTATTTTTCTTCATTTTTTCTTATTTTTGCATCACCATCATCACCATCATCATCCTATCATCTCCCACCTCCATCTCCATCTCCACAAAAATTTTAGTTTTTTGGTCATATTCCACTCCCCACCTCATTTCCCTCATTCCATTGTGAGAGAGAGCGAGAGAGAGCTTGCATGCTATCTGTTTTTGGTTTGAGCTTTTGTTGCAAGAACTAGCTGTACCATCATCTCCAGCAGCTTGCGCAGGTACGACAGACTCTGCACAGGTTCCGGGACGACGACCTCTGTCTATCGCGACAGACAGAAAAACTTAATATTTTGTCAATGCGTGTTTGGCACGGTAACCTACACCATTAGAGCACTCCAGATCACTAAAAGTTTCTCAAAAATTTGCGTTTTTTTAGTCTATCGCGACAGACACCGTCTATCGCGACAGACAGAGACCCACGATAGACACCGTCTATCGCGACAGACACCTGTCTATCGCGACAGACCAAATTCCGCGACAAATCCAGTCTATCGCGACAGACATCGTCTATCGCGATAGACCCATCTATCGCGAGAGACACCATCTATCGCGACAGACACCGTCTATCGCGACAGACCACTCTATCGCGACAGACACCGTCTATCGCAACAGACCCATCTATCGCGACAGACACCGTCTATCGCGACAGACCCCGTCTATCGCGACAGACCACTCTATCGCGACAGACCCCGTCTATCGCGACAGACACCGTCTATCGCGACAGACCACTCTATCGCGACAGACACCGTCTATCGCGACAGACCCATCTATCGCGACAGACACCCCCCTCCACGACAGCTTGTGTCTATCGCGACAGACACCGTCTATCGCGATAGACAGACATTTTCGGCAAAAAAAATTTAAGGGGTAAATTTTTTGGAAATTTAGGCTAAATTTTGGGCATATTTGCACTCTCAAATACTCACACACTTGCAAAGGCCTTAGAAAAATGCATTAAAACTCCTGAAAGGTTCTGTTTGTCTGTTTAACCCCCTAAACCCTGAACGGTCATAACTTTTTCATACGAAATCCATTTTTTGAGCTCTAGGGCTTGTCAGAAAGCTTGTGGCATATACTACATGCCCTCAACTGTTTTTTATAAGAATAATGCGTTGATTTTCAAATAGGATATTTGGAAGCTGACACACTGAGGGGTAGGAACACCAAGGGAGCTCTAGAGGAAATTTTTAGCAATACAAAAGGGGGAACAAGGGCATTAAAAAAGTGTCTGAAATAAATTGTCTGTCAATTGAAGGATCAAATTGAAGCTAAACTTGGGATTCTTACAGGATCATCGAGAGCTCTTGGAGAAAGCAAAGTAAGTGCCAAGGCGAACAAGCTTGAGAACGTGCTTCCTGGGTAGACCAGCATCGCCAGGAGGAGCGACTTGAGGTTGGAACATCACTTAACCCCCTCAGTCTATTCTTAGCATAGGCTAAGTGCGAGTAGTTGTTCTGATTGACTAGGGGTACGATAGGAACACTCAAGTTTGAAGAGCCCTTAATTTCTCAAGTGCAAGGGTAGGCTAAATTGTAGTCAAGGGATAACTTAAAGGAAAAGAATTTAAACTAAGCGGACGCAGAACATCAAGTACGACACACGAAAGTGCTCCTGATGATGCTTAATTAAAAAAAAAACAAGAAAACACATCCAAAGGAACTTAAAAGGAACAAGTGACTGGTACCAAAGAATCAGCAACGTACAAAGGGCATATGAACCTTAGGTCAGGTAGACACCTAGGGAGAGACAGACAAAGTCTTAGATCTTCAGAGGCTAGTGTCAATCATACTGCTAGGTCTTGGGCCCAGCAGTTGAGCCATCATTCATATTACCCTAGTGCTGAGACTAGCGAGTCTGAGATGTCCCACGGTATGGAGAGACTTACAGGAAGTTCTGGGGTGCCATATTTACATAGGGTGGAAGGCCCTTACAAGATGCAACTCGAGTACCTTAGGACCAACCGATTAGGTGCTAGCATCTATGAGGACGGCCTAGGAAGAGCGGTGGTCCAGATTAAAAACCCTGACCAATCCATTGGACTAGAGTGCCCAGCTGTCAAGTTTGAAAATGGAGCATACTTGGACAAGGAAGGGACAATATATGTAGTCACCAGTCATCCCGATAGGACAGATGATTTTGGGAATGTGGTCCCGGAAACAGACTTAGGTGACCTAGAACAAGGAAACATGGGCGAAGAACCTAGAACCCCCCGAGGCAAATCTGTTCTCACGAGGATTATCACACCAGAGTGGGTTCCCCAAGATAATAAGAGCATAGATCTCCTCTTGAACCGAGAGACGGAAGAAGCCTTTTGGAGATATAGACCTCATCAGCCGAGTGAGGTAGGAACAATCATGATATATGAGTTCAAAGATCCTGATATTCCAGGAAGAGTGACCTACTTAGATCACTCTTCAGAGAGGATCTTTGGGGTTACAGAAAATGATAGGCATGCTTACACTTGGAAAGGAGAATTTATTTTCCCCCAACCAAGATCGAATGTGGCCTTTGGTCTCCAAGGAGCTGGAACATCTCAAGCTCATGGAACTCAAAGAGAAAGGAGTAGAGAGAGACCTAAGGTAAGCTTTGCCAACTCTTGGGGAAGAGAAAGAACGAGAACGGAAACGAATAGAGGGGGGACATAGAGCCCCAGGGAACCGAAGAAATGCTGATGATTTCCCTTTGCCAAGACCGAGAGAGCACACGAGGACCTTGAGACCGACCCAGCTAGTTAAGTCCATGAAAAACTACTTCGATGGCACTGGAGACCCCTACGATCATGTAGCTGAGTTTAAGCAAGTCTTGAGGGCTGAACAAGTTGAAGACCTTTTCACGCAATACAATGCCTTTGGTTTGACCCTTAGGAACACCGCCCTGACATGGTTTCAGCCACTAAACGAGAGGCAGTTCAGGAGCATAGATCAACTTCTAGAGGCATTCATTATTGAATTCTCTAAAAGTGGCATAAGGCATAATACTTCCTCATTGATATACAGCTTCAAGCAGACCCCGCAAGAGACTGTGAGACTTGCAGGAAGAAGATTTAGGCAATATCTTGAGCGATGTCCTCGTCCTGAGTTACCCACGGCCGCTAAGCAAGTGGCTTTATTCTTGGATGGATTGCTAAGTACCAAATTGAGATCATATGTGTACTTGAAGGACCCCCGGACTACAGAAGAATGTGTACGCATGTGCATCGATATTGAGGATAACCTAGGGGAGGAGTTAGAGCTTTCCAAAATCTACAAAGATTCAGATAGTACCTCTAGCCTCTCTTCCTCACAATCCACATCAATTGAAGAACTTGCGGAAAAAGTAGCTCAAAAACTAGGTGTCTCTAGCAAACAAATTCCTAGATTTGCCCCAGTGAAGAGGTGCTATACTTGCGGTGGTGACCATATGGCAAACGCATGTCCCATCACGGCTCAACCCCAAGTGAATCCTAGCAGCCAATATTGCACCATAGAGCGAAGGTACACTAATCACTCAGCACAGGACTGCCCATACAATAAGCAAGCGGTTAGGCAAACCTACCCTCAGCCATACCCTCAACAAGGCAGATACCAGAGTCAATATTCACCACAACAGTATACTAGGCCTCAGCAAAATTACCAACCGCAATATCAGGCCCAACTGAGACCCCAGCCAGTGCTAGCACAGCAACCACCTGCTCCTACTAATGTGATTCCAGTAAAGTATGCTGCGGCAGAAGAAAACCTGAATAGAGCTATAGTCCCAGTAACACCGTTAATCTCAGAAAGTGATCCCAGTGACCATAACTTTGATTCTACACATGTTGATAGTCCCCATGCTTACTACATGCAGTCTCCTGAACATGGTGAGTCTTACTACAGTGAGGAACCGAGTGAACCTATTTGGGAGACAGAGTATGTGAACATCATGTACGCGAACCCCAACCCTAGACCTCAACCTAGGCAAGTAAGACCTCCATTTCCTAGAGGGCCATGCTACAGATGTCAGGGAGATCATCTCATTCGTGATTGTCCCTTGCCTCCACCTACACAACCCCAGTCAGTGACAATCCAGGGCTATTGCCAGGAGTGTGGAAAGGAGCATCTCTTACGAGACTGCCCAAAGAATCCTAATAATATGCCAAAAATCACTCCTATCAATGTGATTGGCTTAGTGGTAGACTCCACAGGAAGTGTGACTTCCACAGCCCCAGTACAAGTCATCACGAGAGCCCAGACACTTAAGCAAAACCAAGACTCAGGCCAGGAAAAGAATGCGGAGGTTAGTGAGACTGAGAGCCAGAATAAGAAGAGGACAAGAGCTTGGAGAGATAGCCGTGAACGTATGAAAAGGCAATGGGCAAGAAAGATGAGCGAACTTGAGGAAAGCCTACGAGAAACCAAAGCCAAAATCATAGAAATCACATCTCAAACGCACTCTCACACATCCCCGCCACTACCATCCCCTTCACCCTCCATTCCTCCACCCACCAATCCACCACACGTAACCCAACCACCACCCCGAGTAGGATCAGTCTTAGCCAATCCCACTCCTGAAGATCTAGACATGATGCTTAAATCATATCAGGCTAGAATTCAAGAAGGGCCCAATGTAACGGATCTTGAGAAATGTTACCCTAGGGCCAATCTAGAGATAGAGCGAACAAAGCTTTGTGCTAAAATGGTCGAATTGGCGCAAGCCATGTTTGAAGCCAGTCGTTTGTTCAATGGCTCTAACCCCATCAGAACACCATTGCACTTTGATGGTCTATTGGATAAATTAGAGGGGTTACTTGCAAAGTCTGGAAAAGGAGCCACCTCCCAGGCTAAGGAGAGGGCAAGTGATAGAATAAGCATTCCTCCCAAGGAAGCTTATGTGCCTAACTCCACTGAACCAGACACCTGTTCTTCTAAACTTGTGGATGACACACACGATCAATTCCCACAAGACCTCCCTTCCATTTATGGAGAGCAGGAGAGTGCCCAATCTCAAGAAAGGTTAGACTTCGAGTCTAATTCTTTACAGGAACTACCCCATTTCACAGGCCCATGGGAAGCAAAGTCCACTTGTATGAGAGCACCTACAATCATGGTAAGAAACGAAGATTCAGTCATACCTAGGAACACGGAGGTAGTGAAGAACACCAAAGTGCAGTGCAATCTCACTTTGGAAGAGCTGCTCAAGGTTAGACCAGAAGTGTGGAAACATGTAGCCAATCAAGTGCCCGAAGTAGCAAAACCACATTCCCAGGTAGGATCTCAAAGAACAGTGCCAGAAATACCCTTGGACAAGATAGGAGACATGAGCGAGGGAGAAGAAGGAAACACCTATCTCCCCATCACTCATCAGGGCTACACAACCGAGGCCATTTTGGACTCAGGTGCAGGAGTTGCAATTGTTACCACTTCCTTATGGAAACGATGGGGCAAGCCAGCTCTCAGGCCAACGAGAATGAAATTGCAGATGGCTGACGGTCACATAGAAAGACCCTTAGGACTACTAGAGGGGATAACTCTCACTACTTGTGGTGTAGAGTTTGAGCACACATTTGCTATCTGTCACTTTAGCAAAAATCAATCCTATGAGATGATTTTGGGAAGACCATTTATGCGATAGTTGCAAGTGGTACAGGATTGGGGAACCAATTCCTTGTATTTGCAACACTTAGGTGTTACAACCAAAGTCAATCTCAAGGATTACTCTCATAGAGACGTCCCTCCTATCCAATGGAACCCCATCCCTAGGATCAGGATCCTCATGGATGCATGAAGACACTCACTTATGGATGTGTAGGGTAGCAGTAGAAGAAGAGAAGAGAGAGAAAGCCAGGGAGGTAGGTGCAAAAGAAACCCGTAGATCAATCCAAGCCCCAGCCTATGCACCTGTAGTTTTTCCAGGTGAAGAATTTGAACCTCAAGGCTGGGCAAAAATTCTAGCAACAATGGATGTAGCCATCAATGAAGAACAATGGACACCCCACTTGTGGCTGCATCCAATTATGCCATTGGATGTGTGCTTGCACAACCTACTGGTGAAGGTAATATGGATCTTCCCATTGCCTATGCGAGTAGACAGTTGAACGCAGCTGAGCGAAACTATTCCACTACCGAACGAGAAGGGTTGGGCATGATGTATGCGGTTAAAAAGTTTAGACATTATTTGCTTGCAAATAAGTTTAAATTTTTTACTGATCATCAAGCTCTACTATACTTGGTAAACAAGCCATGCAACACAGGTAGATTGGTGAGATGGTTCCTCTTACTAATGGAATATGACTTTGAGGTAGTGGTGAGAAAAGGCAAGACTCATTTGAGAGCAGATCATCTCTCTAGGCTCACATCCGGAGAAGCCCCACAAGGAGTATCGGATGATCTTCCTGATGCTTACTTGTTTAATTTGGAAGTAATACCTTAGTGGGCTAAGCCATTAGTGCCAGTATTGACATACGGGCCTAACCACCCACTAATAAACACTCAAGGTAGAGAGGTAGTAAAAGCCCAAAAGTACCATATCATGGCAGGAAGCATGTACAAACAGACAGATCAAGGAATCTTGGCTTGTTGTGTAGAAGAGGACGAGTACACTAAATGGTTGCATTTAGCACATGTAGGTGCATTAGAGCAACACTACTCAAAGCAACGAACCTTACAGACACTAAGGAGACTCGGAGTGCATTGGCCGACTATGGAGGCTGATGTCCAAAAGTTGTGCAGGGAATGTCCAATCTGCTGCACTAAACCACCTGTGGAACATGCCACACTTTATCAAGTGTCCATAGTGCCAGATTGGAGTGAACCACTAGTATCCTTCTTAAGGACGAAAACATTCCCTCCAGACATGACTCTGGCTAGGCAAAGGAGTTTAGAACAAGAAGCCCAGGATTATTCACTCATTGATGATAATCTATACAAGCGTGGTAAAGATGGTTACCTGAGACTATGTGTCCATGAGAGTGAATATCTCAAAATCTTGGATACTGCTCACCAAGGTGTAGCAGGGGAACACTTTGGACCAGATCGGGTAATCAAGGCAATACTATTTGCAGGCTTCTGGTGGCCGACCCTTCACATGGATGCACATACCTATGTGAAACGGTGTGATGTTTGTCAGAGAACTCAGTACCCTATACGCAAAGATGAGATGCCACTGAAGCCTATGATGGGCGGACGTGCGTTCTCTAAATGGGGAATAGACTTTGTTGGTCCTATTAATCCCCCAGGTAAGGGTTCACATGCTGAGTATATCATCGTGGCCACAGACTATCTAACCAAGTGGGTAGAAGTGAAAGCTACTACAAAAAATGATGCTCAAACAACAGCAAAGTTCTTATTTGAAAATGTATTCACGAGGTACGGATTGCCAATAGAGTTGGTGAGTGATAGAGGCACACACTTCTTGAATGAAGTAATTGAAAACCTTCTCCAAGAATTCTTGGTGATACATAAGAAATCGGCCCCCTATCATCCACAAGCTAATGGCCAGGCGGAGAGCACTAATAAGATCTTATGCAATGTGCTAACTAGACTAGTGGACAATAAATGCTCTGATTGGGACAAACAGCTACACCATGCTGTTTGGGCATACCGAGTAGCCTATAAAACAATACTCCAAGCCACGCCCTTTCAGATGGTGTTCGGCCAAAATGCAGTGCTACCACTAGACTTTTTGATACCTACGTTGAAAGTAGCACAAGAGCATGACTAGACAGGCCACGAGTTGTCCTCTAGAGTCTTCGATCTTGAACGATTAGGTGAAACACGATTGAGGGCTGCAGTAGGAATTTATGCAGCCAAGAAAAGGCAAAAGGCATACTTCGATGCACACGTCAAGGATAAGAGCTTGAAAGCAAGAGACCTAGTCCTAGTCTACACCTTGAAGCAACATGCACGGAAGTTAGAGAAGAGAGGTTACGGGCCAATGATTATCAATAGAATCTCCATAAGCGGCGCAGTTCAACTAGCCACTCTAGAGGGTGATATTCTACCAAGTTACATCAGTGGATGCAGAGTCAAGTTATATCAAGAACCCCTCACTGAAGAGATGCTAAATCGACTCAAGACTGCCAAGAAACGTAAAGAAGAAGAGAAACGAATTAGAGAAGAAGTAGAGGCAGAAGCTTTAGAACGCATCCGACAAATGAAATTGAGGAGACAAGGCAGAGACCCTCCTATGCCTGACACTCAAGAATCTGTAGGCTATCCTATGGCCATGTGCGAGGCTTTAGGTGGACGTTCCCATAGAATAATCGATCGACGACCTTTTGTAACCCTAGAAGTAGGACAAGGAAAGGGTGCAAAGACTGTAAGAGCTTTGATTGACTCAGGTGCATCCACTAGTGCTGTCAAATTGTCTTACTGCCAAGAATTGAATTTAACTGTCAATCCTATAGAAGCATATCTCATAGGATTGGGAGGTGTGGAAACCCCTTGCATGGGCGAGGTGGATCTTCCCATCTCCATTCAAGACGAAGTGATGACAGTCAAAGTACTAGTGTGTCAAGATGAGGACCTCACTGAGCCTCTTGTCTTGGGTCAAGACTGGATCTATGATCATGCAGTCAACCTCAACCTAAGAAGTGGACTTCTTCAGGTATGGGTAGATCATAGCCGAATTACAGTTGAATTGGAAAATGAGGCACTCAAGGAACTAGGCACGGCACAAACTCCTGGTCCTTCCAGGGGCGCACATGAAGTTGACAATGCTATTTTTGTCCAAAACTGTATGATGCAGAAAGAGGCTTGTCTCAACAATGGAGCCAGGGAGAGGACGGAACTCCCTTCTTTTCCAAAGACCAGAAGGTTGCAACAACCAACGGCAGATCAAATACAGAAGAAGCAGAACACCATCGATATTGGATGCCAAAAAAAGGAGCAAAGCAGATTGTTTCAGCCATGGAAACAAGTATGGAGGCGAAAAGGCGAATACCCTGTTCAGACCAGGCCGACCCCACGGCCAAAACCTCCTATTAGTAGTCAACAACACGACACTAATAAGAAGTCCTTCATTAATTCTTCTGCGAAAGTGAAGTCTATTTGGGTACCCAAGAAGTCAATGAAGGCCAGCCCACAATCACGACAAATCTGGGTGCCTAAGGCTTGCTTGCGGGCCCAAATAGCTACACAAAGGCCACAACTGGTACAACATGTTTCACTCACTCGAACATCTGGGGTCCAGTCTTACACATCACGCACGGACACATATTCTTCCATGAGCACTAGTAGAACCACTTGTAAATGGGTCCCTAAAAAGCCTCATCTTCAAGCAGATACCCCTATCAAACTCTTCAGAGTCTCCACATCAAGATCAAAGCCCATCCACTGCATTTGGCAACCTAAAACTTGTAATAAACCCCCGGACCCCAGTTGTAAATCTATGCCCACCTACTAACTACGTCACTCTCACACTACATCATTCCACTTAGTTCTTAGGTCCAACCAATTCCTAACTACACACAAGCACCGAGCACTTATTAACCTACTAATCTCTCCCGAACCTCATGATAATGTTGTAATGGGGACAAAAACGTTTCTAACTTGTCCTTTACAATGTTAACCCATGTTTCTATATTCTCACAGAATCAGGAGGTAAGAAGTAACATGGCAGAAGCGACAGGTCCGAGCTCACAAGTAGGAATACTTACTGCAGGAATTGATGTGGATAGTCTACCTGTGGATGTGCCACCAACTGAACGACCTGTGGAGCTGCAACACCTTCAGTAGATCCCGGTACCGGATCCACCCACAGGGATCACAAAAAGAGTCCATGTCAATTCTCATTGGTTCAATGGCATGCCAGGTCCATTAGGAGAGGCCAAGTATATATGGGAGTCTAAGTGCGAGTATGACAGATCATGGGTTCGATTCCAATTTTTCTCCAAGGAGTTTGAGACTCTACAGAACACAGAGGATCTCCAGACCATATGGCAACGTGCAGGGCTAGCAGAATACTTTGAAGCACCACTACCTAAACCGGATCTCCTCCGATGCTATTATTTGGTCTCCACATTACAAGCTAATGAAGAAAAGGACAAACTAGGATCATTTGTTCTTCCTTCCTTGCTGGGCAACAACGAGTTAAAGAGGTTTGAACTTACCTTGGAGCTCGTGAGCTCTGCTTTGAATATGCACGGCACACATGTACCTTCTGAGAAGGATGCTCTCGTTCCTACTAACATGAAGGATAGGAAACTACTGAAGCTTAAAGACATGGCAGCACTCACACCAAACGTGTCCATCCCTCTCCGTATGTGTATGCAACATTTTGCTTTCCCCGGTCAAGACCGCTTCACACAACCACACAAAAGAATTTGGTTTGCTCTCTACTTAGCGGAGACAGGTGCGTTACCAATTAAGCTTCCTGTATGGATTATAGATCAATTGTATGAAGCAAATAAAAGGTCTTCTAGGAAATTAGTGGTGAACGGATGCTGTGCTATCACACGTATTATCTACCGGTGCTTAGCATACGATGTACCCATCGAACGTGCCTTAACTTGGGCACAATTACAATTGTTTAAGAGGCTCAAGACATCCACACATCAATCCAAGCGCATGAGGGGTGCGATCCCTTGTGTCCAGACAAGGGAAGTTCTGACTACTCCTGAAGTATCGCCACGAGGGGAGGCCACTGTACCTCCCTTTACCATTAGGATACCCAGGTCTGGATCTGAAACTACGACACAAGCTACCCCTTCAGCTCCTCCTGCTCCATCTGAATTTGAATTTGCTACAACTGGAGATGCTGAAGGAATGGATCCCCAGGACTTCAAAGCATTCTTACAAAGTACACAACTCTCTGATGTAGAGTTTTATTCGGATGCAGAAGAACAAGGCACATCTTCACAAAGAAGAAGAAAATCTACAGACGGTCGCCATGTACATTGGAGTGACACTCAGCAAGGTCAACAACAAGGACACCTAGAAGAAGAAGGAGCATATGAAGAGGAGACCACTGAAGCCCCAGCCTATACAACAGAACTCCGAAGGCTGTATCAAATCATGGAACGAGTGCGATCGCAACAACTGCTCACCGAACAGAGCAGTAGAGTACTCATGACTTAGCTGTTGGAAGAAGCAGGAGTTGACTCAGAATATAGTGAAGGTCTCTTATTGATGGCAGAAACATATGGGGTAGTAGAAGCAGTGCGGACCGCCATTAGGAGGTCTCCAGTTCAATATGATCCACGAAGATTCCAGACACGACCACGGTCAGGTAAGAATATCCAAATACCCATTACAACGGCAGAAGGGCCAATTATTACATCCGAACCCATCGGGACAACCTCCCAAGCAACAGAAACTGCTAGCCAAGAGCACCCAGTCACCCATGAGGAATCCACCGAGCCACTACCACCCACACCCCCACCATCGCCTCCTAGAGCAGAAACCGTGGAAATCACCTCGACCACTCAACCCCCCGAACAAACCTTCATCTTCTGTACTACCATCTCTAGTTCAACCCTATTCTCCACCTCTGATAACCCAATCTATGAAGCAACCACCATCACTACACAATCCACCGAATCGCTCATAGAGCCTGCCCTAGGACAACCATCCCCCATGCCCTCAGCCATAGGTCATCCTGACCCTAGATCCATATTCATGGGTTTCCCTGCTACCATGCAACCCTTCATGCCCTCCTCAACTCTACGACCTCAACCCCCAACCTCCATCTCTCCACTTCTCCAATCCCTCCATAACTTCCTTGCTAGAACTTTTCAACCCAGGTCTCAACCATTCCCTTTATTTTTAGTTCCCCACCCCACTTCTCATCTATTCACCACTTTCACACACACACCACCTACCATTCCAATGTATATGGTAGACCCCACACTCGCACCCACTCCTGAAAGTATGGACATTTCACCACCCACGGCACCTCCCCCTCCCCCCACGCTTCCACCTCCTCCCATTCCCCCTCCACCAATTTCACCCACACACACGTCTTCAATAGACACATCATTCACTCTTCCCCTTCCCCAATTCCCTTCCCATGCATCTTCCATTGTAAACACCCCCCCCTCATCTATAGGCAATGCATTGGACACCATGCTAGCTTGTATATCAAACTTAAGGACAGATTACAATCAGCTCCAGCAACAGAATGAACGCCTGCAAGAGCACTCGGAGACACTACAACACCGCCTTGCTGCACTAGAAGAGGAAAATGCTTGCCTCCACACACAATTCCAAACTCTCCAAGAGGCTCATAGCATATTGGAGGTACAGTTACAGAACACAGATAAGGAAGCAATACAAGTGGTAGAAGGTCATCTACGGACACAGCTGGAACGCAATTCAAAGCTTCAGCGAAATATGGCCCTACTCAAGCGACATCTTGCTGCCGCTCATGAAGAGAATCGACGCCTGCAATTACAAAATCAGGAAAACCTAGAAGCAGCTATCGAAAGCACACCTGGGGCACCCATCAGCCCATCAAAGTTTCAAGTAGTGACCCCCGACAATATCAAGATCATATTGGAAGACTATGCCATGCTGCTTGAAGCACATGACCAGCTATCAGAGGAACTGGGTCAACTGAAGCAGAAACACCAAAAAGAAACAACAGCAGCCTCTCAAGCCACCTCCTCCGCGACTTCACTTCTCACAGACTCAGAGGCCTTAAAAGATCTCCAGAAACAGGTCACCGAATTGCAAGCACGTCTACTACAATATGAGAGACCACCTTCCCCTCCAGAGGCTCCCACCGACGAAGAAGTAGTACAAATTCCTGTGGAACAAACATTTGAAGAAGAATACGACCCACAACCCTTCCTAGGAGGCCAACAAATGGAAGAAGCTCAGGACACATTCGAAGCACCACGGCCTCCATGGTTACGTCAAGTGGAGGAAATCGGGAGTTCTCACGAAGAGCGCATAGTAGTGCAAAATCAGGCCATGAGGGTCATAGAGGAAACTGTGCTACAATCTGCTTACTTCAAGAACCTGTCATCGAGATGCCTTATCCTCTCATCTGAACTCCAATACAGGCCTTATTATATTATTCTGGCTGATTATAATGCAAAAATACAGAGAGTCACGGGTAAGATTCCTACCTTTGCTACCCAATTTCAACCCGAAGACCTTCCTCCAGAGGTGCAAAAAGGCAAAATTCGTCAACCCACCTCGTGGCAGAAACTTCTAGAGACATATCCAGAAATGCTACGCACATGGAACAACGTGCCTTTACATCTCCTATACAATCCATGCTACGGTCCAGTTCCACACCGCAGGTCTTGGAAGGCATTCAATATCAAAGTGCAGAACAACGTGCAATGCAAGGAATGGCTAAACTACCCGTACATTGCGCCACCACAGGGACCACCGTCGGTAGCGTACATGATGGGAACAATTCGACATTGGATGCCGCGATTGAAGCCCATGCCAGATGTGGCAGCTCAAATGATGCTTAAGATTTTAGATATGATGCAGGTAGTCCTGAAAACCTTTAAAAATGCAGCCGCACCACAGGTATGTCTACCGGGGTTTACCAATGGAAATTATGATTTGGTGTATGACATGAGCACCACCCCCAGTATTCGTGTGGCTTACGCCTGGCATGCACGCATCAAATACCTCCTTGCATGTTACAAACAGACCTTCGAAGAAATGTTCAGATCAGGTTTCTGGGAGTATCACTCGGAGGTCTTCGCACCGAAGCCAACACACCTGCTCCATCTCTTTGCTTGTGAACAAGCAATGTACTCTGAGTACTACACCACACCGCAACCAGAGGTCCCTGGCGCAATAAATTGGGATGCATTGGAAGCTGATCTAGCAAGAGGCTTAAGGATAGGAGAACACAAACTTGCCACCAATGTCATCCAATACTATATCGACCACCCTATAGAACAGAGGTCTGTCAGGGGCGACAGACGCTAGGAAGGGGGGAGTGTTGGCATACAAGTCAGATGAAGGGCATACTAGCGCAACGGAGCAGTCATGCACAATACGGCAACAAAGCCCAATCATTTTTTCCATGGACCATTTACAACTCAAGTGATTTTAATCACTACACAAACATTGTAAATTCCGTTTTTGGTAGAATAGACTCCATTTTGTGCAAGCCGAGGAATCCTCGAGCTTGAGGAGTATTAGAACTAGCTACATATCAATTTTCATAATTTTTAGACTCTGTTTGAGCCCTCAAATAGGCTCTAGAACCTAATTTTTAACTAGGCTGGACACTAGGTCTGGATAAGACCAAAGCTAGTTAGAAAACTATAAAAAGAGCTAGAGAGCTCATTTTTGAGGTGAGATTGTTTGTGAATTGAGCTTATGTAAGAGACTTTTTGACTAATGCAAAGAACTCCATTGTTCCTCTCCTTGTTCTTGCCTTGTGTGCGCGTATGTGTGTATGTGTGTGCATGCTTGTGTGCTTCTCACTCACACACTTGTGCCTTCACTTGCTCACAGTCTTCATACTAGTCCTCACGTCTCCACGGATTGACAATTATGAGGTGAATCTTCTCACGTTGGTACTCACCATTGTGCTAGAGTGACAGTATGGCTGTGTTGACACCTTATGTTTCCATACCCCTTCGTCTCTGCATGCAACACTTTGAATTTTTGGGTCAAGTCTGATTCACTCAACCACATAAAAGAATTTTGTTCAATCTCTATTTGGCAGAGACATGCCCACTCACTATTAAGCTTCCCATTTAGATCATTGAGCAATTATATAAAGCTAATAAGAGGTGATTCAAGAAACCCATCTTGAACGGGTGCTATGCAACTACATACATTATATACCGGTGCTTATCATATGATGTACCCATCAAGTGTGCTCTTACCTCGTCTCAACTGCAACGTTTTAAAGGTTGTTGATCTCATCTCATCAATCTAAGAGGATGTGAGGCACTATCCCATGTGTTCAGCCACAAGGAGTTGTCACAACCCCAGATATATCACCAAGAGGAGAAGGCACAGTGCCCCCATTGACTATTTGGATTTCTTGGTCAGGTTCCGAAGGAACTACACAAGCATCACCCTCTACTCCACCTCTCACATCAAAGTTTGAATTTTCCTCCATTGGAGACATCAAGGGGGTGGGAACATTTGACTTTGAGTCTTTTCTGCACCACTCAACTTTTAGATGTTGAGTTCTTTTCAAACATCGAGGGGCCCTAGTGTTGTGTAGATGAATCAGAACATGCAAATTGGTTGCAATTAGCACACATAGGTGCATTAAAGCAACATCATTCGAAACATCGTACTTTGCAGACTCTACATAGACTAGGAGTCTATTGGCCTTCAATGGAAGCAGATGTCTACAAATTGTGTAAAGAATGCCCTGTCTGTTGTGAAAGACCACCAGTAGAGCATGCCACATTATATCACGTGTCTCTCACACCGGATTGGAGTGAACCTTTAGTGACGTACTTGAGGACGAACACATTCCCTCAAGGAATGACCTTAGCACGACAACGCAGTCTAGAGCAGGAAGCTCAAGACTATTCACTTATTGGCGATAATCTATACAAACGAGGACGAGATGGATATTTACGACAGTGTGTTCATGAAAGTGATTATTTGAGCGTACTAGAGACTACACACCAAGGTGTTGCAGGAGGTCATTTTGGACCAGATAGGATAATCAAAGCCATCCTCTTTGCAGGATTATGGTGGCCCACTCTTCACATGGATGGTCATACCTATGTAAAGAGATGTGATGTGTGCCAAAGAACTCAGTTTCCTACTCGCAGAGATGAAATGCCATTGAAACCCATGATGGGAGGACGTGCATTTTCTAAGTGGGGTATAGACTTTGTAGGACCCATTAACCCCCCTGCAAAAGGTACACGTGCTGAATACATTATTGTTGCGACAGATTATCTTACCAAATGGGTAGAGGCAAAAGCCACGAAAAAGAATGATGCACACACGACTGCAAAATTCTTATTTGAAAATGTCTTTACAAGATATGGATTGCCTATAGAGTTAGTGAGTGATCGAGGAACTCACTTTCTAAACCAAGTCATTGAATATTTGTTACAGGATTTTATGGTGATTCACAAGAAATTTGCACCATATCATCCTCAGGCCAATGGTCAGGTTGAAAGCACTAACAAGATCCTTTGTAATGTACTGATGAAACTCGTGAACAACGAACGTTCAGATTGGGACAAACAGTTACACCACGTTGTTTGGGCATATCGAGTAGCCTACAAGACCGTACTCAATGCAACTCCCTTTCATATGGTTTTTGGTCAGAATGTTGTGTTTCCTTTGGACTTCTTGATACCAACCCTTAAGGTTGCACATGAACATCAGTGGACCGACCATGAATTATCAGCAAGAATAATGGACTTGGAACGATTAGGAGAAACCAGGTTGAGAGCAGCAGCAGGTATATATTCGACAAAGAAGCGACAGAAAGCGTATTTTGATGCACATGTGAAAGATAAAGGCTTAAAAGAAGGAGATTTAGTCCTAGTATATACTCTGAAACAACACACACGGAAGTTAGAAAAGCGAGGTTATGGACCTATGATCATTAATAGACTCTCGACAAGTGGAGCAGTACAATTAGCCACCTTAGAAGGAGACATAATGCCTAATTACATTAGTGGATGTAGAGTCAGGCTATATCAGGAACCTCTTACTGAGGATATGCTTAGACGACTCACGTTGGCAAAGAAGCGTAAGGAGGAAGAAAATAGAATACGAGCTGAAGCTCAGGCAGAAGCCATAGAACGCATTAAGCGCATGAAGCTAAGAAGACAAGGACTAGGGAGAGACCAGTATAACCATCTGGAAACATCACCCAGATATCCCATGGCCATGTGTCAAGTAAAGTCAACCACTCATCCTAGCATAGTGGACCGGAGACCATTCATTACAGTCACGCTAGAGCACGACAACCCTTGCCAAGAGCTCAGGGCTTTAATTGACTCAAGCGCTGCGACTAGTGCGATTAGATGGTCCCACTATAAGGACTCAAGAATAGAAATGCGGCCAATTGAGGCATACCTCATAGGGCTAGGAGGCATGGAAACCCCTTGCATGGGTGAGGTGGACCTTCCTATCCTCATAAGCAAAGTGACTATGACAGTAAAGTTACTAGTGTGCCATGATGAGGACCTGATAGAACCCCTAATCCTTGGCCAAGATTGGCTATACGATCACTCAGTGGACCTAAATCTTAGACAAGGCTCCTTGCAAATTGGAACCTTAGATCAAAAGCGAGTGATACCGCTTGACTTCCCTAACGGCTTTCCGACTGAGGTTTGTAACCCTAGACCCTATGAAATGCATGCGATGGAAGATCGGAAGATCTTTGGTCAGATCAGTCACGTTACGTCTACACCAACCCACGCGGGCTTGGCAATGGACAATTGTCAATCAGAAGGACGTCAAGAGATTTTCCCTTGGGCTTCTTGCAAATTAGAAGGGGCAACCGCCCAACCGCTTGGTCAAATGGACACCATCAGTGGTCAAATGGGCACAATCAGTGGACAGGTGGACTTCATCAGCGTCCACATGGGCAAAACACCCTGCGGTGCCCATCCTTCCACACTTACTGCGGACTGGCCTAGATCTGTGGTACAGAATGCCTCACTTCCTAATGGGCAAGTTTCGCACGTGTTGGACCTCCCTTCTTTTCCAAAGCAGAGTGTCCATCCGACCTCTCAACCTCAACCACAAAGGAGTCAACCACGACAAAGGAACCCAGACCGACGACAAGATCAGATGACACAAGACAGAAAGCAGCAGTATCAGTATCACAAAGCAGGAGGAACAAGACAAATATGGGTGCCAAAAGGATAGAAAGCACCGACTGATTTCAACAATGCAGACATTGATAAGAAGAAGTCAAGGCAGAAGCAGAGTCAATATTCAACACCTTCTTCTACGAATACGAACATTCGACAAATTTGGATCGCCAAGAAGTACCTTATCAACAGACCCACACCCACGCAAATATGGGTACCTAAACAGTGTATTATAGCTCAACCCTCAAGCCATGTAATATATACCCCTCGGAAATCTCTTCAACCCTCCATACCACCAAATCTAATATCACCTTTTGTCCCTCCGCAGAGACCCATCACCCGATCACAAACTCTTAGGAAGTGGATACCAAAACGTAGCCAGAAGTCTTCTCCTAATCCATTGTCTAACATAACTCCCACCCTGACTAATCTACAACCATGTAATAACTCATTCACGACTGAACCTTGTAAAAATCCACACACTATAACCCAACGTCATCTGTAATAAAACCTCATCAAGAAATGTATGTATCATCTGAAGCATGTAGGTGTCTAGAGACCTGCATTAGCTCTGCAAAAAATCATTGCATCAATCACTTCACAGCACTTGGCTACATGGGTTACACATTGGTTATGGAAAGGGATTGCGGTCTCACTTTAATGGGATCATAATTAATTTCCATACTAATGTGCTAATCTTTTGTAGCAAATCTTTTCCATTAGCACGTCAATCATCATGCAAACCGAAGAAGGACCATCTGAAGCTGGAACCAGTATACCCAGGGCTACTATTGGTGATTTACTTGCTGAGCCCCATCTGACGGCTCCACCGTCAGAATTTCAAGGTTTCCCAGGACCCATGCCTATTGACAATCCTCCTAGAGGTTATACTGAGAAGATTCATCGCAATTCTCACTGGTTTCAAGGGATAGCAGAACCGTTAGTGGACGCAGATTTCATCTTTGAGGCTAATTTGACTTTTGATGACCGTACCTGGGGCAAATATCAGTTTTTCTCAAGAGAGTTCGAAGGACTACAGAACACACAAGACTTAACGCATGTTTGGGCAAGAGTCGGCTTCACAGAGTATTTTAGTGACCCTTTCCCTAAACCAGACTTCTACAGATGCTATTACTTAGTCACCACTTTGACAGCTTCTAAGAACAAGGATCTACGCACTTTTATTTTGCCATCCTTAGTGAACGATCCACCATATAAAAGATTTTATCTTTCTAAAGATTTGATTCGAGCTGCCATCAAGATCCATGGAACCCACACACCCACAGAGCGAGAAGGTTAGTTCCAGACCCTATGAAACGTGGGGACGTTACTAAATGGGAAGAGATCTCGGTGATCACACCTGAGCTCTCAAAACCACTGCGGATATGTATGCAGCATTTTGCTTTCCCCGCTCAGGACAGATTCACAATGCCTCACAAAAGAATATGGTTCGGTTTGTATTTATCATGTATTGGACCACAGACGGTGGATCTTGCCAGTTGGATTATGACCAGTTGTATCTAGCTCAACATAGATGGGAAAGAAAGAAGGTCATCAATGGATGTTGTGCCCTCACGCGCATTGTATATATGTGTTTGGCCTACGATTTACCTATCGAGAGAGCAATGACAAGCGAAGAGCTGAAAGCATTCAAAGGGACAACGAAGAAAACTAGGAAGCCTAGCAAAGGACGAGCAGGAAAGCGCATGAGAGGTACTATCCCATGCCTACAGGTCCCAGAATCACCGTCACCGCAACCCTCTCCAGAATAGTCTCCTACTGAACCCCCTGTACAACCTATTCGCATACGGTTGTCAAGACTGGTTATAACAGAGGCCACCACCAGCACAGTTGCTCCTCAAGCAGCCACAGTTCCAGGACCTACCAGCACTACAGCAGAAGTTCCCACCACTATTGGTGCGGAACCTTTCTCTTTTCCGATACCTAACTTGGAAGCGGAACCCCTAGACACAACGTTTGATTTCGAAATGCAAGATGCTTTCTCCAGTGAATTTCAGTTCTCAGAATGACAGATTTTCTCTCAGGAATACGAACAGCCAAGCTACCCTACCACACCACAAGGACAAGTCGTGTCTAGATCTGAAGAGGAAAGAACAGAGATAGATGAAGATGACGGCGATGACGAAGCCAACCAGGGCACTCATGAATCCCAAGAGCATGTACAGACAGATGAACAAGGACAGCACACGGACACCCAAGGTGATACCAGCACGCATGAAGATGAAACCTTTGAAGCAGAAGCTTATACGCTAGCCATCAAGAAGCTATATTGCACCATGGAGAAAGTTTGGGCGCGCAAGAAATTGACTGAGGAAGAGAGTCAAGCACTTATAGAACAGGAACTTGTCTCAGGCAGATTTGAAGAAGTATACATTAGAGGCTTCAGAGAACTTGTCAAATCAGTGGGATCCATAGAAGCCTTACGATATTTGCAGAGGAAACCGCTACCGCAATATGACCCTCGTAGAATCCGTCTACTAACCAAACTTGGTGAATACATTCGGGTACCCACCGGTGGTCAGTCTTCAGAACAGGCCAGGGAAGCACGTCTCGTCCTTGAAGGCTCATTGGCAGAAGACACCATTATCATCGACTCCCCACCCCGTACTACTGTTGTACATACCACCACCGTTGTCGAAGTACCTACCACCCCAACCGCTCCTCCTTCACCTCCCAGCCATCCAGTCTCCCCCATACACCCTCCTTCTCCTGGAACATCCACCTCCTTCCACAGCGAAGTAGCAGAAGCCCTTGTAACATCCATTCCTCTCACCATGTCCACACCCACCCAACCTAGTTTTCTCCCTCGGACATCCACTCTTCTATCTAATCCATTTCTCCATCCATCTTTTCCATCCTTCCCTACACCCCCGAGACCACTATTTCCATTTCTAACCCCGATGACTTTTTCCCCTGTATCACCTCCCCGACCCACCGTCATTCCTCTTTCCCCTTTCCATCAAGTAGCATTAGAGAACCCCTCTGTAAATTACTCTTCAACCTTTGTAAACCCTGTATTTACACCCACGCAAGCACCCACGATCACGCCCTTATTCACGGTCACTGCACTGGACACCACATCTAGCGACATGGATATATCACCACCCACCGCACCACCACTCACTTCATTCACGGCACAACCATATTTAGGCACACCACAATTTTCCACAATCACCACAACATCCACTTTCCCACCCCCATTCCCCATTCCCTTTGCATCTACACCTACTGCATCTTCACTTAGCACACCATTAATATTATCACCCACTGTAGATAATGCATTTCGACAAATGCTCACCTGTATGACTCAAGTAAGAGATGAGTTCACATCTCTGGGAAATAATTATCAGCAGCTGTAGAGGACAACCAATGAGTTACAGTCGCAGCTAAATTCACTAACCATCGAGAATGCCTCCCTAAACACCAGATACCAAGAACTCCAAGAGGAATACCACAAACTAGAACTAGAAAGTGAAGAGAAAACCAAAGAGGCCACTGCTGATCTTGATAATTTGTTAAGGGCATAGACCATTCGCAATGCAACGTTAATGTGAAATATGGGATTACTTAGACGACACTTGGCAGCCGCGAAAGAAGAAAACCAACGCTTACAAGAACAAAATAGAGAGAATTTAGAAGCTGCCCTGGATCAACCAGACCAACCATTGAGCCCCAGTTGTTTTAAGACCGTGCCCTCAGAATCTATGAAAATGTTGTTAGAAGATCATGTCAGATTGTTAGATGAGTATGACAACATGAACGAGGAGTTTCAGAAGCTCAAAGACGAACACAACATATTACAGTTAAGAGCACGAATGCCACAAGGACTACCAGCTCCTGCGGACCCATCTCCTGACATCCTAGAGGAACTCAACGCTTTACGGGCCCAGGTATCAACGCTCCAATCACAGATAGCGGTATATGAAGCACCACCAAGGCCAGACTCCCCATCGGAACTACCAGCCGAGGAAGAAACAGTCACTATTCCGGTGGAGGAAACTTTCGAAGAAGCGTATGAACCCCGACCCATCCCAGGTGGACGAGTCACGGCCGAAGGCCAGACGACTTACGAACTTCCTACCCCCGCATGGATGAAGACAATTGAAGAATTAGGAAAAACCCACTTAGCACGAGTAGAAGTGCAGCTTCACGCCATGGCAATGATTGAAGAACGCATTTTACAGTCCCCATACTTTGCTCATTTGGCCCCTCGTAGATACATATCAGGGCACGAGCTACAGTATAAACCTTATTTTGTGTTAATGGTGGAATATCAGTTGGCCATAGAGAAAGAAACGGGCAAGAAACCCTCTCATGCTACTCAGTTTGAGCCTGACGATTTGCCAACAGACGCACAGCAAGGAGAAATCTATCAACCAGAATGGCGCAAGGATCTCTTACAGAAATATCCTGAGATGATGAGTACATGGGCCAAGGCACCACTACACTTAAAGTACAACCCATGTTGGGGACTAGTGCCACGTCGTCGTTCCTGGAAGGCATTTGCGATTAAGATACAAAACAACAAGCAATGCCAAGATTGGCTAAACTACCCATACTTCACCCCACCCACCGGACCACCTACAGTCGGATACATGATGGCAACGATTCGTCACTGGCTTCCTCGCTTGAAACACATGGATGATATAGCAACGCACATGACTGTCAAGATATTTGACATGATGCAGATGGTTTTTAAAGTCTTCAGACGTGTCAAGGCACCGCATGTAAACACCCCGGGCTTCGAGCATGGCAATCTAGATCTTGCATATGATATGAGTACAACGCCATCGCTTCGGGTGTGTTATGCCTGGCATTGCAGAATTAAATACCTACCGGCGTGCTACAAGCAAACCTTCGAAGAGATGTTCACAACCGGTTTCTGGGAATACCATTCAGAAGTGTTCATCAGCAAGCCCACACATTTGCTTCAATTATTTGCCTATGAACAGATGGTATATTCCACACATTATCTACTCCCATCATCCGATGAACCGCAACCAATTGATTGGGAGAAACTCGAGGCAGATTTGGCCCGAGGCATTTGAATATCAGAACACACCCTCGCTCAGGAACTACTCCAGAATTACATCCGACAGACCTCACAACAAGGTTCTGTCGAGGACGACAGAAGCGAGAGGGAGGGGGGTGTTGGCAGTAGCCAGAGGCATAGAAGACACGGAAGCATGTAAAGACAGAGCAGGGAGTCAGTCGAATCAATTTTTCAAAGATTTATATTTTATAAATACTTTTCAAAGCCTCCAACAGTGATTTTCATCACTTTTGTACCATATGTAACATAGAAAAACCCTTTTTGTAATTTATAGCTCCATTTTGTGCAAGCCAAGGAGTCCTCGAGTTTGACGAGCTTAGGTAGAATGAGCGTACCAATTTTTTAACTATGCCAGTCACTAGATGTGAAACCGGTCAAAACTAGTCTAGAAACTATAAAAAGAGCTAGAGAGCTCATTTTTGAGGTTAGCTTGTTGGAATAGAGAAGAGCTTAGAGCTATTTTGAGCTTGTAAGAGTGTTCTTGAGTAATAGAGTTGATTTCTCACCTTCCATTGTGTCTTGTTTGTCTATTCGTAGTGTGTGTGCATGTGTGTGTGCGTCTCTATGCTTCTCACCTTCACTCTCACTTCATCTCACATTCATGATCTTCATATCACTCCTATCTCTTCCGCGGATTGACATTAAGGAGGTGGAGCTTCTTAACGTGGTCCTCACCATTGTGCTAGAGCAACAATGCATGTGTATGTGTGTGTGTAAATGTGTATGTATGTGTCTATGTGTGTATGTGTATGTGTATGTGTATGTGTATGTGTGTGTATGTGTGTGTATGTGTGTGTATGTGTGTGTGTGTCTATGTGTGTATGTGTGTGTGTCTATGTGTGTATGTGTGTGTCTATGTCTGTATATATGTATATATGTGTGTGCATGCATGTGTATGTGTGTATCTAAATCTATGTGTATGTGTGTGTATGTGTATGTATGTGTGTATGTGTGTGTATGTGTGTGTATGTGTGTGTATGTGTGTGTATGTGTGTGTATGTGTGTGTATGTGTGTGTGTCTATGTGTGTATGTGTGTATCTATGTGTGTATGTGTGTATCTATGTGTGTATGTGTGTGTGTCTATGTGTGTATATATGTGTGTATGCGTATATGTGTGTGTATGCATGTGTATGTGTGTGTATGCATGTGTATGTGTGTGTATGCATGTGTATGTGTGTGTAAATGTGGGTGGATGTGTATGTGTGTGTAAGTGTGTAGTTTCTATGTGTGTATGTGTGTGTATGTGTGTCTATGTGTGTATGTGTGTGTGTCTATGTGTGTATGTCTGTGTCTATGTGTATATGTGTGTATGTGTGTGTCTATGTGTGTATATATGTGTGTGTATGCATGTGTATGTGCATGTATGCATGTGTATATGTGTGTGTAAATCTATGTGTATGTGTGTGTATGTGTCTATGTGTGTATGTGTGTGTATGTGTATGTGTGTGTGTGTGTATATGTATGTGTCTATGTGTGTATGCATGTATGTGTGTGTGTCTATGTGTGTATGTGTGTGTCTATGTGTGTATATGTGTGTATGTGTATATATGTGTGTGTATGCATGTGTATGTGTGTGTGTAAATATGTGTATGTGTATGTGTGTGTATGTGTCTATGTGTGTGTATGTGTCTATGTGTGTGTATGTGTCTATGTGTGTGTATGTGTGTGTGTGTGTCTGTGTGTATGTGTGTGTCTATGTGTGTATATACCTGTGTATGTGCATATATGTGTGTGTATGCATGTGTATGTGTGTGTATGTGTATGCATCTATGTGTGTATGTGTGTGTGTCTATGTGCATATATGCGCATGTGTATGCATGTGTATGTGTGTGTGTGTCTATGTGCATATATGCGCATGTGTATGCATGTGTATTTGTGTGTGTGTAAATCTGTGTGTATGTGTGTGTATATGTGTGTGTATATGTGTGTGTATATGTGTGTATGTGTGTGTATGTGTTTGTATGTGTGTGTATGAGTGTGTGTATGTGTGTGTGTATGTGTGTGTATGTGTGTGTGTGTCTATGTGTGTATGTGTGTGTGTCTATGTGTGTATGTGTATGTGTGTGTCTATGTCTCTATGTACATGTGTATGTGTATAAATGTGTGTGTATGCATGTGTATGTGTGTGTAAATCCGTCTGTATGTGTGTGTATGTGTGTGTGTCTATGTGTGTGTATCTATGTGTGTATGTGTGTTTATGTGTGTATATACATGTGTATGTGTATATGTGTGTGTATGCATGTGTATGTGTGTGTGTAAATGTGTGTGGATGTGTGTGTATAAGTGTGTATGTGTCTATGTGTGTATGTGTGTATGTGTGTATGTGTGTATGTGTGTATGTGTGTGTGTCTATGTGTCTATGTGTGTATCTGTGTATGTGTGTATGTGTGTATGTGTGTATGTGTGTATGTGTGTATGTGTGTATGTGTGTATGTGTGTATGTGTGTGTGTGTCTATGTGTGTATGTGTGTGTGTCTATGTGTATATATGTGTGTGTCTATGCATGTGTATGTGTGTGTGTGTAAATCTGAGTGTATGTGTGTGTTTCTATGTGTATATACATGTGTATGTGTATATATGTGTGTGTATGCATGTGTATGTGTGTGTGTAAATCTATGTGTATGTGTGTGTGTATGTGTGTGTATGTGTGTGTATGTGTATGTGTGTGTATGTGTATGTGTGTGTATGTGTCTTTGTGTATATGTGTGTGTATGTGTGTGTATGTGTGTGTATATGTGTGTATGTGTGTGTGTGTGTCTATGTGTATCTATGTGTGTATATGCGTGTGTATGTGTATGCCTGTGTATGTATGCCTGTGTATGTATGCATGTGTATGTGTGTGTAAATGTGTGTGTAAATGTGTGTGTATGTGTGTATATGTGTGTGTATGTGTCTATGTGTGTGTGTGTGTCTATGTGTGTATGTGTGTATGTGTGTATATATGTGTGTGTATGCATGTGTATGTGTGTGTGTAAAGTTGTGTGTATGTTTGTTTGTGTATGTGTGTATGTGTGTATGTGTGTATGTGTGTCTATGTGTCTATGTGTCTATGTGTGTGTGTGTGTGTGTCTATGTGTGTCTATGTGTGTATGTGTGTGTCTATATGTGTATATACATGTGTATGTGTATATATGTGTGTGTGTAAATCTATGTGTATTTGTGTGTATGTGTGTGTGTGTCTATGTGTGTATGTGTGTGTTTATGTGTGTATATACATGTGTATGTGTATATATGTGTGTGTATATATGTGTGTGTATGCATGTGTATGTGTGTGTATAAATGTGTGTGTATGTGTGTATGTGTGTGTGTGTCTATGTGTGTATGTGTGTGTGTGTGTGTCTATGTGTGTATATGTGTGTCTATGTGTGTATATATGTGTGTGTGTATATATGTGTGTGTGTATGCATGTGTATGTGTATGTGTGTGTGCATGTACCTTTGCCTCTCTCTTTGATCGTCTTGTTGGATGTGCGTGCATGGAGGTGCTCTCTCTCTCTCTCTCTCTCTCTCTCTCTCTCTCTCTCTCTCTCTCTCTCTCTCTCTCTCTCTCTCTCTCTCTCTCTCTCTCTCGTCTCAATACCGGCAAAAATCTACCGGGAGAAATTGAAAATTTTCTTTTAAACATTCGAGAGCATCACTTATGCGACACTCAAGCGTCGCAAGGAGTGTGCGAATGTTGCTTATAACGTTGCTAATTAGCGATGCTATTTGCAACGGTGCCCAATAGTGTCACATAAGCAACACTAATGTATAGCTTATGCCACAATCCTTCTTTTTTAAAATAAAAATAGTCTCATCGCTTATGTGACGCTCTATGGAGTCAGCATTGCATAAGCGATGAGACTCATTTTTTTTTCAATGGGGGGCATCGCTACGCCCTTCCATTTCTAGTAGTGATGCGCCCGTAAAGTAGTGAATTTGTCTAGGATTTCTTGGGGTGTGACTTCAAGGACATTTTGTGGATGTGCAGGTTCCTGTAGTAGTAAGGTTTGATGATCGGTCTTTAGTGATCTTTTCATAGTCTTCAAGGAGATGTGCATGGTCAACCAATAGTAATTGCATGGTTTCAGAGGGGATCGCTTTGAATATGTTGGGACTCAATGGTTCTTTAGGTCTATCCATCGCAGCTTCGAAGTTCTCACAATTCTGTTCTTGTAGCCTTTGGTTCTCTTCTTTGGTGACTACGAGATGTCTTCGTAAAAGTTCCATATTTTGTATTAGCGTTGCGTTCCATACTATATGAGCATGTAGAAGATTCTCGACGTCTATGAGGGCTTCTTTAGTCTTTTGTTTGGATTCTAACTCCAAGGAGTGGTAAGCCTCATGTAGTTCCTGGTTGCATGCATTAAGGGAAGCGTTCTCAATGGTCAAAGAATATAGGTGTGTGGTAGTCTATTGCAAGGCTTGGTAGTTGCTCCCGAGAGAGGCAGAAGTGCAATGTTGATAGTGGGTGATAATAACAATGGTGTGGTGCGTGAAGATGATGCTAGTGTGGTTGTAGATGCAAGAGGAAAGGGAAAGGGGGATGGGAGGGTTAATGTAGTGGTGACCATAGAAAATTGTGATGTGTCGAGATGTTGTGGAAAAATGGTGGATGTGAGTGGTGGTGTTGTAGGTGGTGAAATATCCATGTCACTAGACATAGCATCTAGTGCACTAACAGTGAATAGTGGTGTGATGGTGGGTGCATTAGTGGGTGTGAACACGGGATTTACAAAGTAGGAGGAATATATGACCTATTGAGTTTTGTGGATGGTTTGATGTAGAGGAGAAGGGAGAGGTGATGTAGTCGAATGGGGAGGGGATATGGGTGAGAAGTTCATCAGTTGAGGGAAGGGGAAAAGAGGTCATGTAGGAAGGGGAAATGAAGGAAAGGATGGGGTGAATAGACTGAGGAAAACTAGGGTTGGTTTACTAAGGGTAAAGGTTTCGGGTATAGTTTGGGTGACTAGAGGTGTTATGGCTTCTGTTGTAGCACTTACTATGAATGAGGATACTAGAGGTGAACTAGGTTGTACAAGGGAAGTTGGATGTATAGGAGAAGGAAGAGTTTCAATGGAAGTGGAGGTGATTTTGATGATGGTTTTGTGCATGGAGGTTGTTAGTTGTGGTGGGGAATTGATGATGATTGTAGCTCCTGTTGCAGGTGATTCTCGTGGGGGTTTAGGGACTAACCGTGCTTCTTTTGGATGACAGGAGGATTGGGCATCGGTAGGCACGCAAATGTATTGGCTTGGTTTGGACATCATATGGATTTGTCAAGGGTCAAATTGTGGTTAAGGTTTCCTCTTCTTCAAAATGAAGTGCTTCAGCAGCTCCCACTGACTTGACCAGTTCATTAAAGCCCTGAATGAAGGAGTCTTCAAATCCTTCGCTAGCGAGTTCTTGTTGTAGTATTTCTTGACTTTGCTCTTCTGATAACTGTCGACATGCCCACACAGCTTGCATATTGAGATATAGTTTCTGAATGGGTAGTGTATGGCCAGTTTCTTCATCATTGCCATCTTCATCATCAGTCACCGTCGAATCTTCCTCATCCAAACTGGACACTAACTGTTCTTGTTGTTGGTTAGGTGGTGTAGTAGGGTAACTGGGCCTCTCATATTCTTGTGAGAAAAATTCTCCTTTGGAAAACTAAAATTCAGAAAATGCATAATGCATCTCGAAATCAAGTGTAGTGTTAGTGGGCTCTGCCTCGAGATTAGGTATGGGAAAAGTGAATGCATCCGCACCAATGGTGGTGGGAATCTCTCTAGCTTCCGTAGTAGCTGCTTGAATGGAGGCTTCCACAAGAATCAATGCAATGGTGGTGCCTTCGATTATTATGGGGCATGATAGGCGAATGTGTATCAGTGGGATAGGTGCAGGAGCTTCCGTGGGAGACTGTTGAGGGGATGGTTGTGGTGAAGGCAACTCAGGGACCTGTACACATGGAATTGAACCCCTCCTGCGCTTTCTTGCTCTAATTTTGCTTGATTTTTGTGCCTTTTTGGAGGGTCCTTTAAATCTTTTCAATTCCTCACTGCTCATAACACGCTCTATTGGCAAGTCATAGGTCAAACACACGTATACTATTCTTGTGAGGTCACAACAACCATGGATGACATGTTTACGGGCCCATCTTTGTTGTGCTAAGTATCGTTGATCTGGAATCCAACTAGCAAGATCTATTGTCTTAGGTCATGTGTTTGCTAAATACAATCCAAGGGATGTATATTACATGGCTTGGGTTTTGAGCTAAAATACAATTTTTGGGTACCCAAATCTGCATGGGTGTGGGTTGGTTTGTTAAGTACTTCTTGGCAATCAAACTCTATCTAGTCCTCGTCGATGGAGAAGAAAGTTGAGGAGATGTTGGATGTTTATTCTAATTCTACCTTGACTTCTTCTTGTCATAGCCTGCACTATTGGAAATTATTGATACTTTCTGACCTTTTGGCACCCGTACTTGCTTTGTGCGAGTGGCTTTGACATACTGAGGTTGTTAGTGTTGAAGAATCACTCACAAATTTGACATACAGACAGACATAAAGACAAAGAGAAGCAGAAACAAAGCATTCAGAAAATCAAGCCTTAGTAAAGGGACAAATTCACGACTGTAATATAGTTCATAGAAACTTCCAAAAACACGATTTTTGAATCTCGGAACAAAATGTATATATATGAGGTAGAAGATCATAATACGAAAAGCGAAGAAGGGAGCAGAGAGAGCGCATAGAACCGGAATAGAATAGCGCATATAGAAACTGAAAATAGTGATATAGAAGATGCCAAAGATTGCGTATGTAAAGATGAATAATAGAACCTGAAATGTCGGGTATTCATCTGAGAGAGATGGTAAGGAATAACTACTCAGAGTAGGAGAGTTTTCCATAGCTATGAGCAAAGTGAGGCCAAGATATTTTTGTACACATCTTCTCTAATAGAAAACACATGTTCATGTGGAAGTTTGAGCGCATTCTTCGTATGTGAAGAAATCTGAGTGATTTCATGTTACTGTGAAAGTTAGTTAACAGTTACAGTTTTCTCAGTAAACATTTTCCGGTACTTCTACAAGTTAGATCTCGCAGTTTAGTGTAAAGTTTTGCATGAGAGATAGCTTATCTTGAAGCTAATAGTCTCAACTACAAAGTGATCAAAAGAGTTTTGAAACGGGATATGTACGCACAGTACAGTTTTTGACCATAAAGACATCCAGAACTGGTGAAGTTTTTCTTCAAACTTCAGATAGAGTTCATTCACTGAAAGAAGTTCAGGTATTACTTCCTTATTTCATCTATAATAAATTGAAGTAACTACAAACAGAATTGCAGTTGATTCCGTAACATTCCGGTACAATTACGGTGAGATTACGGTGACAGTCCGGTGAAGTTCCGGTGATATTCTGATCAGTATTGAAGCTTGAAGAAAAGGCGAAGTTTCTTGTAAAGTAAATCTTTGGGATTTCATTAAACAGAGTTGTAAAGTTTCAGTTTCAGGAAGTTTGCTAAGCTATTGATGATTATAGAGGTGTTCTAATATCATTCTAGCTTAGTTCTTGTGGCGTGGTGAATTCCGCAGTTGAGCTTTAGCTGGTTAAGCTCACTCGCTGCGTCAACAAGTAGTACAAGAGCTCAACAGTTGGTGATAAGTCGTTAGAGCTCAACAAGTGGTATTAGAGCAGAAAAGATCTGAAGAGCAGAAAGATCCTCAAGAGTAAACGAAAGTGAAGTTACAAGAGAATTCGAAGAACTTTCACAAGAAAGGTGAAAGCTGAGATGATTAACAACAAACGGAGTCAAGAAACGTTCCGAAGTAATTCTCAAGGGTAAAGGTTTGTAAAAGGTAAAACCTTTTAACATTACACTCACCGAAAGTAACAGAAACAAGAAGATTATGGCATATCATATCTCTATTGACAAATTGGACAGAGATAATTATCCTGCATGGGTAATGCGCATGGAAGCCTTACTTATGAGTAAGGACTTAATGATATATGTGACAGGAGAAGAAAAGAAGCCGACTTTCGAAGACGACAGTCAACCAAAGAAAGAAGAGTTAGAAGCCTTGAAGTTGTGGTAGAAGAAAGATGCAACGGCAAGAGCTTATATCTACAATACTATTACAGATCATCTACTACCACACATTAGAGGTCTGGAGAAAGCGGAAGACATATGGAGTGCATTGGAAGATCATTTCCAAAATACATCACTAAGATGAAAGACTTGGCAGACAGTCTTGGATCTATTGATGAAGATATCGAAGATCACAGGTTGATAGCACAAGTGCTTGCAGGACTGAGAGGAGATGAAAGGTGGAAACCTTTCGTACTCTCAACTGAACTTTCTTTAAATCATTTTGTACCAGATTTAAATCAGTTGCTTGGACTAATGTTAACGTTTGAGCAAGATTTGAAGATAGACGGAGATAAAGGACATAGTTCAGCTATGTATGCAAAGAATAAGAAGAAAGTTGATAAAGGTAAAGAAAAAGATGAAGAAGAGATGTCTACTCAAGCAAATTTTGCAAGAAGAAGAGGTAACGTAAGAAGTAAAAGTAGAGGTACAGGAAGAGGTAATCAGACTAACAACAAGAAGACTTGTTGGATCTGTGGATTAAGCAATCATTTGGCTCATGATTGCTGGCATAATTCTGATTGCTGGCATAATTCCCAAGGATCAAGTCAGAATTAGAATAACAATAGCAGAGGCAGCAGCGGAAGATATCAAAGAGGTAGACAAAGCCAAAGAGGCGGATATGGTAGAGGTGGAGCAAGAAGTTGGGGACAGAATCGGTCTCACAACACTACCTACTACAACTATGCGAATGATATGCAGAATGACGATCATACAACATTGATGATGAGCTCAATAAGTATGTCAGAGAATGAAGACCTCAAGGTATTCTATATTGACTCTCGTTGTTCAAATCATTTGTCAGGAAATATAGAACTGTTATCAGAATTGGAAGGAGGTATTTCAAATCATACAGTACAAACAGGTGATAACACAAAACATAATGTAAGGTCGATTGGAAAAGTAAAGTGTAAGAATGGAGCTGACCTACTAACAAATGTCTTGTATGTTCCAACAATCCCGAAGAATCTGATCAGTGTGGGTCAAATAGTAGAAAAAGGTTTTCAAGTCAGGTTTACAAATGAAGGAGTATTTGTTGAAGATCCAGAGAATGGATACAATCAAATTGTCCATGGTAAAAAGGAAGGTAGACTTTTTACTCTTAAAGTACAAGGGAATGTTGGTCAAGCTTTAATCACACATGGCGATGAAGTGTTTATAGAATTGGACCTCTAGCATAAGAGGTTAGGACACTTTAATGAAAAAGGAATCAAAACTATGGTGGAAAAACAATATGTACGAGGATTACCAAATTTGAAAAATCAACATAATGATTCACAAATGCGAAGCCTGTCAGATGGGAAAAGCACACAGGTTACCATTTCAGAAAAATGGTTACAAACACGATGGTGTGCTAGAGCTCATACATATAGATGTATGGGGACCGACAAAAGAAGGATCTATCAATGGCTCAAGGTATTACGTTCTTTTTATTGATGATGCAACAAGATGGATAACTCTTTATGTTTTGAAAGAGAAGTCAGAAGTATTTGAAGCTTTCAGGCATTTTCATGCATATGCTGAAAGAATTACAGGACAGAAACTCAAAAGACTAAGGTCTGATGGAGGAGGAGAATATTTTTCTCGAGAGTTCAATGATTATCTGTGGAATGCAGGTATCAAAAGAGAAATAACTTGCAGGTATACACCGCAACAAAATGGAGTAGCAGAAAGAAGAAACCGAACTCTAGTTGAGTTTGCAAGAGCAATGCTAAAGGAGAAGAATTGTCCAAATTATCTTTGGGTTGAGGCTGGAAATATAGCAACATATCTGGTAAATAGATTATCATGTACAGCTTTAAATGGAATGACCCCTTATGAAGCTTGGTGGGGTAAGAAACCAACACTTGATCACTGCAAAGTGTTTGGATCAGTAGCTTATGATTATGCATCATCACAACTCAGACATAAGCTTGAACCAAAAGCTGAAAAATACGTGTTCATCGGACATGATGAAAAGCAGATGGGGTATAGGTTATGGAGTCCTTTAACCAAATAGTTTATTGTTTCTAGAGATGTGACATTTGATGAAGGAAAGAGCTGGTATACAGATAAAGAGTATAATGATGTAACAATTGAAGAAGAGATAAGAAGGAAAGAAAAAGGAAAATCACATATGCAGGTGAATGAAGATGAAGATCATATGCAGGCAAGTACATCCAGGATCGGATCAACTATGAGAAATGAAGATGGACCAAGATTTGATGAAGATGTGTATTTAGATACACATGAAGAATATGAGCTAAGAAGGTCAAACAGAGTAAGGAAACAACCAACAAGGTATTCCTATGACACTTCTTATTTGACTCAGAAAAACTATGCTTACTTAGTAAAGGAAGATGAAGAACCTTAGAATTACAGTGAAGCAAAAGGTAAGAAACAATGGGAAGAAGCAATGAAGGAGGAGTTTAAAGCGCTTAAGGAGAACAAGACTTGGGATGTTGTTCCAAAACCAAATGGTAAGAAAGTGATTGGAAATAAATGGGTTTACAAAGTCAAGAAACTTGCAGATGGAAGAATAGCCAGATACAAAGCTAGACTGGTGGTCAAAGGCTATGCTCAGACGCATGGCATAGATTATGATGAGACGTTTAGTCCGGTGGCAAAGATGTCAACCATAAGGACATTGATTGCTATAGAAGCATCAAAAGGATGGAAGCTAAGTCAATTGGATATGAAGAATGCATTTTTAAATGGATATATATCAGATGAAGTCTACATGGAACAACCTGAAGGGTTTATAAGTTCCAGTTATCCAGATCATGTTTGCAGATTAAGAAGAGCTCTCTATGGATTGAAGCAAGCTCCAAGAGCTTGGAATTACAGACTTGTGAAGTATCTCAATGACCTTGGATACCAAAGCTCAAAGGCTGATGCAAGTCTACTCATAAAGAGAACAGATGAAGGTATGATCTACATTTGTATTTATGTAGATGACATTATAATCACAGGTACCTCAGATGAAGGAATCAAGGAGGTAAAAAGATTGCTTGAAAAAGAGTTTAAGATCAATGACCTAGGAAAGTTATCATACTTTCTTGGAATGGAAGTCACATATACAAATCATGGTGTATATGTTTCGTAAGAAAGGTATCTCCTAAACTTACTGAAGAAGTTTAACATGGAGAATTGCAGAGAAGCTTCAACACCGCTTGAAGTAAATCATAAACTCAGCAAATATGATGGTGCAGAGTTTAAAGATATGAGGAAGTATCAGTCATTAGTGGGAAGCTTAATTTATGCTACACTAACAAGACCTGATCTCAGTTATGCAGTGGGAGTTCTCTCACAGTTCATGCATTGTCTGAAGGATCAACATTGGGTTGCAGGACAAAGAGTTCTTAGATATATCAAAAGAACTATAAAAGAAGGATTATATTATCCTTTTACGTCAGATATAAAGCTGAGAGCATACAGTGACTGAGACTGGGCAGGAAGTCAAGATGACAGAAGGTCAACATATGGGTATATGATATACCTGGGAGATAAGCTTGTAAGCTGGTGTTCAAAGAAGCAGCATACAGTGGCTTTATCGTCAACAGAAGCAAAATATAAAAGACTTGTGGAAGCAGCTAAAGAAAAGATATGGATGCAAACCTTGTTCAAAAGCATGGGTATTGATCAAGGTATACCTATCATATATGGAGATAATATGAGTTCGTTGTATCTTGCAGCAAATCCAGTATTTCATGCAAGAACAAAGCACATAGAGATTCAATATCATTTCCTAAGGGAAAAGGTAATGGAAAAAGAGATTGAAATAGTATACACGTCTACAAAAGATCAGATAGTAGATATTCTGACAAAGAGCTTAGATGGAGTAAAGACAAGCAGATTCAAAGAAATGGCAGGTATAAAAGAAAAGAAGAATATATGAAAGATCAGAGAATGCAAATTAGTGATTGAGGGGGAGCTGTTGAAGAATCACTCACAAATTTGACATACAGACAGACATAAAGACAAAGAGAAGCAGAAACAAAGCATTCAGAAAATCAAGCCTTAGTAAAGGGACAAATTCACGACTGTAATATAGTTCATAGAAACTTCCAGAAATACGAGTTTTGAATCTCGGAACAAAATGTATATATATGAGGTAGAAGATCATAATATGAAGAGCGAAGAAGGGAGCAGAGAGAGCGCATAGAACCAGAATAGAATAGCGCATATAGAAACTGAAAATAGTGATATAGAAGATGCCAGAGATTGCGTATGTAAAGATGAATAATAGAACCTGAAATGTCGGGTATTCATCTGAGAGAGATGGTAAGGAATAACTACTCAGAGTAGGAGAGTTTTCCATAGCTATGAGCAAAGTGAAGCCAAGCTATTTTTGTACACATCTTCTCTAATAGAAAACACATGTTCATGTGGAAGTTTGAGTGCATTCTTCGTATGTGAAGAAATATGAGTGATTTCATGTTACTGTGAAAGTTAGTTAACAGTTACAGTTTTCTCAGTAAACATTTTCCGGTACTTCTACAAGTTAGATCTCGCAGTTTAGTGTAAAGTTTTGCATGAGAGATAGCTTATCTTGAAGCTAGTAGTCTCAACTACAAAGTGATCAAAAGAGTTTTGTGAAACGAGATATGTACGCACAGTATAGTGTCTGACTGTAAAGACATCCAGAACTGGTGAAGTTTTTCTTCAAACTTTAGATAGAGTTCATTCACTGAAAGAAGTTCAGGTATTACTTCCTTATTTCATCTATAATAAGCTAAAGTAACTACAAAAAGAATTGCAGTTGATTCCGGTAACATTTCGGTACAATTACGGTGAGATTACGGTGACAGTCCGGTGAAGTTCCGATGATATTCCGATCAGTATTGAAGCAAATCAAAGTTTCCTGTAAAGTAAATCTTTGGGATTTCATTAAACACAGTTGTAAAGTTTTCAGTTTCAAGAAGTTTGCTAAGCTACTGATGATTATAGAGGTGTTCTAATATCACTCTAGCTTAGTTCTTGTGGCGTGGTGAAATCCACAGTTGAGCTTTAGCTAGTTAAGCTCACTCGCTGCATCAACAAGTAGTACAAGAGCTCAACAATTGGTGACAAGTCGTTAGAGCTCAACAGTTAGCACCTTGGGGTCATCTAGTACGGTCATTGGTTGGGGTTCTTAAGTCATGGCAAACTTCTCTGTGGTTGTGGTTGTGAGGTCTGGTTGACACTCTGCTTTGGAAAAGAAGGGAGGTCCAACACTTGTGTGACCTACCCATCAAGAAGTGAGGCATTCTGTACAATAGATCTAGGCTGGTCTGCGGGAAGTGTGGAGGATGGGCCATTAGAGGCTATGGCACCCATTTGACCTTGGTGATTTCTCCTTCTCTTATCCTAATCCTAGGATTCTTGGGTCCACATGTGAGAATGGGGACAATGGGTTTGGCCCATTCATGTACTACCTCAAGATTAAATAGGTAAGCATCTGGTAGTTCATCTACTATTCCTTGAGGAGCTTCTCCCATAGTTAACCTTGAAAGGCGGTCTGCTCTAAGGTAGATCTTTCCCTTCCTGATTACTACTTCAAAGTCGTATTCCATTAGTAATAGAAACCAATGTATCAATCATCTAGTGTTACAAGGCTTATTGACCAAGTACAATGATACCTGATGATCCGTGAAGAACTTGAACTTGTTCGCCAATAAGTAATGCTTGAATTTTTTTACTGCATAAATCATTCCTAATCCTTCATGCTCAGTCGTGGTGTAATTTCTTTCTACTGCATTTAGTTGTTTATTTTCATAAGCTATGGGGAGATCCATATTACCTTCATTTGTAGGTTGTGCCAACACACATCCTATGGCATAGTTGGATGCATCCACTTGCACATGGAATGGCTTACTCCAATCTGGGGTTGTTAATATACGTGTTGAACACAAGCTTCATTTAAGTTCATTGAAAGATTTCTCACATTCATCCGTCCATTCAAACTTGGTCAAAAGAGAGTATAAGGGCTTTGCTATGATAGCATACATGTGTATAAATCATCAGTAATAACCACAATGACCCATGAAAGCATGTACCTCCTTTACATTTTTTGGCCTAGGTAAGTATGCAATTACTCTCACTTTCTCTTCATCCGTAGATATGCCATTCTTTGACACAACGTGCCCTAAAATTTTGCCTTGCCTAATCATGAAAGCACACTTTTCTTGGTTCAAGCAAACCTAATATTCTCGATATTTGTCAAAAATTTGCCTTAATTCAGGGATATGGGTTTGCCTCATGTTAGAATGAGCACATAATTCATCTACATAAACTTCCAAATTCTTCCTTAAGAATTCCTTGAAAACATGACATATTAGTCATTGAAAGGTGGTGGGTGCATTTGTCGATCCAAATGGCATCACAAGAAATGCAAATATGCCCCACTCTATGGCAAAGGTTGTCTTGTGTTGATCTTCAGGAGCAATGGCTACTTGATTATGGCCTGAGAATCCATCAAGGAAGCTATAGACTTCCTTGCCCGCAACTCTTTCCAATAAATGCTCTGTGATAAGAAGAGGATAATTGTCCCTAATGGCCGCCACATTAACTTTCTTAAGGTTAATGCATACATATAATTTTCCATTTTTCTTGGGTACAACTATGATGGGGGATACCCATTCGGTATCCTGCTTCTATCAGGCCATCTATCTCATCCTTAATCTTGGAAGCATAATTATCATTATACATGTATGGTTTCTGGTTAGTAGGTTTGGCCTCTAGGATCATAGGAATTCTATGGGAGCATATATCTGGGTCTATTCCTTTCAATTCTTTGTAACTCCAAGGGAACATGTCTCTATACTCTTGCAATAGGGTTGTTAACTCTTCTTCTTCTTATTCCGTTGTTAAGTCATGCCCTATATATGTGAATTTTTCTTCTCCTTCTTCGATTTTGACTACTATCTTTTTGGTTTTCTCTCGATTATCATATGCCTCTCCAATGCTTGCTTCTCTTTTAGGCATCCGTACCATGATTCTTCTATCGTCTATTTCATACTTTCTAAAGTTCTCCGATACTTCCATGAGTGGTTCTTCTTCCTCTATCTTAGGTGATTTCTTTATCTTCTTTTGCTTATTTTCTGTATCTTCTATGAGTGATCTGGGTTGTTTAGTTTGATTCTCCTTTTCCATTTCAAGGATATTGGCTTCTACAAAGTAAAGATATTCCTCTTCTGTCGAGCAGAAGGGTTCCATGATAATGGGCTCTATGTCCTCATCCTTACTCTCATCTAGTTCATGAGCCAAATCCATACATTCTTCTAGCATGGGCTCTTCATCTAATGGTTCTACCATAAAGATTGAAATGCCATATCCGTCCTCATCATAGTGAGGGGTCCACTGTTCTTCGTTCACTGCTATATCCATCGTGACTAAGATCTCTACCCAACCATGAGGCTCAAATTCCTCGTCTAGAAACACTATAGGTGCATAAGTAGGATCTTGAAGAGTTCGTGGATGCCATTTTGAACCTAAAGTTCTAGCTTCTAATCATTCTTTTTCTTATTTGGCTACCTTACACATCCATAAATGAGTGTCCTCATGCAACCAAGATGGACCTGCTTCTAACAAATGTAATAACTTTGTTTCTTCTAGTAACAACGAGTCGTAACAAACGAGAACTATGTCGTAAAAAGAGAACACCCTCTTCAAAAATCAAGCAAATTGAAACTTATGTTTGAGATTACTTTATACTAGTATACATATATTTCAAAAATGAAGTGAAAACATGTGAATTTTTGACATTTTTTTGTCATTTTTTCATAAAAAAAGAGCTCAAAGTGTAGTCAAAACTCTCACCATGAATATGTACTTCTTGATATTTAAGCACACTCTATATTGCTTGCATTTGTCAGATATCCTCTCAATTTTGGCAATATGGTATGTTCTTTGAGACGATTAACTACATAAGTCATCAACATATGCTTCCATACTCTTTCTCAAGAAATCATTGAATACATGGCACATGACCTTTGGAAAAATTTTGGTGCATTGATAGAGCCAAAAGGCATGACCCTCAAAGCATAAATGCCCCACTTAGTAGCAACGTATATCTTGTGTTGGTATTCAAGAGCAGTACAGAGTGTGTAACTATCTTTGACAGTGGCAGCATTAACTTTCTTCAAGTTGATGTAGACTCTAAAATTCTTGTTCTTTTTTGGTACTATCGCTTTGGGAGATACACACTCTTTGTGATCTATTTCATATATGAATCCTATTGCTAGTAGTTCTTCTATCTCTTCCTTGAATTTGGTTGAGTAGATATTATTGTAGGTATAGGGTCTTTGCTTGGAAGGTCTAGCACTTGGAGTCATAGGAATCCTCTATGAGCATATCTCTAGATCTAGTCCTTTCTAAACTTTGTATGCTTAGGCAAAAACACCCCTATACTCTCCCAGTAACTCATTTTATCATTGCCCCTCTTCCAATGACATGCTTTCCCAAAGTACATATATCTTTATCTTTGTCCTTGGCCACTAGAACTTTCTTGGTCTATTCTTTATTATCATAGGCCATTCCATCAATTGCCTCGAGTCCTAGTCATTTGAATGGCTATCCTTCTTTCTTCCACTTCATATTTTTTAAAGTTCTATTGGGCTTCAAAGCACTCTTTAGGCTTCTCGTCTTATATTCTCTCAATACCAAGAAATTTTTCCATAGGGATTTCTTCTATGAGGAATACATTAGAGTACTCATAATAATGGTTATCACCTACTTTCTCCAAATATGCATCTATTGATTCAAACTCTGGTTTCATTAAGATACTCGCACTTTGAAAATCTTCATTGGCTTGATCTTCATCTACCTCTTCTTTGGAAACCATCAGCATGATTGAACCCAGGTCATATCCATCTTCATCCACACATCGATTCATAGTGACTACTTTCTCGTTGTCCAACACTTCTTCTTCCATACAAATATCAATTGTCTACATCATGCTGGTATGTCTTTGGTTGTCTCGAACTTCTTCTAAAAATATTTACTACAACTTTTTTCCCTCTTGATTTACCCACATTGTGCACTTACCCTAGTCATGCAACACATTGGCATGCCTTAACTAAGGTCTCCCAATCAGCAGGGGAAACTTTTTTCTACCTGTGGTAGCCTTAAAACAACAAAATCCAAGTTAAAGATGGTACCTTGTATCTCGATTGGGACTCCAGGGACCACACCCATAGGCCTTACTATGCTTTGGTCTGTCAGTGTTACAGTGAAGTTGGCAGGTCTTGAAGGTTTTGGTCCAATCTTTTTCATGGTATGTTTAGGCATCAAGTTAATGCCAGAACCACCATCCACAATTACTCCTTGAAACTCATGACCTTTGATAGAGACTGTTAGTCGAGGGCTCTTATAATCTGTGAGGAGTGCTTCCCCTACAATTTTATCTTTATGCATAACAGTAACCTTTGCCACTAAACTTATTGTGGAAGCCTCATCAATTATCTGCAACAGTTCTAATCTGAATTTCCCATCCTGGATAAGACATTGACATGTCCAAAATCTATATGATAAGACATTGACATGTCCAAAATCTATATGATAAGACATAGATATGTCTAAAATCTATATAAAGAATGTAAAACTGAATAATTCTTATACAAAAATCAACATTTAAGACATATTTTCAATGGGTGGATATCCGATTGTTATTCAAAATTGATATGAAACATGGTTTCGTTAAGCAAACTACTTCGAGGCATTTACATAAGCACCAAAAATGTTATAGAGTTTCAATGCAACTCACAACTATGTCGATCTATGTCTACACCCTCGTCATTTGATGCACTTGATTCAGTCCCATACTGTTGAGAGCTCTCTTCTTCTTCTATATCCACAAGAGCTCTATCTTCATCCACGTACATACCATACTACAGGATCATGCACAAATCTTCTTGTTTGCCTATGATTTGTTGTACCACATACATTTGGAAGATTTTGTTTTATCATATTGATGGTTGCTTTCCTTAAGTGACCTGTTTTTGTCAAGGAAAAATCATAAACAACAATATCTACATCATCCATTTTAAGCGTGGATGTGCTTCAAATATTCTTTTTCTTTTTTGAGCCTGTTCATTTAGTATCACACACCATTTCTAAGTTATATTTACTTGTGAATGCATTATTACTTTTAGTGTAATACCAATGCACCATCAAAGCCTCTATTCTTCTCTGATCAATATCTTTAGTGACCTCTAAAACCTTTGCTATCCAAAATGGTCTGGTAGCCTCATCACCATCAACAAGTATTGCAATAAGTGTTCCAACATTTATCTCTATTAAATTTCCTTGCCATCTTGCTTCTACCTGTTTTGTCATCCTTGGGCCTACATAAATATTTCTTTCTGGTGGATGTATAAAACTTTGAAGTGCATCTGTATTACATGCTTGGGCCACATTCACTGATCTTTGTGTACAAAAATACCATGTGAATGGAACATCAACTGGCCAATGACTTGCAATCGTATACTTTATAATATCTTCTTGATGATTGAAAAGTCATCCCACCAAGATACATCTTGATCTCCAACATATTTTTTTGCACGCTCAATATGTCTCTTCTTTTCAATGAGTGCATGCATCCAGCTTTTACTTTGATCAACCACATTTCCACATCTTTCTGTATTGTTTTTATCTTCATATGGTGATTGTTCTGCACCATACACAGACAAATTAGGCACCTGCAACAAGAATATACATCCCTCTTTAGGCTCCCACCCAGGAGAAGATGAATACTGCTTTGCAAATAAAAGGGTTATGTCATCAACCCTCCTCATCAAGAATACATGGTTGAAACTAATATTGTGCAATGGAGCCAAAACCTCAGCACTATTATCAAGTCCCATTGAGCAAAAATGCTTAAAGTTATAAATTTGTGTGAGGTGTTGAACTTCTGGTTTTGGAGTATATGCTTCTGAAATCAACTTAGATAAACTCAAAAGAGTAAAAGCATTGTTATGTGCCAACTGCATGCATAAATATCCAAAGACTATAATTTTTATTTGCTCTTGCAGTATTATCAATTTGCAAATATAGAGTTGGTGGCAAAAGACCCTTCCATGATTGCAAAACCTGATAAATGATAGTAACTGTAAGGTTTTGATCATTATGCACATTCGGATATGTCAAGAAAACCTTGGACATTATAGTTCCATTGTATACCAAAGCACCAACCAAATACATTTGCACAAGGACTTCATCTCCAGTGTCCTTAGGGATGCGATAAAAATGTGGCAAACAAGTTTGTTTTTGATCCATACCATCGATCAACAAACACATATAATGCTCTGGATTTTTGAGTGCTTTACTTTGATGATGAATTGCTTTCTTTCTCTCTAAAGCTTGACTCTCATGATGATTGTTTAGAAGGTTTTTAAAATTATCTTTTTCTTGTGGTGTTGTAGCCCCATTTGCCATGTTTTTTCAAAGTGGCACAACTGAACATTCACCCATTCTAACTTTACGAGGAATAGACACATTGTTAAACTCTTGCTTCCATAATCGAGTAAAGTGACGATACAACACATACTACTCATTTCTATTTTCCATGTCTTCTCTATATATTTGAAATACCTCTTGAAGAGTAAAGTTATCTGACAAGTGCAACCTTCCAGTTGTAGGCATAACCTCACAATGCAAGCTAAAATAGTTCATCATCCAATTCATTGCATGACGTCCAAGAGATCCTTTGGTCCGGAACATATCCAAAATGAGATCCCCATTCATAAGCCCCTGTTGAACCTTATATATTCTAAAATTTCCCACACCCATTGCAATTTTAAATGGAGCCCTACAACATCGCATCCCTTGAGTAAAGAAATATTCAAAAGCAACATGTATTACTAACATGTTATCCTCAATCATTTGCATGTGAGAAATCCTGCCTTTCACTATCTAAATGGAGGAATTTCTCTCTTAGGTGCTTTAGTTTCTTCATTCCTAAATTGTACAAACATTTCAAACCACAACAATGCTTCACAATATCCAATGCAATCTGTCTATCTGAAGTAAGAAATTTAAATCTTTTTTGACTTACTTCACAAGGCCTTCTTATAAAATGTAGATTGAGCGTGCTTTGCCTTTCCTTTGCTCCACATGCACTTGAGTCAGAAGGGAGATCAATGGCTGGATCAGATGGGAGATCAAGAGGTGCATTTGGTTGAGCAGCATTGCACTGCAAATTGGATAACTTAAATGACTCAACAGAAAACATAGAATGATGATCACCACATTCTAAACCATTGAGATCATCACTTATGAGGAAAGGGGCAACTGAGAACAATGAATTCAAAACTATATCAATATGAGTAGAGGAAGTTGATGCCCAAGCATCCACTGAAAAGATTGAGCTCATCTTCACTTACTTCAAAGAAGACTGAAGATGAATTACCTTTTTAAATGAGTAGAAGTCCAAGATCAAGTGAAAATGTCACATCAAATGTCACATCAAGTAGATATGAAATCAAAAGTTCATTAAAGTACATTAAAGTGCATTAAACATCAAATTACATTAAAGTACTTAAAGCCTAACATTAAAGTACTTAATTACTCAAATATACACGATCGATGTTTTCAAAATAATAAGGGAACCAAAGATTTGATTCTCTTTTGAAAGTAGTGGTGATGAGATACACTATGAAGTGTGTCCACATCAAGTAATGTGTTTGTTGATGCTCATAAGATTGGTAGGCAAGAGCACACAAAGGTTTTGACAAAACTATTACTTCTACGTGGATGGCTTCAAGGAAAAAAGGGTGTATTCGATTATCTGAATTACTCTAAACTTCAAATTGATTGCATTTTGACTTTTTCAAGCATTGAAATCTCAAAATTTGATGAGCAAGATGATATTTAGAATTTTATATATCAATATGTAGATATCATCCAAGGATTTCATATATCAATGTCCAGAATGATTTGTTCAAATTGTCATCGAAGGACTCGTTAAAGTATGCTTTAGCCAATGTGTAGATGTCCTTTCCACAATACACTAAAGGGCATGTGGTAAGACTTTAGTGAACAACAAACAAAACAAAGAAAAGGCAAAAAATGTGATGTCACTAGGCGATATGTAGGTGACATCAGATTTGTGAATGGGATGGGAATTCATGATGGCCACCTTAGATTACGTGGAAGATAAGTGAACATTTCATATGAATATGTATGAGCTATGATAATTTGGAGGGTTTATTAACATTACCAAACAAAAGGAGTCGTGCAATTATCATGTTTTTGGTGTCACGGATTCACTAGAAGGAAAGCTGGGTGGCAACTGTGCTTTACTCTCATCTTTTTGTTACAAGAAGAATGGAGAAATGCAACTATTCTGGAAATAAATGGGAATTTGCCACATGCTCATGTCATGGGTTGGGAAATGAGAGTTGATCTACTAGATCTTGAAAAAAAGAGTTCAATAAGCAGAAAAGATGGAGGGGGACTCTTTCCACTCACACAAGGACAGATGAACCCTTTCCACTTTAGATTAAAATGATGAAGTGATGGATCTTGGTTAGATCAATTGACTGATCTAGTTAGAAACTGGATTCATTCAGTTAGATCTAGTTATTCTCTGGTTCAAGTAACCTAAGTGTCTATAAATAGCAGAGGAGGAGATCATTCTCATTTCCAAAATCTGCGAGCGAGAGAGAGCAATCGAGCACAAACAGCAAAGGCGCACAGAGCTCAGCAAACCAGCAAGGAAACTCTGATGGAGAAGAAGAATGTTGGCAAGAGTACCCACATGTAGAGAAAATCACACCACAAAAAAAGATTCCTAAAAGATTCCTTTTTATGTTTTAGGAAATAGTATGTCTTCTAGCGATTTAATTTTTTTGTGCTCATGAAGTCTCGATCCATTGAGGGTGTAAGTCGATGCCAGACATCGACTTGCACCTTAAAGTCGATGCCTGGCATTGACTTGCACCCTAAAGTCAATGCTTGGCATCGACTTGCACCTAAAAGTCGATGCATGGCATCGACTTACACCCTCAAGTCGATGCCTAGCATCAACTTTCAACCCAAAGTCGATGCCAGGCATCGACTTTAGGGTGTAACTCAATGCTAGGCATCGAGTTTTAGGTGCAAGCCGATGCCAGGCATCGTCTTTAGGGTGCAAATCGATGCCAAGCATAGATTGTAAGGTGCAAGTCGATGCCTGACATCGACTTAAGCCTGCAAGTCGATGCAAGGCATCAACTTTATGTGCAATTCGATGCCTGGCATCAACTAGCACACAAAGTTGATGTTTGCAAGCTTAAGTCAATGTCTCGCATCGACTTGCACCTTAAAGTCGATGCCAAGCATCGATTGTAGGGTGCAATTCGATGCCTAGCATCGACTTTGCACCCTAAAGTCGATGCTTGGCATCGACCCTTCAGATTGAAAAACACATTAATGTAAGAGCTAATGCTTCTAAGGCCATTTCAGGGATGTTGGGATAAAAGGTGAGAGGCCTGTCAAGAAGCTCAAAGTCACAATGAGCTCTGTGGATCAACGTCGTGACAGAGGCATTGGTCACTAGACAAAATCCAAGAAAATCCTTGCATCTTTATCCTCTGAGAGGGCTAGCAACCAAGTTGGCATGTCATCTGGTGGACAGAGTAGCATCAAAATAGCTGAGGATGATGTAACTAGGAAGGAGAGGTCGAAGGAGATAGAGGTCTTAAGGAAAGATCGTCCACTCTGGGACATGACAAACCTGGAGTGGTGCCTTCAATATGTTGAAGAGAAGAATGCAATCCTTCTTGTGTTTGCAAGGCCTATGGGAGAGGAAAGATCATGACAACACAGGCCTTTCAGTATGGGCTTGTGTTCAAACTGGACTATGAAGATGAGGAATCCGACAACCTCCTTTTCCTGGTAGAGACATCAAAGGGGCTATGAAATGTAATATGCAAGATGGATTTCTTGTGCTCGGAGTGTTGTGTGCCAGAGAGGCTTGCAGAGATCTAGAGGGACTCAATGAACCTGATTAGAGACTTGATGCCATGGATCTAGGGCAACATTATGCCAACACAACAGAAGATGACAACTCCTGTAAAGGCAAAGGGTAAGCAGTGCATGCAGAAGAAGCTATTGAAGAAAAAGAAGAGAGTGGCTGATGAGGAGTCTTCTGAGTCAAGCTCTAGCTGTGAGGATAATATTGTTGCACCTGGTGGTGAGCTTGCTTCAGGAATTCTTCGTACTGAGCAGAACAAGATGAGGGAGGACATAGCTCGGAGAAAGCTTGTGAAGAAGGGGAAGTTGTTCCACCTACCAATCAATATCATCCATAGACCACCAATCAATCCAGTCACAGGGAGGAGGCCCCTTGAGATAAGGGAGCCACATAATTTGCACGTGTAGAATCTTAAGAACAAAATGAAGATAAATCCTCATGCCACTGTTGTGCCATTCCTTGTCATGCTGGATCCGAATGAGTGCAGCTCTATGGAGGATTTCAATGAGGACCTGTTTGAAGATTACACATATTATGTTATTGGTGGTTCACACTCTGCAGAGGCCCGCAAACAGCTAGTGAAGGACCACCCCACCACATTCTTCTTTAGGTGTGCAGAGTGCAAAATCTATTCTGGGCTTACAACTGAGGAAGCCAAGCTTCTTGCTTGGGATCACAACAATGATAATGACTACAGGCAGAAGATGTCCTCCATAGAGAGAATTTGGTTCTTCCACCATGAATATGAAGATTGCCTCATGAAGGAGGCTGGCAAAATACATCCCAATCTGCGAAAGCAATACCTTATTAAGGTTGGCATTGCACTGAATGAAAATAGAAAGTCTGATGCTTTGAGAAAATATGATCCATGGTTTTTGCTTGCATGCAGAACAGGTGAGATCTGGAATCTGTAGGATAAGATTTTCACAATGTGGGAGAACAAGGAGGTCGACGGCCAGAAGCAACGGAAGTCGAGGCCAGACCCTCAGGTTGATTTGAAAGGAAAGGGAAGGAAATTTGACCTCTCTATTGAATATTCTCCTGAGGACATGAAGTTGACACCATGGAGAGCCCTTCAAGGAATCAAGGATGATACTTTGATCATATCAACTTTGTCAAGGGTAATCTCCAAGGAGTTAAGCCTGCAGGAGATGGTGACTGATCTTAATAAGTATGTATTTTATTCTCAGATCCTTTTTCCCTCCTCCCATGTTTCTAGTCTAACCTAGTCTCCCTTTCATGTTTGTGACTATAGTCATAAAGTATACATGAAGATTCAAGAGGTGATGATGAAGAGGTTGGGTTGCTTTTCTTGGACAGAGGTCCAAGCAAAGTATCCAACCACCTCATCATACAAAGCTTTATCGGAGTATTTTATCTTGTTTCGTGATTGGGTAGGTTCTATTTTGAGAGAGGATGCCTGGTTTGCTATCTGGCTCGATGCCTGGCATCGACCTACCACTAATTTGATGTCATGCCTTGACTTTTAGTAGCAACTTGATGCCTAGCATCGATTTACTGCCAAAAGTTGATGCTTGGCATCGACATAGTGGCATAAGTCGATGCCACGCATCAAATTATGGGAGAGATCGATGCCTGGCATCGACCCAGACAAGAAATCGATGCCAAGCATCAATTCCTCATGTTTCCACTTGTTTATCAAAGATCTTATTTAATTTTCTTTCCACTTGTTTCTACAGAAACCAAAGAAAAGTAAGTCTGCAGAGGCATTAGATGATTGTCCCCCTGCATTCCTGGCTCACATTCAAAGAGCAAGGCATGAGAAATCTAGATTGAAATCCAAGGAGATATATTTTGATGATGAACCTGATTTGAAGTGTTTCTCCAATCCCCTAGGCCCACTTAGGTCTGTATATTACAATGTATTTTGTAGTGATGTAAATAATATTTGTATTGTTGTGCCTAGAAAGCATTTCTCCCTTCTTATAGAAGACATACCCTATGGATTTAGACTGTTGGGATCGGTGAATGACGAAGAGCCTTTCAATCACCCTCATATTCAGAAGATGGTCACTGATTTTGCGGATTTGACTATCTCTCCTCTTTGGAGAATAGTAATTTTCCATAGTAGAGACCAATCTTTCTCTGTTTCAACTGCTTTGAAGTCAAGATGTCATGTTGTGGAGTGCCTCACATGGTAAGTGATCTTCTTTCTATCTCCTTGGCTTAAATGATGCTCTCTCTCACTTATAGTTCTCATTGCCAGGGTGAAGACAAATGTGAATCATAGTCCTTTGCATAGATTTGTGAGCTCCACCGAATGCATTACAGTTGTCTATTATGATGAAGTAAGCAAAAGAAGAGTCACGGAGCATTGCAATGAGAATGGGATCTCCAATGTGCTCATGTTCCTAGGAGTTACCAAGAAACTTTATCAGCTAGTTGGGGATAGGACATTGGTTAACCCCTATCAAAAGCCACAAAAGCTTATAATGAGATTGATTCAACTATTCTCCAAGATTATGACTAGGTCCTAGAGCTTTTGTCGGGCATAGGTAATTTCAATTGTAACATTTCTCATTAGCAATGATATTGATCGGCCTCTAAGTGGTTTTCTTCTGTTTCAGGAACAACTCTCGCTTGCTCCTTAAAGATGTTCAGGCACTGCATAGCTATGGAGAAGGATGATGCTCAAGTGAGCTTCATTAGAATGAGAATCAATGGGTTGAATGAATGCCTAGATGAAGACCAAGAGGTTGGAAGGAAGCACATTGCAGACACGGAGAGATTCCAAGCAGCTTCAAGGGAGCCTGTTCCCCCACTTGCAGATGAACTGGAAGACATGGCTGACCTTGAAGAGACAATCTTGGAGCAAGAGAAGCAGGAGATGTGTTCTAGGGTTCCAAAGGATCCCATTATGCATGAGCCGGAGGAAACCTATGATCAGCTTCTATTGTAGAGTCTTATTATTCTTGTAAAACATACGTTAAATGTAAACATAATTTTAATAGATATATAATGCCAAGTTCTGCTTCCATTTTGTGCAAAGCTATACTTATCTTGAGCATTTCTCTGATGAATGTTAGTTTGCCTCTCCATGTATAAGCATGTCTTGCATGATTTGGTACCACAAACACTCGTTCTGAAGTGTTGTCCAAGTATATTACCTTTCTAGGCATATCAAGGTCCTTGAATTTGTAAATGGTGATTGATCCTACTTTATTGGGCTGTTCCATTCTATATTTCCAAAACGCTTCATCACTTTCCTTATTCAGGAACAACTCAATGTTTTTATTATCCTGAGGGATCCATTTTGGATTTAACATTCTTATCAATACCGATTTCCCTCTAGGTGTCCTAGGTTCATCTCCTAATGGTTCTTGCCCTTGACATGCAGTCATGTTTTTTTCCAAATATGAGCTAAGGGGTCTCAAATATGCACTAACCACTCAAAAATTCACTCAAATTGGCCTTTAAATTGCCCAAAAAATCAAAACCCTAAATTGACATTTTAGCTGAACTGTCACGATGGTCTTCAATAATCGTGATGGTCTGGGACCGTCGTGATGGTCTGGCTGAACCGTCGCGATGGTGTGACACAATTGAGATGGTGTGACACAATCGAGATGGTCTGAACTTACCAAAGTGTCGTCATGGTCTAGCGAGCTTTCGCGATGGTCTGGTACCGTCTTGATGGTCCAAACTTACCGAAGCATTGCTATGGCCTAGCAAGCCGTCATGATGGTCTGATCTATCGAGGCATCACAATGGTTCGAGGATGAATCATCGCGATGGTGTGATACCATCGAGATGGTGTGCTCAATCGTTGCGATGGCAACGGTCAAAGGAACCATCGCGATGGTTCAAATGACACATGGCTAGCGAAGCGTCGCGATGGCATGAGACAATTATGATGGCATGGGGTTGGTGTGATTGTCACGATGGTCCGTGACTATCGTGATGGTCTACCTGAACCATCACGATGGTGTGAGACCGTCGTGATGGTTCGATCGAGCCATCATAATGGTTCGATCGGGCATCGCGATGGTGTGAGCCAATCACGATGGTGACACCCCGTCGTAATGGCATGAGCCAATCTCGATGGTCCACCAAAATGAGAATTTTCAAAATGCATCTATGGATTCCTTTATGCACAAGTGTGCTCTATGCCATGCTATAGACATATTCCAAAAAATTTGACTTTGTCAGAGCATCGCGATGGTCTGACACCTATGGCAGAATTGACATAAATGTGAAATTTTTACCTTTTTAGAGCTTCCTTGCTGCACTGGAGTGCTTTACCTGCAAGAAAACTCAGAAACACACAAGCATGAACTCGCTCAAGAACTCTTTCACTCTCTCTTGCATTCGCAAAAGAGGAAAATGGGCAGAATAGGTGGATATGGTGAATTTTTTTATTTTTTTGGAGTGGAAGAAGATGATGTGAGGATGAAGGGGAAGTATAGGGGAGATGAAAAACACTAAAAACTATGCAAAAACAACAACAAAAACTGAAATTATTTACGTTCCAACAACGATTCTCACTATACTCTTACCATCAAGCATTCGTCCTAAAACTCGATCCCCTACAACGGTGCCAAATTTGGTGTTGCTCTAGCACTATCGTAAAGACCACGTTAAGAAGCTCCACCTCCTTAATGTCAATCCGCAAAAGAGATAGGAGTGACGTGAAATAATGAAAGTGAAGGGGAGAAGCATGAAAATGCACACACACATAAGGAAGAGACAAGCAAGACACAATGGAAGGTAGAAAGTAGACTCTCTTACTCAAGAACACTATTACAAACCCCAAGTAGCTCTAATCTCTAACTTGCCAACCTAAAAAATGAGCTCTCTAGCTCTTTTTATAGATTATAAACTAGTTTTGACCGGTTTCACATCTAATGTCCAGCACAGTTAAAAAAATAGGTTCTCGGGGTCATTTTGAGGTCTAAATGAGATCTAAAAATAACCAAAATTGCTATGATCATTCTACTTAAGCTCCTCAAGCTTGAGGACTCCTCGACTTTCACAAAATGGAGCTAATAAATACAAAATTGGGTGTTTTAAGATACATATATTACAAAAGTGATGAACACTATTTGGAGTTTTAAAAAAGTAATATCAAGTATATTTCTTGAAAAAAATGAATGTCTACCCCCCCTCCTCACAACTCTTTGCATTCCACCTCTACATACTTCCTCTGTGTTGATGCCTATGGTGTTGGACTTAGATGTCTACGGAAGCACGCGAACAACACAAGGAAGAAGAAGAAGCTTGGAGCACAACACACAATGCTGAATGTATTACCACTAGAATGTACAAAGAAAGGTAACCTATTAGGGCAATAGGTGTATATACAAGCGGGGGAAAAAAGCCTCCTAAAGATGGAAAAAAGTGCCCCGATAGTCCTAGAGTGATCACACACATCACTACCTAAATATATCAACAAATCCCCCCTGGGAGTGATGCGATGATAGTGCTGCGAATTCCCCAAATCAAGAAATCTCAAATGAGGCATGCAAATCAACCTTAAAATCAACAATATGCGTGTCATGAGGACCAGTGAATAGCATTTCATCAACATACACCACAATGATCAGAAGCACATCATTAGCATGCTTTACATATAAGGTGCTTTCCATATAATGCCTTCTTTAACGTGCACACTTGGTTTTCATTGCCTTTCTACACAAAGCCACGGGGCTGAAAAACATACACTTCTTGATGCAAGTCACCATTCAGAAAAGCTATTTTAATGTCCAACTGATGTACATTCCAACTATGATGAGCTGCAAGTGCACAAATGCTATGAACAATAGTCATTCGGCAAGTAGGATCAAAGGTTTCATCAAAGTCAATACCTCGTTCCTGCGCATAACCCATTGCAACAGGGCTAGCTTTATACCTGTCAACTATTCCATCAGTTTTACACTTCAGCTTGTATACCCACTTAGTGCCAATGGCCTTCTTGCCACGAGGCAAGTCACATAAAGACCAGGTACCATTTTTCATGATAGCATCATATTCAGATTGCATTGCAGCCATCCAATGTTCAAAATTGTGTGCTTCATCAAACGAAATAGGTTCAGTCTCATCACAGAGATTAGAGGCAACCATAGCATATCAATCTGATGCAAAAGAGGCACTATGAGAGACTGATCAAGTACGATATGATAGAGGTGCATCTAATTTGCTATCATGTCATGTAAATCTGCATCAGAAATGGAATGATTTGCGTCATCATATGAAACCTACAAAGGCTGAGAAGTTGCCTCATTAGGACCAACACTAGACTGTCCACCTGTAAAAAGAGACAGCAAAGTATCATACATGTCTTTGGAGCTAACAAGTGTCTCCTTAGTACATGAAAGCAATGGCTGAATAGCATCTTCCACAAAAACAACATTATGGCTAACCAGAACATGTTTAGTATGTGGATGATATAGACGATAGCCTTTACTTTCAGAATTGTACCAAAAAAAAATACATTTTGCTGCTTTATCATCCAATTTTCTGCAATGTTGTTCAGGCACTAATGCATATGCCAAACAACCAAAAACACATAGATGAGCAATAGATGGCTTGCGACCATGCCAAGCCTCATATGGAGAGATAGACTGCAATGCTTTAGTGGGACACATGTTCAGTACATATGTTGCACACATAATAGCCTCAAGCTAGAAACTGTGGTAAAGCTTGACTCTTGAACATACACCTCGTCATCTCCACCAGTGACCTGTTCTTTCGTTCAGCAACTCCATTATGTTGAGATGTATACGACACTATACATGGATGTTTTATCCCACGTTCAGCCAGAAATGCATTAAAGTCAGAAGACATATATTTCCCCCCTCGATCAGAACGGAGGGTGCCCATTTTACATGCTGACGGATTTTCCACCAAAACTAGAAACTGTTTGAAGCACATAAACACTTCGGAATTTTCCTTCAATGGATATACCCATGATGCCTAGAAAAATCATCTATGAAAGTCACGAAGTAAAGATAGTTCCCAAAAGAAGGTGTCTGCATAGGACCACAAACATCACTATGTACAAGCTGCAATTTTTTAGTAGCCCAAACTGAACCATCTTTTGGAAAGGAAGAATGCTGCATTTTGCCCAAAATACAGCCTTCACATACATGTTTATCGGGTGCCTCAAGTTTGGGCAAAGAGGATACCATTTCAGATTTCTACAAGCATAGCAAACTAGAAAAATTCAGATGACCAAAGTGTGCATGCCAAAGCTTTGCATCTGACATAGCTTGAGAATCATGTATTGCACATGCCAAATCATTTACAAATCTTTCATAGTCTATGATCTTATATAGCCCATGACATAAAATGCCAGAAGCAATAATGACGTCGCCATTTGACATATCATAAAATGTACATCTTTCATCAACAAATTTAACAACCCAAGCTAATCTTGGCTAATGCAAAAACTAATAAGAGATTTTTCTTGATGCCTGGCACAAACAAAACATGTGACAAACTGAAAGAACTACCATCAGCAGTAGTCAAAATGATCTTACCAACTCCCATAGCAGGATAAGAGGAGTTGTTGGCACATGTAACAGTATTCCCTGTAAGGGCAGGCTCGAGTGAAGAGAAGAAATTGTGTTGCGAGGTAATATGTTTAGTCGCCCCACCATCAAAGTACCAGACATCTGAGTCTACTGTAGACATGCATTGCTCATGAGAAGATGGGTCAAAACTGCAAACAGTAGTAAACACCCATTCTTATTCCTACACAAGATTAGCAGACTCTGTTTTCGGTGTAGAGGCCTCTGGAACAACCATTCCGGCCTCTTTCTTCTTTGCCTCTTTAGCAACCAGTTTTGGAAAGCTCTTGATAACATGATCGTTTGCTTTACAGTATTTGCAAAACAATTTTTGCTTTTCTGATTTCTTCTCATCTTTGTCTTCCTTCTTCGAATGTGCAGCATTTGTAGATTTCTGCTTACTAGTAGAAGAGCTCCATTTACCTTTGCCCTTCTGACTAGCCATGAAAGCTTGATCTGCAACATGCATAATAGACCTGTTCTGCCTAGACTGGTCTTCCTGCAATAGAACAAAGACTAACTCCTCAAATGACAAGACATTTGGATTGCCTTTCATCATCAAACGAAGAGTAGAGGCAAAACTCTGATATGAGTTAGGAAGACCATTCAGAATGGTCTACACAAGTGAGCTATCTAGTATAACTTCATCAATAGAAATCAATTGTTCTTTCAAATCCTTGATCTTTGTGAGAAAATTGTCCATAGAATCACCTTCATTCATGTGCTCACTCTCCAATTGTTTTCAAAGGTAAGCAACACGAGCCTCATTCCTAGCTTGGTACAATGTGGTAAGTGTATCCCAAGCATCCTTAGCTATTTTGCAAGAGCGAATGTGAGGAATAATGGCATGTTTGAGAGACAAAGCTATCAATGCATGCGCTTGAGCATCTCTTTCATCCCAACGAATTTGCTCTACAGTAGGTGCAACAGAAACATCAGCACGAATAGGAATCTGTAGAATATCATCATCTTCGACACCATCTCCATCAGCTTCAACACCTGTATTTGTAGTACCTGTATTCGTAGGTATAAGAGGACGTCTTTCAACACCCTACACGATATTCCATAGTTCTTTTGTAACCAATACATGATGCATCATATAAGCCCATAATGGGTAGTTGGTACCATCCAAATTATCCTCAACAGTCAACATACGGAATACATCATTGCTTTCAGCCATGGCCGGTGACTAAAATACCTTGATGGAAAAAATTGACTGTATCTCAAAAATTTGAACAGAACTGTCCATATGAATTCTGCTAAACCTGTAGCAGACTTCGAGATGCTTATACAGGTGAACCAAAACTAGTATATACCTTTGGCACAAAAAGATGAAATAGCCTGCACAAGCGTTGTGATAGTGTGTTCGGAGGTCAAAACGAGCTCATATCACGATTTTGGCACCAAAGAGCAAAGCAATTTTGATCTCTAAAACACCCTGAGTGTGCTTACCAAATTTCATGCGATTCTAAGATTGTGAGGTGTAGACAATGCCCTCGATGAAGCGGCGACCTACTCTGATACCAATTGTTGGATTTAGACATCTACAGAAGCACACGAACAACACAAGGAAGAAGAAGAAGCTTGGAACACAACGCACAATGTTGAATGTATTACCACTAGAATGTACAAAGATAAGTAGTCCGTTAGGGCAATAGGCATGTATACAAGCCGGGGGGGAAAAAACCTCCTAAAGAGGGAAAAAAGTGCCCTGGCAGTCCTAGAGTGTTCACACACATCACTACCTAAATATATCAACATATGGCTACTGCCAACAATAACCCTCTAGTTGTTCCATATGAATCTCATTTGTAAGATCTCCATGCAAGAAAGCAGCTTTCACATCCATTTCGGACTAGCTCTAAGTCCTCCATTGCAACGAATCGACACTATGTTGCTGCTTAAAACCCTTCGCAACAAGTTGTGGCTTTGTACTTTGGAGAAACACTATCTGATGTGAATTTCAGCTTATATACCCATTTACATGGTAAAGCCTTCTTGCACTTTGGCAAAGGCACTAAATCCCAAGTACCATTCTTGTGAATAGAATCCAACCCACTCTTCATGGCACACTCCCATTCGACCTGATCATTTGTCTGCATGGCCTCTTTGTAGCAAGAAGGCTTACAAGCATCTATTAACATAACAAAGTCCTAACCTAGAACATATCTATCAGGTGGATGTGAGACACGTGTAGAGCATCTGAATGGTTGCTAAACACACACATTTCCAGACTGATATGATCATAAATTCTCTTGAACATCCCTATGTGCAATATTTTTATGCATGCTAATTGGAGGACTAGTATCCTCAAACACCACTCTTCTCACTTCAATCTCCTTAATGGGCTATTTATGCATTTTAGAATCATTGAAAATGACACCATTACTTCTAATAACTAACTGTGTTTCAGGATCCCATAAGCAATATCCAAATTGTCCTTCTCGACCATATCCAAGAAAAATGCATTTCTTTGACCAATGGTCCAGATTTTGTCTAAGATTCTTGGGTATATGAACATATGATTCACACCCAAAAACTCGAAGATGATCATAATATGATGGCTTCCCTGCTCATAACTGTTGTGCCACTTTCACACCTTTGGTGGTACTACATGAAAGGTTAATCACGTGAATTGCAGTCAATACTACTTCTGCACAAAAGCCTTGTGAAAGGTTTGCATGATGCAGCATGGAAACTACTCTATCTTGAATAGTTCTATTCATCCTTTCAACTACACCATTTTGTACTAGGGTATAAGGAGTTACAACTCTCTACTAATTCCTCTAGACTGACAAAAAAAGCTAAATTCATGTTAGGTATACTCACCCCCATTATCTGAACGTAAAGCTTTGAGCTTAGTTCTTTTTTGAGTCTCAACTCAAGCAAGCTGTTTTCTAAAGGTAGGGAATACATCATCCTTTGATTTGATAGGATATACTCAGACCTTTCTAGTAGCATCATCTATGAAAATGACAAAGTAAAGAGAACGACCGAATGAACTTGTGGGCATAGGACCACACATATCTATGTGAATGAGATCTAAAGGCAAAATTGAAGATTCAATGTGCATTTTATGCACATTCTTAGTTTGCTGCTCACAAAATGAAAAATTAGAGAAAGATAACATAGGTAAGTAGCTCGAATGAGAAAGATTTTCCATTCCACTACGAGATATTTAGTAATAGCTAACAAGTGTTCTTTCAGTGATACAAATAAAGGATAAATTGAGCCAACTTTGGTTCCTTTTGCAATTACCATATTGCCCTTTGATATGCGAAGGGACTGAGCATAGAAAACCACCTTGTAACCAAGGTCATCAAGTTGACCAACTGACATCAAAGTACATGATAACTGAGGTACATGGCATACATTATGCATAATAAATTTTGAACCATCAATGAACTGCACAACCACATCTGCACTCTCGACATCATCACACTGGTAAGAGTCATCAAGTCTCACAGTACCAAGAGACTTTGCTGCATAAGTAGAGAACCATTCTCTATGTGGTGTGACATGGAAAGAAGGACCAGAATCTAGCAACCACATGTGGAAAAGAGAATCAGCCATAAAATCATCAATAGGCATAGTACTATCAAGTGCCAACACATCAACATCATAAAAAGTAGCATTTATTTCTTTAATCTTCACGGTTGAAGTAGATGGTGCAGGTAACTATTTAACATGCCCATCAACATTTTGCCCTTTATCTTTAACATTCTTTAACGTATATCAATCTTTCTTCATGTGTCCTTGCTTATGACAATAATGGCATTCAATATCCCTCTTCCTTGATTTACTTCTACTCTTCTTCCGTTGACCATTCTTTTCCTTGTTCTTGCTCCTACCACATTGTTGATTCTTTCCTTGGTTAGAATCACAAACATTATACACATCTCCACTCTGAGTGCCAACCATAGATTTTCTATGAGTCTCCTCACTCAAGAGTGCTCCACATATGTCATCATAGACCAATTTACCACCAGGTGCACTATTGCTAATAGTTGTGCAAAATGTATCCCATGATGATGGCAAGTTGAATAAAAACAAGACTTCTTTCATTTCATTATTCATCTCCATTTTCTAAGCCTGTAACTGGGAGAATATAGCACCAAACTCATTTGGATGAGCAACAACATTATATGTGTCCTACATGCAGAGGTCATATAACTTTCTCATTAGATACACTCTATTTGATGCCATTTTTTTTTCATATGTATTGTATAGCTTCTTTCAAAGCTCCTATGCATTTTTACGATCCAATATTGTAAAGTAAACATTATCTTCCAAGTGCAATTGAATGGTAGACCTGACCATTTCATCCAACTCATCCCAATCATCTTTATCCATGTCATCAGGCTTCTTTGAGATTCTATTTATTGGCTTCCATTGCCTCCTTTGAATCAACACATCTTTAATCTGATTCTTCCATAGAGGAAAGTTTGTACCATCAAATTTTCGGATCTCAAAGTGGTCTTTGCCTTGCAAGTTATAGCTCCTCCCTGGAACACTGGCACTATACCCTGATCCACTGGACATGCATGAGACCTTTAATGCCATGATGATTGAGAACTGAATAGAATGATAATGGAGATAGAAGAGTCCAAACACCACTAAGGCTCAAAAAAGGATGACCAATTGTCAGATTCTAGGAAAAAATTCAATAGAGTATTTCCATAAAAATTAATTAACAAACAATAATGACCAACCAAAAGGATTATGTGAGAATAAATGTGCTCACACCTATAAGTGTATAAAAACAAAAAATCTATAAAAATTTTGCCAAAATATCCTCTGTAAAATGAGCATATGACTAGTGTCAAAATCTCACAAAACTCCAAGTAATGACATGTTAACCTACATAGTGAATCATTGACTCCACTGCATATAATCAATTACCCGGAAGAAGCCAACTAGGCTTATCAAGCACCTATGAACAACAAGCATACATCTCTTATGGCGAGGCGGGGTAAGTGTTCCACCTACATCATCAAAGAGATCATGGCATCTAGGTGTCTCCCAGCTAAGAAAACCTCACCACGACCCTCTTTATCAAATGTAGAAGGCTTTATGCAAAAAATGTAACTGCTATATCAATGACCGCATGGACGTACATAAGTAGTATCCATAGAAGCATACATAATGTGTATGTGCTCAATATATGCAGCAAAATGGCACTGAAAAGTTGAATTTAGAGCCTAAACACTATCCAACAACAGCTGCAAGTGTTTTTCAAATCTATTCTTTAAGCTTAAAAATCTACATAGACTTGTGGTGGCTACTCCCACCACAACTAAAACCATTCAAGAAACCTATAGATTTACTAGTGTAGCTGAAAACACAGCCCCAAGGTGAATATTCATTATCAAAGAAGTAGAAAGAACACTTTTCTTGATGTTCTTGAAACTATGTAAAGAGAACTATGCACAAAGGTACTCCCAAATGGCTCCAAGAATCACCCAAAAAATGCTTCAAAATAGGCTTTGAAAGCAAAGAATGAAGCTTTGAAGGCCCAAAACAAGTTCAAGGTAATGTTAACCTTAGCCTTTCCCCTTCTTCAAACACCACAAGAGTGTAGCTTAGTGGCAAGAGATTGCCAGTTAAGCAAGCTCTAGGGGGAACATTACTGGGATGGGTGACCTCCCGACAAGTATCGGGAACCTTTGTCTTCCTTGATCATTGAGGTCCTCCCTCGGGAACAATCAATGGTGACTTCGATGAATGGGATGACAAGCTATGCCCAGGTCTATGCCTTGGTGCCTTGGTGCCTTGGTGCATTGGTGCCTTGGTGCATTGGTGCCTTGGTGCATTGGTGCCTTGGTTGTAAGCCTTGGGTGGGCAGGTGGGTGATCGCTTTGTTCGCACAAAAAAAACAAAAAGCTTTTGATATCAATGCACCATAGTGAACTCCCCTTCTCGAGAGCTCCACGACGATGCCCTCACGGTACGAACCCAAACTTCAACACCTCACACAATAGTCTGCATAAGGGGTGCATAATACATAGGAAAAACACTCAGTACAGAGACCACGAACACAAATTTCTTAAGTCATACAAATACAGTTAAACTTGTAGTCTGGTTGACCAAGCCACTATTTGTTTTATTAAAGAACATACACAAAAGCGCCCAACAACCATTTGGCCTTTCACATGGACACTAATGGTAACACTTTCACATACATGCCAATGATAACATTGCAAAGCATGTGATCATCTCATTCATATGATTCCACACATACGATATTATCTTAGGGAATGGATATCAAGTGTTTTTGCATGTACGTCAATGTGTGCACACATAATGAGTTAGAGGTTGTTTTTTGTGACCTCGAGATAATTTTTTTTTTACAATGTATCAAATAATGAAATGCCATATCATTATTTAGACAATTATACCTATGGCCCATGCTTTACAATTGAGCCCTTATAGAAATAATAGATGTGTGAGTCTTATGAGAAGATATTATTGGCAAGAAACATCTATCAAAGTCTCATTGTATTTATGAGTTCTTTTCATCTTTTTGAACTTTTCAACGAGAGAAAAATGGATGAACATATCCTTCTTTATCTCTTTATACATCGTCTCCACCATGGACGATTGAATCTCTACTTTTTTCACTACAACAGATCAATGGTATACTGAGGTTTTTATCGAGGGAAATGATCGCGGCTTTATTTGCCACGACGCCGGTGTAAAGGTCGGTATGCGCGTTGGTATATGCGTCGGTATAGGCATCGGTATATGCGTCGATAATACCGACGCTTATACCGACGCCTCTGCTGGGTATATCATCGCGTATACCGTCGCTTGCTGGGTGTACCAACGCTTATTCCGATGACATTACTGGGAGTACCGTCGCGTATACCAACGACCATACCTGCAAAATTTTTTTTTGGCAGAGTGTGTTGTCTTTTGCTACAGCAACATTACCATGATGCTGCTTAACAAAAAACAATACACTCTGCCCAAAAAAAACCGAGTACATGTGATGTGTACTCTAATGTCAACCGAAATATGATTTCATGAAACAGAGTATTATTGGACACAAAAGAGATAATCAGAATGAACCATGAACCATGTACAAAAGAAGTTATATATTTCAATAATGAAGCATGTACAAGAGTGTGGCAAACCACTGTCATATATGACGCTTTTACAAAATGTGGCAAAGCAATGCATTGTCGTATGAAAATCAAATACAAAATTTTGGTGTCCACTGCCATACACATGCAAAAAACGTTCCATATCAACAGTCCTGCAATGAGGAACATTAATGGAATGAGATAAATTCACATGAAAATTACAAACAACAAGTAAAAACCAAGTTTATAAATTAATTACCTCATCGCAAACAGTCCCATGAAACGACCGCACTGCATCCCTCCAAGTCCTCCAATAGTGCAATCAACCCATGACAATATCCGTAAGACTCCTCCATTCGTGTTGGAGGACGACCCATTGCCAGCTCCTGAAACAAATATACAAAAGATTAGAGGAACATACATGAGAAATTTAACACAAATAAATTCAATATGAAATGGTACTTACAAACTCATGACGCATTGTGTCATATCCACCGCTGCCCAAATGTGACGGTCCAACTGTATCTAAACGTGTGGCTGCGGCATCTCGCTGTTGGTGATATCGGTCAGGAGTCTGCTGCTGCTCGTCACGAATCATGTCCCACTCCTCAGCATCTAACCATACAGGCTTTGGTAAGCCTGCTCTGAAAGCATCACGAGCCTCGGATCATCGATGGGACAAAACCTCACGTGCGGTGTGCAGAATCCACTCTAAATTAACAAGAGACTGTCCATCGGTTGGTCGGAACTCCTGATAAATCATCTGTGTGATATAATTCTTCCGATCTTTATTCTGTTCACTCCATTTCAGCATGATAGAGTGTCCAAACTGGATGGAGCAAAGCTGTCGTATGCGTGCACGCATTGCTTTACCAGTCGCATCCATCATCGGAGCTCCATCTCAGATACTATACACCTTGGAGTCATCATGGTCATGAGCACCCCAAGGTGTACGTGGTGTTTCACGTGGTGTACTGCATGGCGTACCTACATCTGAGGTACTCGTCCTAGGAGTAGAAGCGGGCGACACAACGTCCATCGCACTGCCTCCACAACAGCCACCTCGTCCGCCTCCAGATCTACCTGTAGATCCACTCCTAGAACCTCCTGCTCTAGAGCGTGACCTTGATCTACGAGATGGGCAAAACGTGGAAGAGGTCGAAGACTTTCTGGAAGAGGCAAAAATCGAGTGGAAAGATTTCTTCGAAACTGAGCTCTTTCCTTTGCATTAGTTTCCTTGGCAAGCTCATACCTTTCTAACCACTTCTGCACAGACTCAGAGTTAACTATGCAAAACTTCATTGCCTTCTCTCTGAAAGCTGCATCCATTTTTCTTTGCAACCTTTACCTTGTGGTTCATCGCCTACGAGACGAACATCTTCATCACCGCTCCATAAGCGAGGCATTTCGGGATCCGACATACGTAAAAACTCAATTATGAATACAAGAGATTCTTGTACAAGCCATCCCTCTGCCATGCTACCCTCTGGATGTGCTCTCTGTTGAACAAACCCTTTTAATGTCTTCATAAAGCGCTCTAAGAAGAACATCCATCGACTATGGACAGTTCCTGCTATTGCAACTTCATCTACCACATGAACTAGTAAATGAAGTTGAATAGTGAGAATACTTGTGGGAAAGTATTTCTCTACCATACAAACATCCTCGATAGCATTGAGTTTCGCACTCTCTATGCTATCTCTATTTATCTCTTTAGAAGATATCCACCGTACTAAAGAGCTAATTTTATAAATGGTTCTTCGTACATCCTCTGAAAGACAATCTTTTAGGGCTACAGGGAGCACAAACTGTAAAAACTTGTGCCAATCATGAGACTTGAGTCCTGCAAGATCGTCGTTTCGTATGAAAGCAGTCTTTAGACATCTCATGCATCCAGTAGGTGTTCGAAACTCTGAAATTGTTTTCTTCACTTATTGCTCTTCCATCTTGCGAAGCACCCAAGGAGCTCTTGGTAACGATACTATTCCGTTGGGCTTAGTAATTGCCCACAACTCTTGCATACGACCTCGCTCTTCTAAGTCCTCCCTTTGTGCTTTGCTTTCTTTCTTTCCGATCAAAGTTTTCCAAAGAATCTCTCCCACATTCTTAAAAATATGCATTGGATCCACCAAATGATATATCAACAATTCACTCCAATAAGGGATTTCATGAAAAATGGACAACCGTTTCATGCCAGCAACTGGATTTTCTAAATCCCACAAATGTTTCCAATCGCTAGCTTTCATTTGGCGTTGTGCTTGTCGACCAATTTGTCCTTCACGTAAAACATGTCCATCAGGTAAATATCTATGATGTCCACGTAAAACATGTCCATCAGGTAAATATCTATGATGTCCTTCATAGAAAGTTTTATGTAGTGCTTTGGAATAGCATGCTTCGAGTCGTGGTCCGCATAAAGGACAAGCATGGTAACCCGAAATCGATAAACGTGAACATTCACCATAACCAGGCAAATCATGCATTGTCCATATAAGTATGCCTTGCACTCGCACGTCTCGTCTTCTTATAATTGAGACATGTCACACACAATAATCCCATCCCATAAAATGCACAGTTCTTCCACAAGTGGTGCAAGATATACATCCATGTTTTTTACCTTATACTTACCTGGTACAATAAGAGCTAATAATAAATGACCTTTCTTTGTGGCGCAACCATAGTGGGATATTATAATTGACCAAACATACAGGCCATGTGCTCCATGAAGAAGTGCGTAATCCAAACGGATTCACTCCATCCATAGCTAGGCATAGACGTATGGACCAAGGCTCACTAGCAAACTCTAGCCACTTACTATCTATGTGCTTCCAAGCATCAGAGTCAGCACGCACTCTCATTATATTATCTGTAGACCTGCTATTTGTATGCCATGACATTAACTCAGCTATAAATTTGCATCTAAACATGTTCTTAATTCGTGGAATGATAGGAAAGTGGCGAAGAACCTTTGCGGGGATTGCTTCGCCTACAACGTCTTCTCTAAATCTATTTGCTCCACACTTTGGACATATGTGGAGATGCTCATACTCATTCCGAAAGAGAATGCAATCATTTGGACAAGCATGAATTTTAGTATAATCCATTCCAATGGACTGTAAAATTTTTTTCGCATCTCCATACGTTGGAGGCATGTCATTGCCCTCTGGCAAAAATTGATCTTTAAGAAGCCTGCAATAAGCAATTAGAACGATATTAGTAAATAAAGTTATTGTGATACAACAATGAAAGCTAATTTGTTCTCCACTTACCTGAACAATTCAGTGATACTACTATCTGACCATCCATAAATGGATTGAAGATTGAGCATCATGAATGACGCATGTAGTACAGATACCTTTGCTCCATTGTAAAGTGGTAAACGAGCTAATGTTTGCATGTTTTCATATTCTTCATCGACTTCTGATCGTGGAATTTCTGTTGTGTCCACGAAACTCTTGACACCTTCTCCACCATCATGATCTTCGTCCATCTCATAAAATGCTTCAAGCATCTCTTCCATATGTTCATTCTGTGTAATATTATTAGTACTTGCTTGTACGTCTAAGTCCTTTTTTGCTCTCTTTTGTCCACGAGAGGTTACCGGTGCAATGTCGTTTGGGTCCATCTGCTCACCTAGGGGACCATGCGAATGGTAGCGTAGGTTTTCCAGTCGACTCCTATCAAAGGATATATACTCTCTAACATGTGCAGTACAAATCCGTCGTTTCCGATAAATTTGATATTGGCACTGTGTGCAAGGACATGCCATTCTCTCTTCAGGATCCAACGAAGCCATCTGCTACAATATGGACATTTTAGAACATTTGTTTTTTTATTGAACCTAAAAATCATACTCTTAAAGACTTAAACCTGAAATACTAAACCTAAATACTTAAATACCTAAAAAAACTTTAAACCCTAATTTTAAAACCCTAATCTATATAACTATCCTATTTTATCTATATATTTGGATTTTTTTTTAATTGATCCTATTATATATATATATATATATATATATATATATATATATATATATATATATATATATATATATATATATATATATATATATATATATATATATATATATATATATATATATATATATATATATATATATATATATATATATATATATTTATTTATTTATTTATTTATTTATTCATTCAAATTTTTTTCCTCTTAATTGAGTTATATATATGCTTAAACCCTAAAACCCTAATTTTAAAGATCTAGACCCAAATTATGTATATTTCTATAAACATGTGTATATACATGTATATATGTATTATATGTGTATGTGTATGTGTATATATATGTTATGTAGGTGTTAAAACCCTAAAACCCTAATCAAAATGACCTAGACCTAAAACATGTATATATATGTATGCATGTGTATATATATATGTATATGTATATATATGTGAATATAGATAGGTGTATAAGTATGTGTGTATGTGTATGTGTATATATATTCACTCTATTTAAAATGATTAAAATTAAATCTATTTTTATATATTTAATCATATATATTTCATTTATTTATTTAAAACACTAGTTCTTATCATATTTTGTTATCTATATAATTATCCTACTCTATATATGTATATACTATTTATATATTCAGATTTTTTTCTTAATTAATCCTATTTTTATATATTTTATTATATATATTTAATTAAATTATTTAAAACACTAGTTCTTTTTATATTTATTTATGTATATAATTATCTTATTTGATATATATATTTATTTATATATTCAGATTTTTTCCTTACTTAATCATATTTTTATATATTTAATTATAAATATTTAATTATATATATTTAATTAAATTATTTAAAATACTAGTTCTTTTTATATTTATTTATCTATATAATTATCCTATTATATATATATATATATTTATATATTCAGATTTTTTCCTTACTTAATCCTATTTTTATATATTTAATTTTATATATTTAATTTTATATATTTAATTTTATATATTTAATTAAATTATTTAAAACACTAGTTCTTTTTATATTTATTTATGTATATAATTATCTTATTTTATATATATATTCAGATTTTTTCCATACGTAATCCTATTTTTATATATTTAATTAAAACCCTAATCTTAAAAATCTAGACCTAAAATATGTATATTTTTGTATGCATGTGTATGTACATGTATATATGTATTATATATGTATGTGTATGTGTGTATATATGTTATGTATGTGTTAAAACCCTAAAACCCTAATCTTAAAGATTTAGACATAAAATATGTATATTTCTGTATGCATGTGTATCTACATGTATGTATGTATTATATGTATGTGTGTGTTTGTGTATATATGTTATGTAGGTATTAAAACCCTAAAACCCTCATCAGAAAGACTTAGACTTAAATTTGAAATACTAAAACCTAAATACTTAAACACCTATAAAAATCTAAACCCCTAATCCTAAAACCCTAATCATATTTTATATATATAATTATTTATATATTCAGATTTTTTTTCTTATTTTTTCTCTATATTTTTTCTTAATATAAATATAATTGAGTTATATGTACGCCTAAACCCTAAAACCCTAATCTTAAAGATCTAGACCTAAAATATGTATATTTTTGTATGCATGTGTATCTACATGTATATATGTATTATATGTGTATGTGTATGTGTGTATATATGTTATGTAGGTGTTAAAACCCTAAAACCTAAATCTTAAATATTTAAACCTAACATATGTATATTTCTGTATGCATGTGTATCTACATGTATGTATGTATTATATGTATATGTGTGTTTGTGTATATATGTTATGTAGGTATTAAAACCCTAAAACCCTAATCACAAAGACTTATACTTAAATCTGAATACTAAAACCTAAATACTTAAACACCTATAAAAATCTAAACCCCTAATCCTAAAACCCTGATCATATTTATATATATATATATATATTTATTTATATATTCAGATTTTTTGTATATTTTTTCTTAATATAAATATAATTGAGTTATATGTATGCCTAAACCCTAAAACCCTAATCTTAAAGATCTAGACCTTATATGTGTATGTGTATGTGTGTATATATGTTATGTAGGTGTTAAAACCCTAAAACCTAAATCTTAAATATTTAAACCTAAAATATGTATATTTTTGTATGCATGTGTATCTACATGTATGTATGTATTATATGTATATGTGTGTTTGTGTATATATGTTATGTATGTATTAAAACCCTAAAACCCTAATAAAAAAGACTTAGACTTAAATCTGAAATACTAAAACCTAAATACTTAAACACCTATAAAAATCTAAACCATTAATCCTAAAACCCTAATCATATTTTATATTTTTTCTGAATATAAATATAATTGAGGTATATGATGCCTAAACCCTAAACCCCTAATCTTAAATATCTAGACCTAAAATATGTATATTTCTGTATACATGTGTATATACATGTATATATGTATTATATGTGTATGTGTATGTATGTGTAAATAGCCTAAAAACCCTAATCCTATTTTTATATATTTGATGTAAAAGAAAACTTCAAAAAAAAATTTATATATTTAATTACATATATTTAATTAAAACACTAGCTTATGTGTGTGTATATATGTGCATGTCTGTATGTATGTGTGTGTGTGAATGTATGCATGTGTGTATATGTGTATGTGTGTCTATGTATGCATGTGTGAGTATATGAGTATGTATGTACATATGTGTATGTATGTATGCATGTGTGTACATGTGTGTGTATGTATACATGCATGTGTGTATATGTGTGTATATATGTGTGTGTATGTATGCATGTGTACATGTGTGTGTGTATGTATGCATGTGTGTACATGTGTGTATGTGTATGTGTGTGTATGTATGCATGCATGTGTGTGTATGTGTATGTGTGTGTATGTATGCATGCATGTGTGTATATGTGTGTATGTATGTGTGTATACATATGTGTATTTGTGTGTGTGTATGTATGTGTGTATGCATGTGTGTGTATGTATGCATGTGTGTATATGTGTGTATGCATGCATGTGTGTATATGTGTGTGTATGTGTATATGCATGCATATGTGTATATGTGTGTATATATGTGTGTGTATGTATGTGTGTATATATGTGTGTATGTGTATGTATGCATATGTGTATATATGTGTGTGTATGTATGTGTGTATGCATGTGTGTACATTTGTATGTGTGTGTATGCATGCATGTGTGTATATGTGTGTGTATGTAAGCATGCATGTGTGTATAGGTGTGTGTATGTAAGCAGGCATGTGTGTGTATGTAAGCAGGCATGTGTGTACATGTATGTGTGTATGTATGCATGTGTAAATGTGTAAATGTGTGTGTATGTGTGTGTGTATGTATGCTCTATTTTCCTATATCTATCTTCCTTTCTTTCATTATTCTTTATCTCTCACTCTCTCTCTCTCTGTCTCTCTCTTCTCTCTCTCTCTCTCTCTCTCTCTCTCTCTCTCTCTCTCTCCTCTCTCTCTCTATCATCTCTCTCTCTTTCTTTCTCTCCTTCTCTCTCTATCAATAGAGAATAAAACAATCACTTACAAGTATGTCCCTCTTTTGGATCGTTGTCGTCAAAGCGTAATGTATGTCGCCTATCATCCAATTCCAAACAATCGACGCCAAAGAACTTCTGCAAAATCAAAGAAAAGAGAAATTATAAAACCTAAAGCATAGAGAAACACAAATGCTAACAATACGCGCAACACTTACCAAGATGTGAGATCTAAGCTGAGAGAGAGTGTGTGTGTAGAGAGAGAGATATGTGTGTGTGTGTGCACAAGACAATGCAGGTCGCAATTCGGTTCGTGCGTGCAAGTTCGACAGAAGACAACAGTAATCAAACACGCGCAAAAATGTGAAGTTTTGCTCTCGGGTTCGTGGTATGTTTAAAACTCGGCCTCAGTATATGCATCGGTATGAGCGTTGGTATACGCATCGGTAACTTAAATTACCGACGCTTATACCGACGCATATACCGATGCATATACCGAGGCATATACCGACGACTGCGGGCCACACCGACGATCCGTTTAAAGCGGCCATACCGACGGTCCCTTGACCGTCGGTATCTCTAAGTGACATTTTCCAACGCCCATACCGACGCCAAGTGTGACCGTCGGTATATGCAGCGTCGGTATGCCCCTCATATGTTGTAGTGTTTTATTTTTTTATAAAAGGAAGTTCAGCCTTGGCCTATTCTCCCTGACTTTAATTAAAATAAAGAAAAGTTACAAGTGAATGGGACTAGTGCCCATGGCTCTCCCCAAATCCCACAATGCATGGGAGAAGGACGGAAAGCTAGAGGGCATTACAAATGAGGCAGACAAATCTATCGTCTCCCTCATGTGGGACTCAGATGTTTGGTCGCCCCACTGTCAAAGTACCAAACATCTGAGTCCACTGCAGACATGCACTACTCTTGAGGAGATGGGTCAAAATTGCAAACAGTAGTAAACGCCCATTCTTCTTCCTGCACAAGATTTGCAGACTCTGTTTTTGGTGTAGAGGCCTCTTCAACAACCATTCCAACCTCTTTCTTCTTTGCCTCTTTTGCAGCCAGTTTTGGACAGTTCTTTATGATATGATCATTCCCTTTACAGTACTTGCAAAACAATTTCTGCTTTTCTGTTTTCTTCTCATCTTTATCCTGGTTCTTCGAATGTGAAGCATTTGTAGATTTCTGCTTACTAGTAGAAGAGCTCCATTTTCCTTTGCCCTTCTGACTAGCCAGGAAAGCTTGATCTGCAACACGCATAATGGACCTGTTCTGCCTGGACTGATCTTCCTGCAACAGAATAGAGACTATCTCCTCAAATGATAAGGCATTCGGATTGCCTTTCATCATCAACCGAAGAGTAGAAGCAAAACTCTGATATGAATCAGGAAGACCATTCAGAACGGTCTACACAAGTGAGCTATCTGGTATAACCTCATCAGCAGAAATCAACAGTTCCTTCAAATCTTTGATCTTTGTTAGGAAACTGTCCATAGAATCACCTTCATTCATGTGCTCACTCTCCAACTGTTTTCGGAGGTAAGCAACACGAGCCTCATTCTTAGCTTGGTACAATGTGGTTAGTGTATCCCAAGCATCCCTAGATGTTCTGCAAGAGCGAATATGAGGAATAATGGCACGTTTGACAGACAAGGCTATCAATGCATGTGCGTGGGCATCTCTGCCATCCCAACGAATTTGCTATGCAGTAGGTGCAACAGAAACAGCAGCACGAACAGGAATCTGCGGAATACCATCTTCGACACCATCTTCATCAGCTCCAGCACCTGTATTTGCAGTACCTGTAGTTGCAGGTATAACAGGACGTCTTTCAACACCCTGCACAATGTTCCACAGTCCTTTTGCAACCAATACATGTCGCATCATATAAGCTCATAATGGGTAGTTGGTACCATCCAATTTATCCTCAACAGCCAACATACGGAATACATCACTGCTTTCAGCCATGGCCGGTGACTAAAATACCTTGATGCAGAAAATTGACTGTATCTCAAAAAGTTGAACAAAACTGCCCAGACGAGTTCTGCTAGACCTGTAGCAGACTCCGAGACGCTTAAACTGGTGAATAGAAACTGGTATATACCTTCGGCACAAAAATACGAAATAGCCTACACAAGCGCTGCGATAGTGCGTTCGGAGGCCGAAACGAGCTCAGATCGCGATTTTGGCACCATAGAGCGAAGCAGTTTTGATCTCGGAAACATGTTGAGTATGCTCACCAAAATTCGTGCAATTCTGAGACTGCAAACGGATGAGTGTCGACGGTGCCCTAGATGAAGCGACGATCTGCTCTGATACCAATTGTTGGAGATAGATGTCTGCGGAAGCACGTGAACAACACAAGGAAGAAGAAGAAGCTTGGAGCACAAAACACACAATAGTGAATGTATTACTAGAGAATGTACAAAGATTAGTAGCCCATTAGGGCAATAGGTGTATATACAAGCCGGGGGAAAAAAACCTCCTAAAGAGGGAAAAAAGTGCCCCGGTGGTCCTAGTGTGTTCACACACATCACTACCTAAATATATCAACACCAAATAGACATGAACTTAAGTTCCCATCGAAGTTTGGTCCAAGAAAGGCACCATAGCTTGTTGAGGGTGTGATGAACATCTAAGTTCTCTTTGAAGTTGGGGATTCTGGATAGTTTCTCACCATTTCTCCATTTGAGGCCCTCCACGCAAGGAAGATCCTGTCTGCAGAGAAGGCGGGTAGTTGAGCGATCCCACACTAAACACCTACCTTGAAGAAGAGTCCATTCCTCAAGGGTAACTCTAAAACTCGGGTCTAAGTCTTCAAACCTAATCCACTGGACGATCTCTTGTTTCTAGAGCTGTTTCCATTGTTTGAACCCCTTGTTCCATAGCCGCTTAGCAGTTTGGAGGTTCCAAGAGTCCACCCCCCTAATGCCAGAAATCGGAAACCAGATAGAGTCGTTTTGGCTTATTCCACCCGCCCACTTCCACTCATCACTGATTCTGATGAATTGTTTGGCCTTGTTCCAACTCTTCTATAGGGAACACACAAGGCTAGAGCCTTTAGGGGACACCGGGTGGGGGGAGAACAAAAGCGTGAGGATCCCTAAGTCCTTCCAACCAGGATGGCCAACTAAGGTAAGGTCTTTCATGTTTCTGAAGATCAATCTAGCCCAAGAGGACTCACTATTGCTCCAAGCCTCGATAAACCACTTTGCCGCCAACTTGTCAGTCAACCCAGAAATATCCAATATACCCAAGCCCCTTGAATCTTTCGAGCTAATGCAAGTTTCCCATTTGGTTTTGGGAATCCCCCTCCTGTTTGGGTCCCCAGTCCATAGGAAGTTTTTGCAGATTCTTTCCACTTTGGCCAACTCTTTCTCCTTAGGTCTCCAACACGAGCTAAAGTAAATAGTTGTAGAAAGCATAAATGTGTTAACAACCATCGCACGCCTTGCCAAGTTAACTTGCATACCTTTTCAATGTCTTAGTTTGCTATCCAGTTTGGACAACACCCAGTTCCACTGTTGATCCATTGAAATGTCGAAGCCCAGTGGAATATCGAGGAGACGAAACACTTGACCTCTAGGGATAACTTGACACCCTTGATCTAACAACAATTGGGGTGGAGGATCACGAATTGCTCTGAAAGCAGTTTTAACATGGTTGATTTTTGAACCTGATGCCACACAAAAGGTGTCGAGGCTGCTCCTTTATTTCTTCATATCTTTATGATCTCCATTCTTATAACTTATGCAGTGCTACTTTTGATATCCTTTTTTTGAAAAAATCGAATATCCCGTGCTCTCTCTCTCTCTCTCTCTCTCTCTCTCTCTCTCTCTCAGCGAGACGACAACAGCAGCAACGACAGCGACAGCACTAGTGTGGAAAGGATCGGCGATGCTAAATCCAGTTGACCATTCTCCAGCGTCCAGGCGCGATCAATTCAAAGCGGCTGGTACTTTCTCTTCCCTGTCTTACATTCGCTGTTAGCACGACAAGTTTACTACTCTCTTCCTGACCAATTTCCGCTGCGAATGCATGTCTTTTCGCCATTTTCACCACTTTTTCACATTAACAGTTGCACAGGCGCTATCTCGAGAGCTGCTTCCTGGAACCCATTATTCGAGATGACGACAGAAATCGCTAGGTTGTCCCTTGCCTTTAAGGGCGCTCTGATGAGCTCGGTCAGATGTAGACCCTTCCGTATCTACTTTTGCCTGCCACTTTACCATACTTAAGTATTTGGCTTAAGTCCGAAATATTGACTTTTATCGGGAGATATATCTTGCAAGTTTTTTTCTGTAATCATTGACAGTCAGATTTTTCTGCATATCGATCATTCGAGCGAATCATGATTCTTCCACCTAGTGGCATAGTGCACTCGAAGCTGCCTAGCCTACACGTTATACGTATGGCTTTTTGGGCTGCTAAAATCGTGGAATATGGAATTAAGTAAGGTTTGCAGACGAAAATAGAAAGGATAGTTTGCATTGATACATTGTCCTGCACTGACCTCTTAGTGTAAGCCCGTCTGTAACGGATAATATATCGGCTGACTCAACTCGTATTCCGCTCTACCCGTTTTTCATCAATTTTAAACGAGCTATTGAGATGCACGGCTCAAAAAATAAAAAAGGAAATGCAATTCTACATGTATCGATGTCAATTTTCTTCTTTCTTTATCTTTAACTATTTTCTTTGAAACGATGTGTCATTTGCTAACATAGTGGTAAAATAGCAGTAGGAAACGTGGCTGGAGAAAGGAGGCGGAAGCAGGCCATTATAATAGGCAAAGAGAGGCGCGATGCTGTTGTTCGGGCTAAACGCATGCGTAGAGCAGATGATAATGATGAAGGGATGATGTATGATGAACCCTTCTCTGATAAAATTATTAATGAGGAGACTGTCCGTGCTGTTCAAGAGCTTAAATTTTTATTTTCCTCAAGGTACGTCTTTTGTCCATGCTTGTTTGCAAATTGCAATATTTTCTGCAGATTACATGTGTTCATAAAAAATTAAGAGTCCATTGTCTTGTCGAAGTTCCAAGGACTCATCACAAAAGAAGATAGAGGCATTGAGAAAGTTGAGGAGGTTGCTCTCATGTAGCTCAAATCCACCAGTGGCTTCAGCAGTTGAGGCAGGAGTTGTTCCCATTCTGGTGAAATGCCTAGAGTTTGGTTCAAGTGATGAACAGGTGTATTGCATGTTCTTATGACAGGTCAATCTTGCTTTAAGTACTTAAAATAGCTTTGTGGGGGAGAATTTATGGACGTGCTACTGATGTTTTTATTCATGTTTGTTTTGGAAAGCTGGTTGAAGCTGCTTGGTCTCTAACAAACATTGCATCCGGTGATTCAGAACTTACATTGGCAATCTTGCCTGCACTCCCTCTTCTTATTGCGCATCTTGGGGGTAAGTCTATGCTATGCATTACTTAATTTGTTTCTAGACTGTTTAAAATGGAAAACCAAGTGGTCACACAGTTACTGATTAAAGAAAAGAAAATACAGTTTTGTGCAAGAAAAGAGTAAGAATGAAATAGAAAATGGTGATTTGAAGTGGACAAACTCTCTTGTTTCTGAACCTTAAGACACATGGTGCTTGACATGAGTATTTTTTGGCATGTTGGGACGGTTAGCTAACATCATATCTTTCCTTGACATTTGAATTTCTTGCTGAGAAATCCAAAGATACAAGGAACACTTTGAGTTCTCTTTCTTTTTGTGGGTGTGGGTGAGAAGAAAGAAAGAAAGAAAGAAAGAAAGTCATATTAACGTCTTCTTGAGGCCAAACTTGGCCTATGAGACAAAAACCATGTACAAGTGTAGTAACCCTGTGTAGAAGATGAAATGAAATAAAAAGTATATCGCTACACAAAGCAATATAGGGCTGGAGAAGGCTGGGGAGACGTGGCTCTGACTCTGCAGATAGTGGCCACCTAATACATGGGGGATCCATAATGTGAGTAAAACACCCTAGCTACTGGTGATGGGTGGAGGTGGGTGTAGTATGTGGTACATCGGTGGTGGTCTGCGTGCCTCCTGAAGGAAAACAACCCAGGTGGTGGTGGTACGCCTATGCTCCATCATGTGGTCGTAGGCTGTCCTGATGCGTGAGATATCCTCCTGATATAGTCGTGGTCGACGATATCTGACCATGCGTGGTTGGCATCGTGCTCTCTGTGTTGCTGCCCGGTGAAGCGTGAGCCCTATAGATGGACTTCTCTGATGTAGCTCAGCTCGGTAATGGTCTGCTGGGTACTCATCCGTGGCTGATGTGTGGGCTGTAGTGACCGCTCTCGCCTCTCGTATGCTTCTTTGAGGAAGCGTCCCAAGCGTCGCTGGTCTCCCATAGTCATGCACAACTGGAGTGACTCCTCTATCTGGAACTGTGCTCGTAGGTCTAAGTATGCTCGGCATCTGATAACAAAATGCTCCTCACTCTCTACCTGTGTCTCGCATACTGGGCACCACCTCTCCTCACGGGGGACTCCCCTGGACAGACCCCTCTCAATCTCGAGCTGATGTGATGAAACCTTGAGCTGCCCAATGACGATTCGAAGGTGGTGGGGTAGGTATGTCTGCATGTATCTCGGAATCTCGATGAAGCCATCGTTCGATATTATGTAGAAAATGCTCACGGTAATAGAGCATTTTGGTGGCAATGTATCCCTAGGGCTCACCCATGT